>JBBPDB010000036.1:3116016-3131668 GCA_037974465.1 Brachypetersius altus | reverse complement strand
CCCCCCCCCCCCCCCCCCCCCCCCCCCCCCCTCCCCCCTCCCCCCCCCCCCCCCCTCCCCAACCAACCTTATACGGGCATATAAACCTCTGGCAAGAGCAACTGTTTCCACTTGTTTGTTATCCTAGTAGACAGCAACATAGGCAATGACAAATGTAGCGGACAATGCCATTAATCTGCAAGACACTTAACACCTACACATTATACCAAGCCCTGTGTCGTATTATACTTTTAATAGCCAGTCTTACTACATTGCATGGATAAAGGACATTGCCTATAGAACCTTGCTTGTAGTGTTAGCTTAAGTGGCTAGCTGCCCCACAGTTCCATCAAGATGGGCAGTGGTCAATCTTTGACTTATGGATTTATGCCTCAGAAGTGACGAAAAGGAAAGCCACACTAAGCCATTCGAGACTGGCTTTCTGAGAAAGATAACGGCAGCAAAAAGTGTGTGATGCGCAATGCTCCAACAACTGCACTAGCATCAAGTTTCTGAATAAATAGCAGGGCCACCTGCTCAGGATGAACACTTGTAACAACAAAAGAACATTTGCTTGCACCCACTGCTATTCCCTAGATGTGTGTGTGCGTGTTGGGGGACATTCAGAGATGTGACACATGAGAACTTGGATTATTCTGTCTATCACTATGTTCTGCGGGTCCTATGTGTTCTTATGTATAGCATATGGCTATGTTGAGGGGCCATGCAGCTCCATGCAGCTAAATGCTGCAGTAATGAATATAAACAAAAGAGTACAAACATAAAATAATGAGATAATCGGTAACACTGTTACATTACTTTACATTTCATTAATTTGGCAGACACTTTTATCCAAAGGGATTTACAATTTGAGGAAACACTCAAGTTTCAGGAAACTGTGGGATGGATTCTTATACAGGGATTATGCCTATACTCCTATACTACATGCTCCTGGGAATGGAGATTCTCAACTCTCCAAAGGAAACCCTGTCTGTGAACCTATAAGTTATAAATCACTCCTCAACATCGCTGCATAACATGCAAATTAAGCTCTCTGGCCCATAGGCATTTCAAACCTTTGGTTTTATGGCTTTGTGTTTAGAAAATGTGACCTTTACATCAGCAACATTTTGATGAAACTTCTTGATGAGGTCCAGCATTTGGAATATGGTTAGAGGCATACTTAGCATGGCATTATTTGACTTACTGACAGACAGCATGCTTGACCACATGCCCTGTTACTGATAATTTACTGAGCGAGTACAGGGATCCCTCTAAGGTCACTGATTATGTTTAAACACAGAGTCTCTTTCAGCTGTCCCTTTGTTCGTATGTACCATACATAATTATCCTGATGCCTGAATAGAAAAAAAATGTATCTGTGGAGAAATTCAGATACTGAAAGGCACACTGTGTTCAGTGTTGAATACTGTTACTGAATAAAGGAAGGAGCGTAAACAGGACCCATCAGTGAAAGTTAAAGCTATGGTCACTGTATATATTTAGTCATATGCAACACACTCCTGCATATTTTAGTGCACAACAACTCGCTTGCTTTTCATTTCCACTCAGAAGAAGCCGGAAAGATCAGTTTAAGTCACCTATACTGAACATAAAGCTCAATGGATTTGCTCCACTCCATTTAACTTAGATGTGTTTAATGAAATCAGCACTTAGTCATCAGTGCAAACAAATATTGGAGAAAGAGTACAGGAGATTGTTATCTGCATGTGTGTGGCTGTGCTTGTGAATGATCTCCACACAATCCCTTCACACAATCCCTTTCCCTGGTGCTCATGGTGTATTCTTATATACTGAATGTATTGTCAGAGCCTCATGGTGGGTTATATTTCATCCCTGGAGGGATGCCAGGTCATTCCTGAGGACAGACACAAGGCTATATCTGCTACTCTGGCAGCTAACAGCAGCCAGGACATAAAAGCTGCCATTGTGTCAGCAGCCCATTGTTCTGGCTTCATTTACTAGAGCAGCACCCAGGTAAGCTCTGACTGTGAATTTTAAAAAGACTTCATCGCTGTTCAGATAAGTTTTGTTCATTTAAATGAGTGGAACTGCATTTAATGTTTAAATTTGGAATGCTGATTTTCTCCTACACTTCTTTCCCCCCTTTTTTTCTTACGTGCTTAAAGTTGCAACGATGTCAATGTAAGTATTGCTTGGCTTGCTGTATATTCATTAGGCTTGCATGAATTTTATATACTATCTATTAATAACAGCTGCTTAGTTCTGCTGTCCACAGCAAGGATGTCCATTTTTGGCACTGATTTGCTATTTTTAATTTCTCCTTCATGCACTCCATCTTTTCACAATGGCAGTGAGGTAGGCATCTTTTGCAGTGTATTTTGCACACAGGCTGACTACACAATGTGTAGATTGTCGATTTAAAAAAAAACAAAAAGTTAAATAAAATACAAGTAAGAATCTCCCACCAGTTAAAGTAAAAACCTTTTACTAAGTCATTCTGGACCATTTCTATCAGCTCATTTATTATGGAGGTCTCACCCAATAGAAAGGGCGATTGTAATGTTAATTAAAACCTTGCACAAGGTTTCTTTGGATGGTGAAAATGTTTTATTGAAGTGAAATTCAGAAGGTAAACACATACATTAATGGTATGATGCTATAATTGTTCATGTGGGATGTTCCTTATGTCATGGCATTGTAATTCCAGGGACGTCCAAAAGGAAATCCAAAAGCATTTGACAAGGTATTTATAGAAATTATTTCAACAGTGCTTAAAATACTGACCTTTTTAACAAGAAAGTTAAAAAACTATACTCTATAAATATTGAACATACCTAATAATCTTTTTTGATCTCTGCAGCCAAAATGCAAGATCTCAGCGTCCCGGAAACTCTCTCTTAAGGTTTGTTTTTAATGACTGAGAACATTTACGTACAAACTCTAATACAGGTGTCAAGTATCAGCAGAAGCAAGAAGCAAATATAGATTTTTAAGCAGAAATCTTTATTTATTTATTTACTTACTTACTTACTTACTTACTTACTTACCACATGGTGGCAGCAGTAAGCTGAAGTTGCTAAAATGTGGAGCAAGAAAAGTCACAGACCTTGTTCTTGGGAGAATACATAACCTCTTTTCTAAAATTCTATTTTAGAGTTTGTACAATTTAAACATTTATATTGCAAATATTTTTTCAGAACAGTGCAAACAAACAAAGAAACAAGTAAACAAGTAAATTTCTCATTGAGACCTTAAATCCTACAGCGTTTCGGATTAGGAACTATTCTGTGAATGCAGGAGGTCTGTCACCTTTACATATTATACTTGTGTTGTCCAATTAGATGCTGCTCCTTAACAGAGCCATAGAAGAGCTAGAGAAGGAGAAGCAGGACAGAGATGAGGAGAAAATCCGTTACCTGGGAGAGAAACTGCCTCCTCTACAGCTCTCTGGGCTTTCATTGGGGGAATTGCAGGTAATATGTATGTGGGGTTGTAATGAGGCCACAATTCTTGTTCAAAGGCCAAATAAATGCCTAATGCCTTTTTAATTATCTCATAATATCTCTAAATATAAGCATTTGCCACAGTAGCAATAAAGCTATTTTTTTTATGTATTACAGGGAGTTTTACATTCAGTTGAACATAAAACCTGGCAAATCAATTCCCTATAACCATACTGAGAGACTTGGCCCTCCAGTGACACCAGTAGTGGTTTTACCAGTAAAATTAAAATTTCAAAAGGTCATTGTGCGCAACATTTGTCAGATACCTCCATCTGTGAGCCCTCTTCAGCAATTATTAGAAACAATGGTCATTCTAAGATCTCTGGTTTCTCCATGCTAAAAGGCCTGCACTGGCTTTAAGTTGGACATCATGCTTGGCCCCTGAGGATCGCAAAGGTGATGAGCACATATAAATATATATAAAACAATGATGTGGTTGATGGGTGGGTGATAGGAGGCAGGCACTCTCCTATAAGATTCTCTAGAGAGAACATTGCTGCTGTGGCCCCACCCCTGGATCTACCCACAAGTAAAGTGAACCGTTTGTCATGCATGAACACACCACAGCAGTGTGTGAACAGTATGAACCTTGTATTCTGCATTTAACCCATTCACCCGAGTGTGGGGTACTTTGCTCAAGGGTACCTCAGTGGTTCTATTGGTGGTGCCACTGGCAAACCTAGGATTTGAACCCCCTTGAACCACCTTAACCACCAGGTCACCAGCTGCACCAAATTTTATATGGGGGATTTATATACCCCTAGATGGTTTCATCCTGAATGGAGGATATGTTAAAAAGTGTCACATTACAAAAATACAAGGTTTATTAATGTGAACCATAAGGAATACAACGTGAACAATATTCATCAAGCATTAATAATTCCCTTTCATCGTGAAAAAAACAGCTCTTGCAGCTGAAAAGTATCTGAAACTGGAATGTTGCAATGCTTGTTTCTCATCCTCTGTTGCACTCTGTCTTAATGGAGGACTTATTGCTTGGTCATTTCTTTCAGAATCTGTGCAGGCAGCTCTATGAAAAGATTGATACTGTGGATGAAGAGCGATTTGATTGTGAGTCTAAAGTGAGCAAGCACAATAAAGATGTGAGTATAAACTATTTTTGGACTACATCGAGACCATATGGCTGACCAATAAAACAACAAAGTTTTAATAGAAAAACAAATCTAGTGCAGACACTTCAGGACTCGTCTACTGCATGATACATTTAAGCAGTTAATATCCTGCCTCGCTCAATGACATGTACAAAACTGCTGAGCAGCCGCAGCTGAAGATTTTGGATTGTGTAAGAGGAAATGAACTTTGGAAAGACTTTGAAAGAAGGTTCTTTACTGACAAACAGCTGACAGGAGCTTCAGTCACAAGGACTGCTCAACCGTCTTGTATTTCACTGGCATCTGCATTTAGGGCATGTAGGGCGTGCACTTCAATCAGTAACTGGTCTTAGAAACTGTTGTTACAAACACACATTCAGTAAAAGTGAATCTTGTGCATTGGTATGATTGTAGGGAAATGGCCTCAGATGATCAAAAATATCAAGGATGTGGTCAGACTGCATTAGCAAGAACAGCAATTTAAAGAGGGATATTATAGTAGGGCTGCAGTGCATAAACCTGTCATTACAAAGCATACACAGTTGAAGAAGGGCAAGTCAATTACAAAGGTTTTCAGAAGAAACGTTTGAATTCTAATGAGTCACAATACCGTCGTTCACAGGGCATAGGAGGACACAGGATACTTTGATTATTATGAAGCTGCTTAGATAGTGTTAGATAGTGCTCTTCACCACCAGTTCCAAAGAATTTCTGTCAAGCTGCATTGCTGTTACAGATAGGTGTTCTGAGGGCTCATATTTACACAAACACTTTACTAAGAGACTTATGTTGTTTTTTTTTTTTGTTTAATTCGTCACCAACTTGTGTTCTCTCTGTCCTAGTAGCCTTGTCTTAGTGACTATTTTTGTTCATTTTTTTTGCTGGGCAAAAATGTTTAATCATGATTAATCACATGATTTTCTGTGATATGCAAAATTCAGTAATTAATTCAAAAGTAGTGTATTGTGCAGTTGTATTTTAAAAGAACTGCTAGACGAACTGAATTGAAATAACATTTAGTTTGTAAACACTTTAAATATATAAGGTGCTTTTTAACAGCAGTACTCCATTTACACAGTTTTAGTTCAGATATTTGATCTGATTAAACATTAATGCAATCAATTCAAATATAAAACCAAAGCTATTTGCCACAGTCAGGGCATTCATGTTTTATTTAGCTGAGGCCTCCACATTATAAATGCTTCCGGCACCAATTGTCATGAGCCGCGAACTTTGTAACAGGCACCTTCCAAGCAACAGAAAGTTAACATTCATAAATCTGTTTTCTGTTTGTTTCCTGAACAGGTACCAGCAGAAACATTTTTTTTTTATCAGAGAGCAGCATAAACTGTCTATGTTCAGTAGCAATTGTCCCTGTGAGGTGAAGTGGTCCAGCACAAAAAAGCAATAAACTTTCAAAATAATAAGAATCATTTAAAAAGCTGATAAAACAATTGTCAGCGTTAAGTAAATAGTGTGTTAACGCGTTTGCCCAGCCCAAATTTTTGTATACACTATTTAACCCTTAGTGTCTTATGTTTCTTTGAGTTAACCTTTTATCTTGGTGTATATAAATAATATTATTTTTATGATTAATGATAAAAAATATGATGAAAATAATACTTATCATAAAAATAATACTAGTATTAATAATAGTAATAGTAGAAGCTTACAGGAGTTTCACAGTAGGACCAACTGTCTGTCCTGTTGTCATATCTGACATCTATTGCAGATTCATGAGCTGAAGTTGAAAGTTCAGGATCTGGGCGGTAAATTTAAGAAGCCAGCGCTGCGGAAGGTGCGTGTGTCTGCTGATGAGATGATGCGAGCTCTGCTGGGCTCCAAACACAAGGGCTCCATGGACCTCCGAGCTAACCTCAAATCAGTCAAGAAAGAAGATATAAAACAAGAGAAGGTATAACAGCATTTTACTTTTTTGTTAGCAAACAAATTGAAATGCTTTAGTATATTTAATAAATGCAAGATTGAGTACACATTTGTAGCAGTTCAGTTGTTGTCCTGCAGATGGCATTGTAAACCTTCAACAACTTATGTAGCCTTTGAATTAGGTGATATTCTTATTTATTTATTTATTTATTTATTTATTTATTTATTTATTTATTTATTTATTTATTTATTTATTTATTTATTTGTACCATTTTCTGTCTCAGCAAGCACAATCTATTTAGACAATTTTAAACTAACAGAAGTCAGACTTAAAAAAGGTCTATCCTGGTACTCCGGTACCACTGTCTCAATATTATTCCACCATTTTGTACTTTTTTTCCTGCCAGGTCTTAACCTCTGAAGTAGGTGACTGGCGTAAGAACGTGGAGGCCATGTCTGGTATGGAAGGCAGGAAAAAAATGTTTGATGCTGCTGGTGGAGGCCAGTAAACCGATGTGACTCTCTGGAGGACCACAATTAGAGAATTTGGACAAAATGAAATGGAGGGGAAACAGAAAACAAGGGAAAACAAAGGAACCTCCAGAACTCACTGCACTTGGACTGATTTATAAATTGATGCAACTGACACAATGATCTTCTGACCCATACTGCCATACTCACTTACAAATAAAGCTGCCAAATGGGCTCTTTGGACAATTACCATAGTTCCCTAAAAAATACCTCTTAAAATGGTCAATGGATGCTTTTTTAATGAACCATTGGAACAAATTAAACCACCACACAATGTAAAGATTCTGTACTAACTAAAATGTTTTTCCTGGGACAGTGTATCCAGTACTAAATATTTAGGAACTTTTCAAGGAGTGAGTAAATTAAAAATATTGATTCAAACCCTGGAATTTAGCTTATTTCTCTGTTCAATGGATAACATTTCATAGTTTGTCTTATTTTTAGGAATATGGTCAAATGACTTGTGTGCTGATTGTGTGGATGCACCAGAAGTTGAAAAGGAAAAGGGCTTTTGCTATCTTATGTCCTGGAATGAATGTAATGTGAATGTGCTGTATGAAAGTCTTAAAGATACATAGCTTGTGTGTAATTAAATGTGTGCTCTGCCCTGTTAATGACTGTAATTTGTCAGTTGCTTATTGACACGCAGAGAAGGGAGATATACCATAGACTACTAAATACTAAATTGCAGTGTTGTTCAACAGGATGTTCAACCTGCAATCCAGAAGTTCTCAACTTTTAGAGCCGTGTTTTACTGTACCCTACATGGGGGCTGAAATTTTATAAAGGCTAGATCATTAGAAGCAATAACACTAACAAACATTTCTCTAAAAACAGTGTATGGCTGTTTTAAAAATTATTTTTGTAGAAATATTTTATAGATTTGTTTTATAAATATGATAAAGTGATAAACACCAATTAAGGATTTAAATCAGTAAAAACAAATATAAATGAGTAATGTTTTTACACAAATTAAGGGTTTTTACATGAATCTAGAACTTATGTTCAATCCAAGGAATCATTCAGGAACCATTATATGGAGCCTTTAAGCGGTATGGTGGTTTTAAACTTAATGAGGTACATTTTTAGCCTCACCCAAAAGGACCCTTTTAAGGAATGTAAACAAGAGTGATGCAGCAGAGGAACATTTTTTGTAAGTAAGGTATAATCATATGAAAAATGTATTGTTTCTTTACAAATTTCAGTTTTTCCAAGAATTTCTAAATTAAATGAACCTTTACTGCTGAATCTAATTTTAAGAATGTACTCTGCCCATAAGATTGTGTCTATTTAAAGAGAATATTTACTCATATTCTGTTCTGTTGTATGTTCAATTTGTATAACACAATTAAGTGTGAAATATTTTTGTTTTATTATGATGTTAAATACTAAATCAATTGCATTTTTTCCAACCATCTTCAGAAAAACTAAAAGTGAAACTGAGAGCATTTCCACAAATAATATTTCCTCAGTGAAATGCACAAATCAACAGATGGGTCATTCCACAATATTCAACTTGGAAAATTTTACTCACACAATGCTTTTTTCCCCCTCAAATATCTGTTGAAAGAAGACACCCTAAAGTGACAATAAATTTTATGGTGCCATATCAGGCTATTTATTTTATTTATTTTATGATATGTTATCTACTTCATGATATGATATTTCGGTCAACCCTGTTACTATATGGTTACTGTATGAAATATATTTATAATTGTGTAACGGTTTATACATGTATGGGCAGTACATCAATCTCTCTTTTCACTGAGATTATTTCAGATTATGAATATATTTGTAAAAGTAGACCACATTTAAATTAAGATACACAAATATTTTTTATGAGAGAGGTATTGAATAGAAGGTTTTTTCATGATTTACAGTGTTAAATGGAACGGTCATACCAGGGTGGCCCTTCTAATAGTCATGTTTACATTTTTATAACAGTAATGGGAAAAGAACGGACATATGAAGTAACAGGACTAACAAGAATATCAGGGATGAGGCTAAACCCCCACAACCATGAACTGCCTCTTGGGCGTGACCAGGCAGGAGAACGAGAGTCCATTCTAGTAGTTTTATTCGAGAGCAAATAACAAAGGAACAGGGCTCGGTGGCCGTTACTAGAACGAGGACACAAACTGAGGCTACAACCAAGGAAATAAGGATGATGAGGAAACTCGAGGATAAATAAGGATAATGACCGACAACATGGGGTTACACAAGCAGAACTTAAATACACAGACAGGACCGGGGAAAACACGAGGCACCTGGGGAACACAAACAGGAAACAGGTGAGGGCGAACACACGTCAAAATAAGAGTCCACAGAACGCATAAAACAGAATAGGGGAAAAAACAGAAAACAGCGGCCTCCAACGGCCGTCAGCCGCAACAAGTAGAGCATCTTCAAAACTACTTATGATCATCGAGCACTAATGCAAAAAATTAAAACTTATGCTTTTGGATTAATCTAGCATGCATTCCCTACAGTCCAATCTCATCAAACAGCAGAACCACAGAGTGGCGCCTTCGTGATTTTGAGAAAAGAAAATTGCTGTCCTTAGTGGAAAGACCACAGTTATCCTCTCAGTTAGGTCAGATACAGAATACATGACAAAATTAACTGTGAAAATGTCTTTTCAGTTCTGTTAATATGATCAATTAGTAAACTATTACATAAGTATTTTACAAAACTGTTAAGAAATTCCAGCTATTCATGACAGTTTTACTTTGTTTAATTCAAGTAAAATTATTCATTCAAAAACTCTAAAAATTCTATTGTCTGACCCAAAATGTATTTATCCTACTCATCCTAAATCCTATTGATGCCCTTGGGGGCAGACATATTCCCTTGTGAAAATTTAATTGAACGATCTGCCAGTGCAAGAAAGATTGTCAGTATAAATTTAAAAACTGGAACAGTCTTGTAATATTCCTACTGTAATCTCCTAATGAGAAACATTAGCAGTGCTGCCTACATGCTTGCCAAGATGTCATTTACTGCAGCGTAGACTGAAACGCCTCCTGAGCTCTCAAAAGACTGGAAGTTATTTAGTGTGGCCCAGTGAGGAGAAGTGCATTTAGTGAAAGCCATTTCCCTTTCAAATGGGACTGATAAGGCAATGTCAAACAGTACATATTCTGAAAAAAGTCCCATTTACATACTCAAGTCAAGTCAAGAGGCTTTTATTTTCATTTTGACCATTAACACACTAGTCGATGCCCCCTGAGAAAAGTCGACTAGTCGTGTGTTTTTTCCTCTCTGTGTGGGCACTTGTGTACATAATACAATCTCTGCCTCTGACTGGCTGACGCGCGTTCCTTGGTTTAACCAATTATTACAGTCCCTATATAAAAGGAGCAGTACCGTTGGCGCGAAGGGAATCTAAACATGAGACCACAACAAGACAAGAGACACGGCAGCAAAAGAGATCTTTCACTGTAGACACACAAACAGCACGGAGACCTGTACAACCTGCAAGTCGGTGTTAAAATACAGTAACAGAACCGGCGCTCTGCATCTGAAATGGCTCCACTAGCTAACATGGCTAACGCTAGCACTGCAGGGAGTCGTACTGCCGTGACTTAAACTATTCCCACTTTCAGTTCTACACTTAAATTTACCAGAAAATTCAAGGTATCAGTCTTTGTTTAGTTTAGTTTAATTGTTGTGCTGACTGTTAATGTTACAGAGAACTTTAATAAATGTGTCTCAGTGTTGGACACCTGTGTTCCTTCTCCGTGTGTGTGACGTCATCAAACGACTCATCAACTTGACTTCGTTGACCGACTAGTCGACTTGAAAAAATCTGAAGTCGTTAATGCCCTAAAACACACAGTAAACAGTGACACCAAACAATGTTCCTCCAGGACTGTGGAGCAACACCAGAACAGAACACCACAAGACCAGACAGGACAGTAAGAAAGTGCAAGAAAACAAGAGCAACAGTACAAGACAAGAAAACATTTAGTACAATCGAAAATAGCTACAGTCTGGATGAATACAGTATTTTGGCAGGCACTGTGTTCTATACTGGCTTTATTTTATATTGCCTAGTCATATTGTACATTGTATATTATTGTATTGTATATTGTTCAGGATATTGTTTCATTGTATCATTGTATCTTTCATTGTTTTATGCTTGAAAGATGCCATCAGATTCCTTGCATGTGCTCGCTCACATATCTGGCCAATAATGACGATTTTGATTCTGATAAAAAGCTAAGGCTCTGCATTTCTAAAGCAATATCAGCTGTTCCAGCTCTCCCATGGTTACAAAGCAGTGATTACAATAATGATGTGGTGGGTATTTCACTGCCATCGCCTCCTAACAGTAAATTACGATTCACTTACTGAGAAAGCTAGTGAAAGGGTTGGACAGGGCTCAGTTCCGTTGATTTTTTTTTGTTTTTTCCCATATTCATCTTCCATATTCATCCCAGTCACTCAGAGCCTGATTGGTTTGGTTACCACATGCACTCATGTCTCACATCTGCTACTACAGAGCTAAGTGGCAGCTAAACATGAGCCTCTGTAATCCAAAGGCCAGGCTTCAGCTCCTGTGAAGAGGCAGAACATCTGAACCGGCCACTTCAGAGAACATCTCTCTCTCACAGTTTGCACAAGAAAATGAGGACGGATCCACCTATGCTTCAGCTCCTCAGGCACACGCAGACAATGATGCTAATGGGTAAAGATGGTGGACTTTCCAGCTGCAATTCAGTGATAAGATGAATCGGTTTACAGTGATCACAGTAAGAAAAAAGCTTAAACCCTTAGAACCTGTGCACCGCGGGTCTGAGCCTACTGCAAAACAGCTCCTTATATGGAAGTTCCCCTAGTTTGTGTTGAAGTTGGAGGTGTCAGACGTCATGCTGAGCTTTGTTTGTTGTTCCTGTGTCATGCAGAACCAAAGTTACTGTAATTTAAACACATGTAATAATAAAAACCACCACTGGGGTTTAAAATTGGCAAATAAACATAAAGAACAAAAATAAAAAAAAAATTCTAAGAGACAAAGAGAAAAACAACAAGACCTCTGAATCCGAGATAACTTTCAGGATAGTCTCCGCCCACAAGTGGGTGGGGAAACATGCAGAGGGAGGGGCTCTGGAGAGCGGCAGAGTGAAATCTTATGAACAGAAGATGGGTAAAAAACACAATTACTGATGAAAAGGTTTTAATCTAAAATGATTAATATGATTTATAATCAGGTTGTTTATTAGGTTGTTTATAAATAATTAATACACAGTAATAAACAAGTTAAACCATTGTCATACACTGATACGGCTCACTATTTCAGATTGTGCTTATCAATGTATGACTGTCATAACTTTTTAACAACTACTTAATAATGATTTGTTATTATTATTATTATTATTATCATGGGCATGGTTAGGTCTATTTTGGGGGGTCCAAAGCCCGCCCCCCCACCACCACGTCTGATCCCAAGACTCCCTAAATATACAGTCATTATTCTACTATTTTTAAATTATATATCCAAACATTTCATACAAGATATCACTGAGTGCATATATGCACTTTACAAATAGAAACAAGACTATGAATTGAAATGAGAAATAATAAGTCTATCATTATTGAATTAAAATTATGTACTTGCTGTTGAAGCTGCTGTAGGTAGCAGGCGAGCATTAGGACCCAGGCGAAGCTACACAGTTCTGCTTGTTAGCGAGTAGCAACCGGAGCCCGTTCAGTAATATTTCTCTGGTAGCGCCGTTTGTATTCAGCTCAACAGAACAATAGTCCAGTAGTCCAACAGTCCATAATTGTTCACTGCTTAACTTTACTTGTTTCCTTAAGTGAAAGGAAAGGTTTGGTGAAAAGTGTTCAGCCCTCTATACACGCTAATTCATTCCTATAACCCTGAGGGCTAACCCCCCCTTGTCTTTCCATCCTAGTGACGTCCCTGATTATTATTATTATTATTATTATTATTATTATTATTATTATTATTAATGTTTACAACAACATGATCGTAAACCATTTATAAACCCTTTATAAGTCTAGTTTTATTGATAAGTGGTACCATATGAAAATACATGTATATATACATGAAAAATGTGTCTTTTTAAAGGTGAAGTTTCAGCTTCGGCTCTGGAACTTTGTTCTTGACAGGCTAACCGTGTTTTAAGTTTTAGGTTTAGATTTAAATATCCTGAAAAATACATGAGCGCAAACAAATTGGTTCGAAAAATGAGGTTAAATCATGTCATGTTCAGAATAATTGGAACTCTACCATGGCCCTGCGATGCGGAGTTGAAGGATATGGGCTACATTTTAAAGTTTAATCAAGCTGTATAAGCATACTCCTGAAAAAAACACGCCTCTTCTCTGACCTACATTTTGTCTAATTTGAATAAAGCCTTCGGAGTCTCTCAGTAATGAAAGAGTGAGTCTGTGCAGTCTGTATATTCTTCAAGGGAATAAAGGGAAGATCCAGACACAGACATCAAACCCCAGTGCTTTCTTTCATCCTCTCCTCCTCTCCTCCTTCATGAAATGAAATGTAAAATGAAACCATGTTTCCAGACATAGTAATTCTAACCCCATAATGACATTTGTGGCTTTTTATGATTAAAATGAAAATAGATTTGACCAAGAGGCAAAAGAGGTCGGATATTCTAGATTGCATTTATCAGTTCTAATAGTTTTTTCTTTCTGGACTGTTTGAGCACATTTAGTTTACCCCTGAATTCATGATCAGTTTATCAATTTTATATCCTAAACATGATTATTTTAATGCAACAAACAGTGGAAAGGAAAACATAAGCAATGTCATTTGCCATTGTAAATGGGTTTAGACCCTTTCTGGACATTTTGCTTGTGAAAAGGAGTCAGGAGTTCAGCTGTGGTGAAAGTAGAAATTCAAAAGAAATGTGTAACATTTGTAACCAGTTTGTAACATTTGAATTAACTATTTATCAAGTTTGAAAAATGAAAATGTCTACTATTACATTTGAGCCTTCAACTGCTCAAAATCGTTGATTAATGTTGATCACAGCAGGACAGAAATATTAAGAGGTCTTTAATATCATCTCAATTTATCTAAAGCTGGTTTTGCCTATTTACATAAATCTCTGGCTCAGTCATATTTACTGACCATTAAGCAAATACCCTAGAGTTAGTGGGCAGTGCTTCACTAAAGACAATAAACAATTAAACTCTTCTTAAGCGATTACACTTCATCAAGGGAAAAATTTGCAGATGGTTAATATAAAGCACGAAAAGAAGGTGCTCATAATTTCTCCAAAAAAGCAAAGGATGTACAACACACAGAGCTCCGGAGGGTGGCCGAGCGAACAGCGGTTACTGATAAAAAGGGTCTTAATCGAAAATTATAAATATAATTTATAAACAGGTTGTTTATTAGGTTGTTTATAAATCCTTAATAAGCAGTAATAAACAAGTTATAACCATTGTAATACACTGATATGTCTCACTATTTCAGATTCCTAACTTAATAACTGCTTAAAAATGATTGTCTACAACCTAATTAACAACCTGATTGTAAATCATTTATAAACCCTTTATAAGTCTAGTCTTATGGTACCATTTGAAAATTCATGTATATGTAAATGAAAAAAAAACATGTGTCTTTTCAAAGGCAAAGTTTCAGCTTTGGCATTAACGAAAATGATACAAAATGGGAACATTGTGTCGTTCGCTTTGTGTGGTAGTGATGCTAAGTGTTGCTGCGCATTCATTTACTTCATTTGTCCCAGCAGGACATGCGATGCCACACTTGAATGCAAATTAGCGTTCATTTCAACTTTGTGCAGCTTTAAAACCACTTAGCAAGCCAGGTTCATGCTGTAACCCCTAAAGGATTTAAATACGTGAGGAGTAATCTATCACACATGTTGATCGCTGCTTTCCAAAAGCCCATCATACAGGGCGGTGCCCCCCACCCACCTCCAAAATAAAAAAAATCCTTTCATAAAATTCAACCTAAGAGGTACCGTAAGCTGGAGAAAGCTTTTAAGCTCTTCCGTGCACTCTTTCACTCTGGGTTTTAATAGCCCAGGAACATACAGTAAGTGACTTTAAAGTGTGTATGAATTTTTAAATGAGTGCATGCAGGAGTAATGCACATCTCGATTGTGCTGCAAAGCTGAATCAGCTGAATCTGCTGCCTGGCTCATTAGGAAAGCAGTGTTTGGCATGTAACATCTTCAGCATTCACTACGAGTTTGGTGTCTTCATCTTAGATGAGAGCATGAAATGAATATTGACTCAACTGTGGCATCTCTGATAGCCACAGATGGCCAATCTGTCTACATGTTCATTCATGAAGGCCCCACAGAGACTCTCTTTCTCTTTCTCTCCGGCCGACTAAATGAGGATGGGTTCCCCTTTTGAGTCTTGGTTCCTCCTGAGGTTTCTTCCTCCAGCTTGAGGGAGGTTTTCCTCACCTCTGGCTCACTAGGGGTCAGACCAGAACTCTGTAAAGCTGCTTTGTGACTTTGTTGTAAAAGCGCTATATAAATAATTTAAAGGAGAGATATTATGAAAAACTCACTTTAGTTATAAAAGGTCTATGGTGTACAAAACATGTTCCTGAAGTTCTTTACACAGAATCACTCTCACATAAAGAGATTCACCAGCTTTATTCTCCACAGTTTCAGGCCCTTTCAG
>JBBPDB010000036.1:3068833-3104550 GCA_037974465.1 Brachypetersius altus | reverse complement strand
CCTGAGGCGATTCCCATAGTGAGATACCTCACTCATGTTATCAGAGAACCGGGGTTACGTGAGTAACCTAAAGTTATCGCTGGAATGGTGTTTCAACGTGAATGTATGCCAAACCACATGCTGATCTCAGGGTTTCTGGCAGCTGCTGGTCTTTCCTTTACTCTGTTATCCGTCTGTATATACACTGAAGTGTCAGGGTAAAAGAAAACCTTGTTTCCTAAAAGTGTAGTCCAGCATTTTTCAACCATATCTGCATTTGATGTTGCAGCATACTGTGGATTGATTTTTATTAGAGCTTTTAAAGGTCCTATGACATGAAAATTTCACTTTAGATTAGATTAGATTAGACTATATTAGAATTTTTTTAACATTAATATGAGTTCCCCTAGCCGGCCTATGGCCCTGAAATGGCTAGAAATGGCTAAAGGTGTAAAGAGTGCTTTGATCATCCTGCTCCTCCATCAAAAGAACGACAGCTCAGATGGTCCATTCTGGAATGTTTCCTGTATGTCGCCATACGGGGAAAGGTTTCCTCCCCTTTCTCATCCTTTGCCCGCCCAGAGAATTTCGCACCTGTCCCCTAAATAATTACCTCCACCCGACAGTCAATGCGATTGTGTAGAGACATCATGGCTCGCAAACGAGTGAAGCGTGGCAGTTGCTCGGTGCTTAGATGTACAAATGACCACAGATGTATTTTTTTCTTCATGTGAGCCTCTGAAGAACCAGTGGGTTAATTTTATTTTCTCTGGAAATGCGGTGACACAACTTCCTAAAGTTTTGTATGTCTGCGCCAAACATTTAGTCTCAACTTGGGGCAATACAGAGCAGGTCTTGCTGAATGGCTCACAATTAAGTCTGGATCAGCACCGACTCTCTTTGGCTCAGCTACAAGCTTTGGACGAGTAAGTCAACTTAACGTGATATTTAGTTGCTTTGGTGTATATGGTTAGCTAGGTTTTTGCCCTTAGAATGTGGTTGTAACATTAGCCCAGTTAGCAGGCTACTGTCGCAAAAGTAAAAGTAGATAGCATCCGGTATGTGTGTGAATGGTGTGTGAATACACAGATTAACTCCTGTGTTATTCTTTGTTATTTGGATAATCGTGCTGCTGTTAACGTTATGGTGAGCACAATATCTGCCTTTCCCCTCATTGAAATGACTGAGTGAGCACCTCTGCAAACCAGGTTGATCAGATGAGCTGGCCGCTGCCCCACCCTCCACCTTGCCCTGCCTCTCTCCTCCTCACCCCGCCTCTTTCCTCTTCATTATCATTTAAAGCTACTGACACAGAAACGGAGCGTCGTCGGGAAATCTCATTGTGGCACTGGCTCAAAGTGGCTGTAATTCTGCACCAAGGCTGAATTTCGGAAAGAGACTTCAAATACAGGGGGACCACCAACACGTATATAAAAGCACACAAAGTCAGGATGTCATGGGACCTTTAAAAAGTTTTTTTTCAATGAAGGCATTGAAAATAATGATCTAACAGACCCTTTGCTACCATTTGACAAATAGAAATTATATTGGAAAATGTGTTCCTTTATTAGTTGTGGCCTGTTATGGTCCTCACTTTGGGTTTGGTGAGTTTAGCAGCGTTTCTCTGCTGCACGGGTACAGCTGTGTTTTGTTCCTGTAAAGTGCAGCATCGCTCTGCCTCAGCTCTCTCCCTGCCACGGTTCAGCCATTTCCCTCGGAACAGCTGCGCTCCAGTGCACAGAGTGAATTATTTATCCCCAAAACCTGCTCTCCAAATCCACAGGCCCTTCAGTGCGGCTGTTTAGCCTCCACAAGCCTCGGGCAGATGTGAGCTCTGTGTATGCCAGAGAAACAGAAACACAGGCACTGATTAGCGTTGTGAGACGACATTAAGACAGGGGTTGGGTCTGTAATGGCTGTGTAAAAATGCATGAGTGCATCAGTGTGAATTAGGAGACTCACTTGCATTGTATTTTATAGTACTAGATCATAGTCTGTTTTGATCCTAATTGATAAAGTTTGCTCATTTGTTTGGCCAAAATAACATTCTATGGCTATTTTACGAATATCTCTTGACTGTATATCTTTCACTCTTGTGTTAGGTCATCTAGTCGTGTTGTGTTCTGTGTATTTTCATATTCTTCGTTTGAGAAAAGCAATCAAGTTGTATTTTTTGAGGTTGAATTGGATCATTTATTAAAGAATCATAACTGGAGATGTGAGGTCACAGATCTGCGTCCCTAGTACTATTTTGTGCCGCGCAAAGTGATGGACATTCAGGATTGGAAAACGCTTTTGACATGAAAGCGTAATTGGTAATGTGAGAGTGACCAGTGTCCAGCTGATTGGCTCCAGGAAAGCATGCTGAGTCTCTCTTTCAGATTCTATCTCTCATCCTCTCCATATTTCTGCACGCCCCTTCCAAACACACACACACACGCACACACACACACACACACACACACACACACATTCTCTACCTCTGTTTTTAAATGAAGTACTGACCCCTGCTGGAGGCAAACGTGCTACACACTAATACTTCATTTTTTTCCTTTTTTCACTTTTTCCTTTTTTTTTGCTCTCCTCCTCCTTTTTTGTCTCCTCTCTTCACCCTTGTTTGCATCATGCTGCTTATTGTGTTGTGGCTTGAGAGACATCTGAATGACTCCCACATTAACCAGTTAAAGCTCTGGACGGGGTCGTAATTCTCTGCTATTAAGCTCCCATGCTGTTCATTAAAGGCAAGATGCTCATTCCACCTCCTCCGCCGGGTCGTTAGACTGTGTGCTACAGCATTTGGAGTACAACTATTCCTGGTGCACAGCTGTATTTTAGGCCAGATGTTATAATGAACAATTATCATTTATATGAGAAATGCTTTATTTATATGAAGCAATCTCTATGAATTAAGCAAATGACATTTTTTAAAAAGTATTGGTAACAACTACAGGAAATGCATTGCATGGTAATCCAGATTTATTTTCTTATTTGCTGCTTTTTAAAGTTGTTCATTGTTCAATAATAAGTCTATTAGACAAAGTATCTTATAGTGTTTTGTTGTAAAATAAGATACACCTTTATTAGTCCCAAAATGCTCCATTCAAGTGAGATTTGTATGTTGAGCATTGTTTATTGTAATGATTATGGCCCATATGTCTTGAATACAATGTCCAGTGCTGAAGAAATTGTTTACACATTGTTTAAAGAAGGTTATGTCCAAAATTGTCTTTGATTATAACATTCAGGCGAGTGATTTGCAAGGTATTTTGTGTAAAGTTGTCTTTTTTCATGGAGTGGGCAAGTGTATGGGTCATTATCTCATTAACGCATTATTAAGGCCTCTGCGAGTCTTGGGTTGGTAAAATACCCCTCTACTGAGAGCCAGGAGGTTTGAAAGTATCTAATCCGAGAGCATTATTCATTTCTCCTTGCTGCTGTTTGGCTGCTTCCCTGTAACGCATCTCTGGCAGAGATGGCCAGATCAGAACACTTTCCCGCGTGCAGCTATCTCGAGTGTTTCTCTGAGTTTTCTTCTGTTTATGTTTTGTTCTTCTTAAAGACCTGTATTTGTATTACTTTAAATCAAATTATTACTGTATTTACTCTACTTATACTAAAGAGAATATGCTTGCGTGAATTACAGTGCAGTTTATACAGGAGTAATATCAATATTTTACATTCTAGCCTTGTGGGAGACAGCAGTTCAGTGTACACTGTATAGTACAGATCCGGGTTTACAATTTTTAATGGTAATCTATTAAGCTGAGTTCAAAATGAAATTAAAGCATTTGGGAGCTATTTGGTTGCATATTTAGGGTTTACACTATAACAATATGCATTTTTAGGCTTTTCTTTTTTACCACATCACAAATTTGTGGGGTTTTTTTACAATTCAAGAGTGCTCTTGGAACGTAACCCCATTATTTGCACCTTATTTGTTTTAAGTGTTTGCAAACCAAATGTTGCACTTTCGTTCATTTAGCAGTATTTTTAAAATAAAAGTTTGAAATACACTACTTTGGAATTAATTATTGAATTTTGTGTATAGCAGTGATTAATCACAGAAAATCACGTTAATTGTGATTAAAAATTTCTGATCTGCAGTAACCTTTCCATGATTAACATTACATATAAAACATGTCTGCTATTCTTTGGCTCTTGGATAGTACATATGCTGTATTTGCATTGCAGATATTGTAACCCCTGGTTCTTTCTACACTAAACCGTGCATCAACCCACTTTGAACAACTTTATTGACATAGCAGTGATCAAACTGTACAGACATGCTGAAAACACCCATTTGAGATTAAAGTATCAGATGTATAGGCCTGCTGTGGGAAAGGGTCTGGGTTAAGTCAACACCTCCAGGCTACTGGCAGAAGTCTCTTAAGGATATTTTAGTGCTTCAGAAGAGCTCCAGTCTATTTTTGCCACCGTATTCAAAGCCATCTTCCATGAACAGAATGGTTTTCAGTGCTCATATACCATATATTTCACTCATGTACTTTACAGTCAGACAGTGCTTTCTACTGCCCCCGGAGCTGCTGGTGTGTCCTCTGTGGGGTTCGTAATTGGACAGGCAGTTGTATGACTAACATATCTTTGTGCTTATTCATGGAATTATATCCCAGCACACGTGAAGACTAGCACTGTTCTCCTTTATGACCGACAGAAGGGTGTTTTCTTTTATTTAAGAAAAATAAAGTGTGTACACACCATGCATTTTGTTATAGTTAGTGGTGATTTAACCTGTTTAATTAGCGTTTGCTGTCTGTCTTATTGGTGTACACTTCAGGGTCAGCAAAAAAAAGTCACTTCTAGTTTTCATAATATACATGATAAGTTGGGTTTTCTTGGACGGTAATAAAGGGTATATAATGTCCTGCATCAGAATCCACTTTTAAAGTGAAATTTAAATAATAATAATAATAATAAAAAAAAAACATTTCCTTGCCTTTTTTGCTTTTTGCCTTGGTAGCTCATTTT
Source organism: Brachypetersius altus (assembly GCA_037974465.1). Lineage (NCBI taxonomy): Eukaryota > Metazoa > Chordata > Actinopteri > Characiformes > Alestidae > Brachypetersius > Brachypetersius altus. Next base: position 3,099,585 of record JBBPDB010000036.1, on the reverse strand, counting down.
CTTGGTCACATTAAGCATGATTCGTGGTATGATACCATTAATAAGATAAAAAAAAAAGATTAAACATTTTTTAAGATTAAACTTTTTATTGAAATGCGTGGGAGGACTGGCTAGTCGGCAAGATATTTTTATTTATATATATATATATATAGTTATATTTAATGTCATCATCTAAGATATGAAAAAACAAATTCAATGGAATTTGTAATGTTTAATATTTGCAACAATGTACTTTTCAAGAAAGGGGACAAAAGAAGAAAAAACAAGCAGTTTATGAAAAACATAAAATAAAATAAGAAATCTGATACTTCTTTCTTTGCTGTTTGTGTGGTTACTGCACACGGGGGTGTGGGAGGGGGGTTGGTTTGCTGACTGGCTGTTATTTTTGAGCTGATTGATTGATCTTGTTAAATCGTGGGTAATTTCCATCCGTCAAGATTGTTGGACTTGGATTGTTGGATTTAAAGTTGGACAATTTAAATCTACGAAAAGAACCTGTCTTTGGGTTTAAGATGCACAAATGTAATCGTTTTTGATTCATAATCTGTTTTCTGTTATATGTTGTCTGGCTGCAGAGCATTCTTTAGTGATTCCAAACACCAAGCACCTACTATGGATTAAAATGATGATAATGATGATAAAACAAGCAATGTGTTAAACCTATAGAACTACTAAATCATACCAAAAAACAGTTAACATTAAGTTTCTGCCCAGCAACACAAGCAGGATTGTTTTCTCTGGTGTTAATACATTACTTGCTGCACCAAAAGGGTAATTGGAGAAAAGTATTATAGATATTGTATTCAAAAATAGTTTTTTTTTTATGGAAAGTTGCTCCTTATTGCCTGCATAGTTCAGAATAAAGTTAGTAGGACAGTTCTTCAATACATTTTCCACTTCAATTACAGGTTGCAAGGATATAAATCTTTTCATGGCCATCTACAAAAATGAGGGAACACCTTTTTGCAAGCGATTTCATCAGCTGCGCTTATGCACATAGATCACAGGTGATGAACATGCCCAGCACTTTAATTTCTGCAGCCTTTGTTCAAGGCAGAATATTGCAGTAAGAACGCATTAGTTCCACTCACTATCTTGCACAGATTAAGGCAAAGTGAAATCATTTTTAGAGGACTGGTTAGAGGACTGGGGAAAGGCGCTGGAATTCCTTTCACCTGAATTTAATCTTACTGCCATAGGCTTGGATTCTTGGTCATGGCATATTATTTGTAATTGAATTCTGACTGTTTGAGGTGGAGTAGAGAGCAAATCCTATATTGGTTATAATGACCATCATACAAAGTGTTCTTATCTGAAATGACCAAAAAGAATACTTCTGACTAATTTTTTATTGTTTGAATTGTATTTAATTAAAAATGCAGGGCACAATGTGTTGTGTTGTATTTAATACTAAAAAATATTGCTATTGCAGTATTGGCTTTTGCCATAATAACAGTGCAGTATGGAAGGGAGTTATTGGGCAACATGACTCACACAGATATTGCCGAACAAAAATACCCATGCAACTTTACACATACTTGGCCATAATAATAATAATAATAATAAGAAGAAGAATTTAAGTGAATTGCAAATCATAGAATTATTACGCGTGGTATTCTCTTTCTCCAGGTGTGCTAAGGAATATAAATTTTTTTCTGATGTGCCAACATTACAAATAAAAAACCTCAGATATTAGATGGTTCAGAGGCTAGTTCGGATAGTTAATAATATGCTGTGTTTACACTACAGATATTGTGATCTCTTTTTCTCCTCACACGGGGCAGAACTTTTTTGGGGGTAGCTGGTGGCCTAGTGGTTAGGGCTTTGCCCCGCAATCAGGAATTTGTGGGTTCTGAGGTCCCCTGAGCAAGGTACCGTCCACACACTGCTCCCCAGGTGCTGTGTTCCTGGCTGCCCGCTACTTCACTTGGTTGAATGGGTTAAATGCAGAGGAAGAATTTTGAGTTGGTGTGTTGGTATTGAGGTGTGTTGGAGTTGGTGTGTTCACGTATGACATATTGCTCACTTTCACTTCACTTTATCACCACTACTGTTAAGAAGTCTGTATGTTTTTTCTAAAACGAACCATTAGCATCTGAATGACTTTATTTACATCTCAGTGATTAAACTATAAAGACATGCTGAAAGTTCCTGTTTGAGAGTAAAGTATCAGATCTATGAGACAGCTGTGGGAAAGGGTTCAGGGTTCAAGTCAACACCTCCAGGTAGCATGGGGCAATATTGCTCTTGGTATTTTCCATGTTTTGTGCAATTAATCTGGCACCATACATTCTAAATGCATTTATTTAACTAAAGGAACTGGCCCGAGGGGAGAGCATTGACGATGCTGATCACCCACTCCACAGAATAGTGGCCAAACTGAAAAGTACTTTTAGGCAAAGACTTGCCAGCATAAAGTGCGGAACAGAAAATCCTTGTGTGTTAACCTGCTACCTCTCAGCTGCAATTTCCTATTGTGTGCTTAATCGTGTGCAGTCTTGATTATCTTTCTTTATTACAATAATCTTGTGCAGTATCAATATGTCACTATTACATGCAATAACAACCTCAGTATAGAGAACAACTCCATACTACTAGTGTTAATATTAAACTACTTCAGCAGTGATTTATATATTCGTTTATAGTATATCCACTTCTCTCACTGACCACAGCATTTTGAGTATATAGCACAGTGAATTTAATACAGAGATTAATTTAGACTTTATATTAGTATTTGTTTTTTTCTCTGTGTGCCTGTGCAGTCGTAGCATAGGCAGTTTCCTCCAGGATCAGTAAAGTTTTCCGATTATGATAATGTTGGTGACTTCCTAGCAACTCCAAACAGAGAGGAAGCTCTTTAAAGAACGGTCCAAATGGAAAATGCACACAATGAGTCAGCCAGATGTTGGGAGTGTAGTACCCCTCTACCCTGCATTAATAAAACTATACGTTTTGCTGTTTGGCACTTTAGGACTTTGGAGTTTAATTGTGTGAAAAGTGGAAGTAAATGGAGGCCGCTGGGATATTATCCTCTTCTCCAGAAGTGCTATAACTGCCTTGTAGAGGAAATGACTGACCTGTTGACCGTTGCACAGCGGTGTCAGGAATCGATCCAAAGGCTTGTTGGCCAGTATAGTAATTGGCAGTTTTTATGTAGCAAGAGAGAGTCAGCAAGAAAAACATCCCTTAAGGTGAATGGCACTGCACCAGTGTTCATTTCACATTTCATTAAATCATGGATTTGGTCTTTTTGATTAATTTAGTGTCTTTTTGGAACATTACTAATTATTTCTGTCTATTTTACAGTGAACAAAATGTCAAATAGCTTTGGTAGATGGAAAAATACTAAATTGCTCTCTGAAGAACTATCTCGCTAAATACTGCTAAACTGCAAAATATGTCATTTATTTTTTTGTAAATCAAAAACCCTATATGCCTTCTTTACTAAGCCAGTGCTGTATTATTGCTGTATGCACAAAATAAGCTTCTTCAGAATATCTCACATATCAATTGAGCGCGACAGTGGTTGCATGATCCAGCTCTTAGTTCTCTTCTTTCGAGGGAAACTGTAGCTTTTCTTTCTGCTGTTGCTTTTGTTAGTTTGCTGCTCATTGATTTATAAATAGTTCTCAGGCACTATAAAACAATTTGAACATAATCTGTAATGTCCACATACCTTTGTGAAGCACATTGAATGTGCCCCTGATTTCAGACATGCGTTTTTCTAAATGAAACCTCAAACACCACACACTTCGGAAAATTTGGAAATAAAATCATTAAATTCAAGTCATGAATTGGCTTCAACTTTTAAAAGCTGCATTCGACTGAGAGAGCTTGCAGAGGTCGAACTGGGCTTCAGCCTGCACCACTATAGTTTGTTTTAGTTGTTACATTAGGAAAATGTAATAATGACATGAATAATTTGTGTTAATGCATTATTAATACACCATTCTTTGTGATACGTTTAGCAAAAACGTGATGGATTTTTGCCACATTGCCCACTTTTGTCCTCTCCATAAATCTTCATTGTGTTTTGGGCTTCCTCCAATTGTTGAACCAAAAACTTGAAATGAGATTCCCTAGTGATTATGCAAGAGTTTTCTATGTGAAGAAAATCTGCATCTACTTTCATCTTCTGCTTTCAACTTTAGTTTCAAAAGAAATAAAATAAAAAGTGGCGAGGAAGAGATTTCTTTTTGGGAAACATGACATAGCAAGTGTGCAGAAATATTTTTCTGTAGTCTTGCTCATAAAAGTATTAAACATCTCTCATCTATTTGCCATGAGAATTCAGGCATGTTCTTTTCCTGCCTGGGAAATGCACACAGCATCATTAATCAGCCATGAAGTAGAACGGGCCAGTCTCTGCACATTTGTGAGGAGTTATATAACATATTACTTTTTTAAAAAAGAGGCATGCCTGTGGCCCTTTCTACAGGATGCAATCATTAGCAGAGCACAGGGAAAGGTTTTTATGGAAGCCTTTAAGCAGTGGAGACAGAGACGGAGAGAGAGAGTGAGTGAGTGTAGGGGAGGTTAGGGTGAAGGAGGAAAAGAGGGACTTTGGAAGGGAAAAACAGATGGAGGTGGTCATTACTGTTTGAGTTAGAAGGATTACTGCAGATGTACCCAGATTGACTAATGCTTTAAACTGGGGGAGGGAGAAAAAAGTCAGTTACTGAAATAGGGCCAGGTTTATACATTGAAATTAGAGCCCGACCGATTTATCGCCAGGCCGATATTATCGGCCGATATTAGGCATTTTCCAAACTATCGGTATCGGCATTTATAATCGGATTTTAAAACCAAAAAATGTTTTTACCGGTATCAGCCTCCAAAATCCTTTATCAGTCGGGCTCTAATTGAAATGCCTCTTGTATCTCAAAATTGTGTTTACACAAACTTAAAATACAAGTGTTACAAGGTCTAGCATTCAGGGAGTTGCCTCTGTGATCACAAGATTGTGAGTTTGAATCCCAGGTCTGTTAGTGGCACCATTTAGATACCCTTGAGCAAGGTCCCACCCCCACCCACTGCTTCCCAGGCGCTCTGTTGGTGGCTGTCTACTGCTTCACTTGGTGAATGGGTTCACTTGGTGAATGCAGTGAGAGAATTTCACGCTGGTCACACTGTGTGCTGTGGTGTGTTCACATATGTCAAATAGACACTTTACACACTTTAGACATTGTGTGTGTGTGTGTGTGTGTGTGTGTGTGTGAATATAGTTCAGCCAGGCTGCCTACATTTAATGGTCTAATGAAATGCATTCTACCCACAACTTTTAATGCTGCTCCCATCTATTTCATTTAAATGTTCTTTTAGCCATTTGCATGTATTTTTAAATGTATAGTTAAACATGCAGAAGCTGAAAGGAGCTCCTGGCTGAATTTTAACCTCTATCTTTTTTTCCGACTTCTGTGCTTCCGACTGTCCATGACCCATGATGTTCATTTTTCTGTAAATTAAAATGCCTGGAATTCTCTACAGTTTGATTGTAAAATGTTTTGCATCCAGCATAGCCTGTAGGGGCTCCTCCTACTCTGTCCCGCTGCCATGCCAGACTGGTTTAAAAATCCAAACATGGTGTGGGGAAATGAGATCCAATCAACATGTAGTTTGCGCCGGCTACATCTGAGGAGGGCGTGGGTAAACAAGCTTTGTCTGAATTGGATAATTATCCATTCACCATAATAATAGTAATCAGATGCTAAGTATAAACATAAACGGGGCCTACGCTTTAGCTCTAGCACATGAAAACCTCATATTTGTTTCCTGTCCTTGCACAATTCGACATCTCTGGCTGCCTTCCATAATGATTTCATGACAGCTGGACCAGTGGAATTGGTTCAAATATGGTTTATGGTTATTATTTCAATTGTGGTTGCATTAACTTACATTATAGTTTGTTTCCTCGCTCTGTAACTTAAAATGCCTGGAACCCTCTGCAGTTTGATTGTAAAATGTTGTTTTTTTTTTTAAAGCTTTGCATCCAGCATAGTCTGTAGGGGCTCCTCAAACTTTGCCCCACTGTCATTTTTTTATGTCATCAATGATCATTACGGATGTCTGAGATTATTTTTCTCTTACAGCTGGTCATAATGGCTGGCACTGTGCTGCTGGCTTACTACTTTGAGTGCACCGATATCTTCAGTATCCACATCCAGGGCTTCTTCTGCAACGATGCTGACCTGATGAAGCCGTACCCTGGAATTGAAGAGAACAGCTTCATCCCGCCGCTCATCTTGTACTGCGTAGTGGCTGCGGTTCCCACTGCAGTTGTGAGTACAACATCTGGTCTTCATGCAATCAAAAAAAATTGTTTAGGCTTTTCATTCTCTTGATTTTTATTCTAAAAAGGCAGGTTGCCTGAAGCATCTTGATCACAACTTAAGCTTGAATGAGGACTATTACACTCTTAAAAATAAAGGCACTGAAAATGGTTGGTTGGATGCTGTAGAAGAACTGTTTTTGGAGCCTTTAACCTTTTAATAGATGTTTCTTTAACGATTTACACTATACTGTAAGATCACAGAACCGTTTTTGAGTCTTTAAGTTTTTCAGTAGATGGTTTCTTATTGGTTCACACTATACACACTATAGATTACAGAACCACTTTTGGAGGTTGAAACTTTTTTAGCAGATGTTTTTCTTTAATGGTTCACATTGTACTGTCAGACCACATTGCTGTTACATTATTTTGATGTTTGTTGTATTGTTTGTCATGGTTCTGTTGTAACCTGCACTTTGTTGAAAGTTGTTCTTTTATGGGATCTCTTCAAATTACCCTTTAGGCACTTTTATATTTAAAAGTGGATATTTTTTTGGTTGATTCTGGAGTTCAAGTGGAAAAGGAGTGTATTATTATCTGCTGTCTTCAACCACTGAGTGGTTAGAAGGCTTCAGGTACTTGTCCTCCCTGGATTACCAGACTTGAACACAAGAGGGCACTCTGTCCTCAGTGTTTGCATTTTATAGGATGAAACAAGACAGTTCTGAGCACGAGGCAAGCTTTACACTGAAAGAGAGTCTTCAGAGCCACATTGGGATTTTGCTTTTTGGCCAAGGAGGCAGTGATGACTTACACTTTAACCTTGTTTTATTGCCTTTATGAATCAAGTATCAAGGTGAACCTTATGATTGGGAAATTAAACTGGGTGGCTGGGCATTGGAGTGGCTTATACTGTATTTTATGCTACAAACCATGACCCGTGGCGTCCTACAACCCCCGTGGACCATAAAGCACCTAGCACTAATGAGAGATGACAGCACATTTCCCACATATGGTCTCAGATATAATCAGTAGAAAGATGGTCTGTACTTTCTTCCTCTGGAATTTTGTCAGAAAATCCTTTCCCTTTTCTCTTTTTTTCTTAAGGGTTAAGGAAGCACTAGTTACAGTTGTTTGCATCAGATAATACTAGGTCCTGTAATATTAAGATCAGTCTTTTAAAGGAGCAATTTAAAGAGATGGACTGGAAAAAAAGGACTCAAGCTATTCTTGTAAATCCATATAATTTCTACAGTTATGGCTAGATTTCAGTTTACAGTACTGTACAAAACTCTGCAAAAATAATATTTAAAAACGGTTAAAAAGTGAGTGTATTTTTCACATTAATATTACTAAAAAGAATAAATACCTATAACAGTACACTCTGAATAGATTTTTATACCGTGTGGAAGCCCAATATTACTTGTAATTACTATCAATAAGCTGGTTTGACTCAATTTTAAATCAAATCATGAGCTGCTGATCACAAACAAAGTCAATGGCTGGCGGCATCGAGGAGAAATCTGGTACCGAACCTGTGTTCTTTATACTTGTTTATTTGCATTTATTCTAATGTTAACTTTGCTAGTGAACAAAAGTACTGTTATGAGGCATCTATAACCATTACAAACACTTATAGAGCAGTAACAGTTAAACACCACTCACACTGTGAATGAGGACAATACTCTGATATAATTGTTAGAACACACTGTCTACTTCACTATAAATTCATGGCTGAAAGAGCGTATTGAATAGTCATCCCCACTATTCGTCTCACTGTGGCTCAGTGTTATTTTAGTCACATAAAATGAAATCATGAGATATTGACAGTCTTATTTTACTGCAGTAAGCCTAGCAGAGCTGATAAAACAAGCTTTTAACAGGAGCACAATGCTTTGCCCTCAGGAGTAAGGAAATGCATTAAAGCCGGACAGGCCCTGCGGAGAGTAAATCTTCACTAGTGGAGAAAAAGCCGCACTGTTGCCATCCCTTTGGCATAAAATGCACTTATGTGGAGGCCTTTTTCCTCTCTCCATGGTCTCCGTGAAGGCCATAAAAACCTAGATAGCTTTTGACTAGATGCCGAGTAACAGACACATTTCAGCTGCTTTAGTGAGGAATAAGTTGCTTTTTTATCTTGGAGGCTTTGGAGATCTTCAGTTTATCAGCACTTTCCATTTCTGGCGTTGCTTGCACTGGTGGGCTGAATATTATGTACCCTTATTTGCCAGTTTAATAGGTACACCTGCTGTCTACAATTCAGAAACACCATACAGATGCATCTTACAGGTTTACAGTTACTGACTGTATCTGCTCCCCTCAACTCTGTTCTTTAATGAAAAGGGACCACCTCAGCATCACTGCTGACCGCTGGCACCGCTGAGGTATTTTTTTGATAGATGGACCATTCAGGCACAGTAGTGTTGTTGGTGGCCTAGTGGTTAGGGCGTTCGCCCTGCAATCAGGAAGACGTGGGTTTGATTCCCAAGACTGCTAGTGGCACCTCTGAGGTACCCTTGAGCAAGGTGCCGTCCCCACACACTGCTCCCCAGGCCCTGTGGTCCTGACTGCCCATTGCTTCACTTGGTGAATGGGTTAAATACAATAATTTTGTGCTCTTCACACCGTGTGCTGGGGTGTGTTCACATATGACTGAATGATCACTTTCACTTCACCTCAGTGTTACTAGGCTGAGAAATAATCCACCACACCAATGATATCTGGTTTGTTGGGGTTTTATGGAGGTCCTTTCTCAGTATAGAACTGTGCAGGGTAGAGGGTTACTGATATTTCGGACAGCAGCAGATACAATATATGTACACTGTATGGATAAAAGTCAAACAGGGACACACCTGTTTTTCAGGGTTTGGGGCATTAATGTTTCAGCATACTAAGATATTTTGGACAATGCCATGCTTTCAAATTTGTGGACATGGTTTGGGGAAGAGATATGGCTATTTCAGTATGACTGTGCCCCAGTGCACAAAGCAAGCTCCATAAAGACATGGATGAGTTCAGTGTGGAAGAACTTGACTGGCCCGTGCCGAGCCCTGACCTCAACCCCATCCAACACCTTTGGGATAAACTGGAATGGAGTACTCTACAGAATTAATGGACACAAATTCCCCAAAAAACCTCCAAAATCTTGTGGAAAGCCTTCTTAGAAGAGTGTAAGCAAGAAGAGGAGGGCCCAACTCCCTCCCAACTCCAAGTCTATGTATTTGAATGCAATGTTATTAGTCCCTGGTGGTATAATGGTCAGGCGTCCCAATACTTTTGTACATATAGTGTATATTTTAAGATGCTGTGTGCCTAATAAACAGTTTGTATTAATTCAGATACATTCGTTTTTGCCCTTTGCCCATGCATTTCACAATGTCATTGTTTTCCCCGGTTTGTAGATTTTCATTGGAGAAATCTCCATGTATGTAATGAAGTCTACCAGAGAGATCCTCCTTGCTCAGGAGAAGACCATCGTTACTGGGGAGTGCTGCTATCTGAATCCACTCATTCGCAGGATCATCAGGTTTATCGGTGAGTCCTTTTGGGTGCTTTAGAGTTATGTCATCATGTCTTTTTAATGCAAGCTCCGTTGGCAGAGGATCTCAAGGTGAGGAAAGTAAGAAGCAATGACCTTCTGTCCTGTTCAGATTTTTAGCACGGAGCCGGGTCGGGTTAGTTCTGAGAGGGATTTAAAAGTGGGTATTTGAAATGCAAGCAAAATTCAATTCTGGTGCATCCTTGGCTGTTCATGTTTTTACAAATGATACAACAAATGTAAACAGACATTCAAGAACAGGAGTTTCCAAAGTATGCTGATTGATTTTAAAAAATGTAACCTTTAGAATATGATTGTATTTTCTTCTAGCACAGAAAGTCTTTTTTCTCCCTCCCTCAACTCATTTCCAGTGTACTTTCACCTCTGAAATCTACCTCAGGTCTGCTGTGAAGAGAAGTAACTCTTACAGCATTACTTGACCCTGATGCATAATTCGTGAGAGACTCCAGTAATGGTGTCCTTTGAGGCCTGGTATTGCAATAATATGGACCATTGTATCAAATACTTTTCACTCTGAGCTCGTAGACAATCTCCGACACTCGGGACAGAGGAGAATGCTCTCTCTCTTTTGTCTTTTTCTCCGTCTCTCCCTCTGTCTCTCTTTCTTTTCCTCCGTCTCTGGTGGTGGTAGTTTTCTCTCGTCGAGCTCATTGCTCATGGGCTCCTTTCAAACAATGTGAGGCTCCATGAATTATAACATGGGTCTCTCAACGATGTGCAATTTCACGCTGAAACAAGTTAGATAGTATCACGCTGCACTTCACAGGACAGCAAAAATGAAAGGTGGGGGGGATTGAATGTCTTTTTATGCAGTATTGGAAGCATTTGAATTACGTACATGCATTTATAAGTAAATGTCAGAATCCTGTTATATTGTGTTGCCTTGGCAAATCTGCTCAATATGAACTGCTAATTATACTGTCTGATGAATCTAGAAATGCACTGCCAGTGCTACAACTGTGGTTGTGCTTCCTAGAATCTCTAATCAGATTGCCCGTGTTGTCTGTGCCGTGATTGGGAGCAATGAGACGGAGTGAAACGTGTTGGCATTTTCCTCCGCAGGCGTCTTTGCGTTTGGTCTGTTTGCGACAGACATCTTTGTGAACGCCGGTCAGGTGGTGACGGGCAATCTGGCGCCCTACTTCCTCACCGTCTGCAAGCCAAATTACACAGGCACGGAATGCCGCTTCAACCACCAGTTCATCTCCAACGGCAACATCTGCACAGGGAACCAGGTGGTGGTGGAGAGAGCCAGGAGATCCTTCCCTTCTAAAGACGCTTCACTCAGTGTCTACTCTGCCGTCTATGTCACTGTAAGAAATGTTTTCCCATTTTTATGTAGTAATGAATTGCATTCACTTGCTTATTTTTTCTTTTTCTAGAAAATATCTTGTTAATTTGTTAAGGTTGCATGACTGGAATCAGCCATGATCACAATCAGGTCCACCAGGCACATTTGGCAGTGGACTGACTGGTCACATAATTTTTATTTTAGCTGGTCTGCGTAACAGTTTTTTGACATAAATGGCACTTTGAATGTCTGTGCACTTTTGAATGTATTGTGCTGGCTGTTGTTTAAAACATCTTTTAAAAATAGCCCATTTGACTGTAAAGAAAATGGAATTGGCTGTAAAAATGAATTACTATATTTTTGTTATCATAAATGCTTTGCAGTGTGACTTGCATTTAATAGGACAGAAAGACCTGCCTCTCCTAGTTTTATATGAACATCAGCATTAATCAGCAGTCTATTAACCGTTAATGGTGGAAATAACAAAAGCATGTCATTTTAGAATAATTTCTCCCTCGTAGCCCGTTTGTGTTTCTAACTCGGAGAGAAAGTCAAGGCTGCTTGTTGATCATCACAACCGTGCATTTACTCATTATGGCAAAAAACTCTTGTGTTCTATTGCTTTTATGCTACTGTTATGCAAAATAAAGGAAAAAGGAAAGTAAAGAAGGACAGAAAATTGGAATAGTCATATTTTAATTTTGGCTGTTCCTTCCACCCAAACAGTAGGAACCTTTTGTGTTAAAGGCAGAGCCATGAAATTGCCACAATATCTCGTTAAGACCAGCTTTTTCAGTATTTGGCAGATTACTCTTAATGTCTGGGTCCAGATAGTCCGGAAAGTATTTCACATCTGGTTTGCTGAATTGCATTCTGTTTATTTCTTGCTAACTCTGGTTTAAACTGCTGCTGACTGAAAATCTTACTATGGGGTAAAGATAGGTTCAGAATTTGACACAGGCCCGCTGTCATACTGTTCTTCAAAATTGTATGTGCGTGCATTAAATCGAATTCAGTCGTACGCAGTTTTTTTTGGTGAACTAAACTCATAGTTTTATGCGGAAATCCCCGCAATAACATGGAAACTGCAAATATCCTCTACTTTTTGTGCTTTTTTGGGGCAATAAATATATTATACGATGCAAGCACTCAGACACTTTGAACTCCACAGTTCGATTGATCTCCAGGAAACCTTTCCAACGAGCCCTCATTTGAATTGTTAGCCCTGGTTGATCAGGGGTTATTCCCCGAAAACCGTTCACCTCACCGCGGCATCTCAATACTTTTGTCCAGCAACCTTCCGAGTTTAAATGAAAAGAGGTGAATGCGGGTTTACTTTTACATTTTGTTTAAGGGTAATGCATTAAACTGAGTTGTAAATGAAATTGAATATTTAGCATATTTAGGGTTTACACGGGCGGCACAGTGGCGCAGGGGTTAGCTCTGTTGCCTCACAGCGAGAAGGTCCTGGGTTCAAGTCCCGGGTTGGGCGCAGGGTCTTTCTGTGTGGAGTTTGCATGTTCTCCCCGTGACCTCGTGGGTTTCCTCCGGGGTCTCCGGTTTCCTCCCACCACCAAAAACATGCGTGCTTTGGGGAATAGGGGAATTGAGCACTCTAAATTGCCCGTAGGTGTGAATGTGGCGACTGTCCAGGGTGTACCCAGCCTTTGTCCATTGCAGCTGGGATAGGCTCCAGCCCCCCCATCACCCCCACCCTGAATGCGGGGAATAAGGGGTAGATAATGGATGGATGGATGGTTGGATAGGGTTTACACTATAAAAATAGGCTTTTTAGGCTTTTTTTTGGTCCCAATATATATAACAATACACATGTCCATATTTATATTTCTAGACTGTATAGTGTACTTTTTATAGTGTCCTATTGGTATAGTATTTTATTCTATTCTATATGACTTTTTTTTTGCTGCTCTTACCTTCGTTCTGTCCACTTTCTGCAATGTAAATTTCCCACTTGTGGGACTAATAAAGGTTTGTCTCTCGCTTTATGTCAATGTCATCAAATACATAGACTAATATGAAATGAATTATTCAGTGGAATATTTGTTGTTATTTGAAGTTTTGCTTATGTAGAGCATGTCCTAACTAATGGATGTGAAATATATAATTATTCAATTACATTTCAGTGTAACGGCAGTATCTCAGAAGGTCCATGGGTTTAGGTGACTTAGAATCAAAAGTGTTATGATGGGCAATGACAGGACACAATACATATTAAATATTTGTGGCTCACATCTGTGTGGATCCAAGCCCTTTATAGTGAAGAGTGTGTGTGTGAGGTTTGGGAAGGCCATCGGATTAGTACTTGTGTGTGTGTGTGTGTGTGTGTGTGTGTGTGTGTTTGTGTGTATGTAAGCTACAGCCACAGCATGGAGCATATTCCATTTCGCATATGAGCCAGGGCTGGAAATAGCCGAGGCAACCCCAGTCAAGTTAATTCACCAGCTCTGTATCAGCATGTTCAAAGAATGAGTGAGTCTGCAAAATGTCCTTGGATTAAAGTGCGATGGCGAGCCTCAGTTCAGCCCGGTCTCCTTGAGCATCTGAAGTTTTGTTATTTACTCCTATCGCTTCCTCCATAATTGGCCTTAATCTCCTCAAGGTTATCCAAGCTGTGCGTATTTACTTAAGCTCCGTACTTCAGTCACCTGGCGGGGAGTGCGCTCTGTGTGAAATAAATCTGCCTTTTTCTGTGCCATGTGTGTCCATGGTTTTGTTTGTGTGTGTGTGTGTGTCTACATCTGTGTGCCTCTTTTCAGATGTACATCACGAGCACCATCAAGACGAAGAGCAGTCGGCTCGCCAAACCCGTGCTGTGCTTGGGAACGCTCTGTGCAGCTTTCCTCACCGGCCTTAACCGCGTCTCGGAATACCGGAACCACTGCTCGGACGTCATCGCAGGCTTCATCCTGGGAAGCTCTGTGGCTCTTTTCCTGGTCAGTTTAAAGATGTTTCTTTCACTTTTTAGACCAAAATATCTGTCATAGCTAACTATTTTTTTGCTTTTGAAATGATAATTTGTGACTGTGATTATGCAAGCACCTTGGCTTGATACAGGTTTTATATAATCAGCTGATCAAAATTAAGAGCGAATTGTAATTATTTAAGCTCACTGCAGTTATTTTCCACATTATTTTTGTATTTTCCCCGTGGGTTGGAGTAGCCATATTTATTGACAAGTCATGGTTGTTTCAAAAACAACTGTAACAGAAATTAAACTGACTAGTGCGCTAATGTGTTGAAGGTAACGGTGCGCAACGTTTGTTTCCTTGAGCTGTTTATGTCCTCAGTTGGTAGCTGCTACATAACGACAAGTCTAAAGCAAGAAGGCTACTCAGTCTTTTAAACTGTGCACTTTAATAGCTGCACACTATGAAAGAAGAATTAAATCATTGCAATATTTATATGGGAATTAAAGCAGGCCTACTAGCAACTCTTTATACTTTTGGCAAAGTTTAATTATGAATAGACCAATGAAATGATTTACAGTCGCGCATTTGAAGGAGTGAAAACTTTTATCTGCAACCAGACAAATCCAGAATAGGTTTGCCATAAGCTTCTTATTCGCTTGTTCTGGGGAACTGGCAGTGTTTACACTTGTAATTGTGGAAACCTTTACTTGTCTTGTCACAGCCTCTACAGTATGTTCAGTGCTTGTCTGCAGCTCTGTTTGCATTTTCTAAGTCAGTTCATCGTTCAAGTGTCTTCTCCTGTACAGGGACTGTGTGTGGTGAACAACTTCAAAGGGGCTCACTCGACTCCGGCCAAACAGAAGATGGAGGATTACCGTGGCCTCCCACTGATGACGTTTCCTCGTGTGGAGAGCCCTCTAGAGACCCTCAGCGCACAGGTACATCCTTCAACACACTCCTCATCCTGATCATTTACGCTCTTATTAGTAAGGGTTCCTAAATGGCTCTTAAATACCTGGCCATATAGTTCTATAAAGAAAAACATTCAACATTAACACTTGGGATATTCTTGAAAAAGTTTAAAAAGACATTCTTACAAATAAATGATTCTATAAAGAACCATCCGCTGAAAAGTTCTATAGAGCACCAGCTTATATGGCCAAGTGACTGAGTATCTTTAAAAGCGCTCTATAAATAAAATGTATTATTATTATTATTATTATTATTATTATTATTATTATGCTTCAAATAACTCTTTTGAACATCTTTATTTTTGTAATAATGGTATATCATGTTTTGACTCTGTGAAAGAGTCATGCCTCAGATTCTTCAGATCATCTCCTACAAATGTATCATGATGTCCAAATTGGGTTCGAGTTCATAGCGTGCCATGTGGTGGGTGGATATGGGGTGCTTATACCTTAAAGAGATTATTTGTCATACGTCAAGTGTCATAAGCGGCTCAGGACTGAAGATATTTGGAAACTTCTATCACGATAACTGTTTCCACCACACTGGTGTCTATATCGTGTTCACGCAGGAGCAACTATATTTAGTCTGAATGCATATATATTTGTTCACGTCCCTTATTTGGCAGGCAGTTTGCTTTTAATTGTATAATGTTTACTTAAATTCAATGCTATGTCTGTAATAGTCACCGTGCCCTAAAGCATGAATGTCAGTGATGCTCCGTAGTTTCTTTCTGCTACAACCCCAGCAGGTTGCCATTTATTCCTCATAAAGCTGGGCGGGGGGGAACTGATGCCTGCATTTTTATCATACGCAGCAGGGAAATACAATGGTCCTTTTCCAAATTGATTTTGACATCCTCTGCAGTAGGGAAAATCTAGCCAGACAGCTCTATTGACAGTGAGCCAGCAAAAACAGCTCTTCTACTTTAACAGGCTGTGCTCCAGAGTGGGCCGGAGAATTCCTGTGCACTTTTTTGACAAATGTGAGAGACACAAACTCATCAGCCCATCGCAGTTTGGGATGGCTTGTTAAGGACAATGCCCCGCAGAATGAAGCTCAATGTGTGCAGTAAGCTGAGGGGAAATCAGGCATCCTGTCAGGGGGTTTTATCTGGACGAGCAAGAGGAGCGAAGCAGTTGATTCAACAGGAAATGGGGTCGAAAAAGACGCCGCCTCCCTCCTCAGCTCTCACTTCTCTGCGATCAGCTTTTTGGTTTTGTTTAGATTGAAGTGTAATCAGAGTCGGGGGCAGGATCTGTTCAGGAAGGTTTTTCCATCGAAAGAAACAGCGGTCTCAATGCGCATCAGTCTGAATCCCATCTTTTGTGTCTTTTCAGAACCATTCGGCATCAATGACTGAAGTCACTTGACTAAGGGGGCAGCACAGAGTCACCTTTGCTTCACCTCAACACTTCTAGGCACAAGATGTTTTTTGTACTGTCGCATAATGTAAAAAAAAATATGAAATAATAGTATTATGTTGTTCCAAGTTAGAGGCAGATGTTTTGTACATTTTGTAAAAGACAGTGCTGTAGCTTTCCCTTATGTTATCTTCAGTCGATCACATGTCAGGAGTTACGCCTTCCTCGTCATGTTTTACATCACTAAGTAAAAAACAGTCTATATATGATGTTACTGAAATATCGATGTTGTTCTGTGGTATTTGTACAAAGGATTATTTTATTCAGATTTTTGTTTCCTGTAAATTTTTGGAGAAAGATCATGTTTTTGTATTATTTTTGTTATCTGTACAAAACATTTTGATCAACTTTGCCTGCTGTTTTTCCAGGAATGTTTTTGGTATTCCTATTTTTTGATGTAAGGAGAAAAAAAACCCACATTGAATTGTGGCACATTGATTTTTCCAGTGGCATCTTTGAATTGCCATTGACTCAGCATGAAAGTACACAGAACTGTTTGGCAAACTGTTCCATTCTTTCTGACTTGTATATCGTTTTCCTTTGAGGTTTGCATTTCATTGGAAATGCTGCATATATTTTTGATTTGTCTGTCAAATAAATAGTCTGTAGCTGAACTGCTGCACTTGGTGTGACTCTCTTGAATGCATAAATGGATCCTCTGACACTTGGGCCTCTCAGAGTTCATGTAGGGGAGACCAGGCGACAAACTTAACATGGTGTATAATGTAACATGAATAGTTTATGCAGTTAAACAGATCGAAGTAGAATGCACTTCACATTTAATTTGTATTTGCATAGCAGCTTCATCTGACATTTTTACAGAGAAAGTAAGTGTTGGCTTCACTATAAGATGCATCACCACAGTGCGGTCTAAAACAACCAAGGCACCAATTTAAAGGTTCAGAGAAGTCCAAATAATTGACATAATAGTAATGTTGTGACGTTTTATGCATAGATGCATTCAAAATGTAAATAAAATTCATTCTGAATTTAATGTGTGCATATTTGGTTTTCTACTTGTTGGTCAAACATAAATTTGCCGTTTGAGACATGACTCATACATACTTTGTGTTTAGGTTGGAAAGCTTATCTGATTAAAACTTAAAAACTGTACTGAGAATTGTTTTGCTTCGACTTACCACTTTTTAGTGACTTACAGCAGAATTGCTCATAAACAGCATTTGCTGGAAACAACGTGGATGTTTATGGGGTTTGTGCAAAAATTGGTTCACACTGCAATACTTTTATAATTAAGACAAAGTGTTAATAGAAAATAAACATGTTAACATGTATGATTATTATATGTATGTTACTGCATTCTCTTGTCTGAAAAGGGGATAATCATTTGATTCGACTAACTGTGGGCTAGGCTACGAGCCTTGGGCTAGCTATTGCTAACGTTAGGTGAACTTTTGGCATTTCATCTAGGGATTCTCTAATTAAGTTTTGAAGTTACATGTTAAATGTGCTATTGTGTTAAATTGCCACTAACTGGGAACGAGAACTTGATCGACTGAAGTCAAACATGTCTGCTTAAAAGAGACTTAGTTATCCACAGACAGGATTTCATGTCTTTGTCTGCTTCTGTTTTCTGCACTGAGCTGGATTTTAAATGCCTTTTTTCCCCACTAGAGCCTGTGAGCAAAGGGCCTAATGGGCTGTGTGTCCTTTGCAGTCCTCTATTCCAAGTCCTTACAAGCTTACTAATGAGCACAAACTGCTCAGCAATAAACACAAACCCGGCTTGGAGTTTTAACAGTGCTCTTTGCTCTGCACAAGTTCGTGTTTTTCTGCACCTGAGTTCCATCATTAGCTAATAATCAGGTTCTTCTGGAGCGTTAGAGCAAGAAAACAAGAAACGATCCGGGTGGAGCTGAGGCAGGAAATAGGGAGCTGGTACAGATCACTACTATAGGCAACATGTTCATGCTCCACTTTCTTTCATGGCTACTGTTGCTGGACTGGACAGGCTCTACAGAATGGCTTTTGTACAGTACATTAATTTACAAATAGAATTAAGTTTCACTGTTACAGTATTTGCTTAGTGTTACTGGGTTTCCGGTACTCATTTCACAGATTTAATATTTGAACAAAATAAAAGCTTGTATCCCAATACAAATACATGTGTGAGCTGAGAAAAAAAGCTGAGAAAGAGTTAAGACCAACAATACGCTACATCGGTTTCACAAATGTCACGCGTGGGAAATAATTTTTTTAATTGAAATTTTACAGTTCTAAGGTGCAGCTCCTGCACATTTTAGTATGGACAAATAATGAAAACAATTTTTAACTAAATTGATATTCAATGTCACAGGTCAACGGGTCAAAGTAATCAGAGATAAGTTTATGTGGGTTTTGTAGTGTTTTCACGCTGATTTCAAATCTGTGTTTAGTTCTTCCCGCATGGTTTTTGTGATGAAGCTAGTTATATATTGCTTGATAGTTGGTATAATTAGCACATAATAACCATATGCTAAGTGTTTTTGAAAAAAAAAAAAAAAACTAGAGGTGGGCATAGATGAATTTTTTTAACGCCGTTAATCTCATTGGAATCTTGGTGTTAACCCCCCCCCCCAGAGTTTAAAACGTGCGTGAACCGGACAAGTCACTGAAATATCAATGTGAAATTCATCATAGCTTGCGTAGTATAGACCCAGCACCCTCATGCCGGGGGGTAGGGGGTGGATAAGAAGTGAGCATCTACCCTGAAACTTGTTGAAGAAACTCAGTTTGCATCATGCAATGAAGGCCTTCACTTTTTTTTTTTTTTTTGAACAAGCACCTTTCTGGCAGGATCTTCTCGCCGGATGGAGGCATTGTGTTTACTACTTGTGTTCCGCCTTCAAGCTTGACTCATTACACCAAATTGAATA
This sequence comes from Brachypetersius altus, assembly GCA_037974465.1. Lineage (NCBI taxonomy): Eukaryota > Metazoa > Chordata > Actinopteri > Characiformes > Alestidae > Brachypetersius > Brachypetersius altus. Next base: position 3,080,271 of record JBBPDB010000036.1, on the reverse strand, counting down.
TGAGTTTGCTTGGGTGCCTCCATATCCACAGGGTTTAAGTACTGAAGCATTACAAAGCTTCAGATGAGGTGGGATTGTTGCACCCGTTGAGATGAAGACGTTTGTCTTAAATTCAGTTGCTGAAATATTACCCTTACCTTATCTGCCACTTTTTATTTTTTGTGTAGCATCCTTGAATATCTGGTTTCATTTTAGTACATCCTGCCTACAAAATGCAATATTTAGAAAATCCATCAAACCAATTTCAGTGTAAATGACTGATAGCATTCACCTTCAAATGTCAAAGCTTCTTTTTAATTAGACTGGGAACCCTTTTAGACGTTCACAGTAAAGAATCTCCCATTGCAAACCAAGAGACAGCAATCATGCTTTCTTCTGTAAAATGGGTTAGCGCTTTATATCAATATGCAGGAGGTGCTACCATATATAACACTTTGACACCTTAAATAAACGGCTGTCGCTTTGATACACAGTGTTTTCCCCTTGGACAGTTGCACTGTCTTTAGTGAAGTGCCACACAAACACAGGCTACAGTACCAGTGAAAGCGGAGCTCTAGGAAAATGTTTGCTGTATCCAAATTTCTCACTCCTTTGTTCATTGTCAGCATCCTTTTTTTTCCCCCACATCAGATTAGTTGGTCCAGTGTGAAGTCAAAATAAATAAAATCGAGAAAAATTACACCGCCTTTTTAAAAACATGTGCAGAGAAACACTGAGACAGCCTTGCCCCCTTAGGAAGCAAAATTGAAATAATCCGCCATTAGGTCCAAGTCTCTGAATGCTGTGAGTGCATAAGACTCGAGCCACAAAAAGAGCTTCAAAAGCTCTAGGGCTCACTTGCCATTTTTACTTGCTGATACTGCTCCAGTTCTTTTTTTTTCTTCATGGCTAGCTGCAGCTGCTGTTTAATGATCTGGATCTGTGACTCCAAGTCCGTCAGCTCTTGAACTATGGGGTTGCGTGCCAGGCCCAGCAAGTCTGTTTTCCCATTGGAGGTGGCTTGCAGGGGAAGCTGTCTCTTCACCTGCGGGGGTGGGAGCTCTTTGCACTGTAAACACTCCATGTCATTCTGCTGCTCCTCCTGACTGCACAGGTGCCGCCGTGTGCAGATGGCGTTCTCAGGGGTGTTCCACAGTGGCTGTTGGTTATTTCCAATATTGCACCTTTTATGTGGGGTCAAGAAACAAAGCATGCTTACAAAATCATACTGTCAGGTCCCTTAAGGCACTTTTCCATAAGTATACACGAACCGTGGTTTACCTAACCCATACTGAAATGGGTCTGAACTTGCAGAACGCTTTGATTTTGCGGTGTATCTCAGCCCTGTAACGGTGCTGCTACCAGTATCTCAACAGTGCAAATCTCTCCCCAATTATGGCTAAAACCACATCCATGAAGTGAAACGTTTTTTTTCTTGTTTTTGGTATCAGGCATTGTTGAGCCCAGTTAATCTGTTAGCGATGGCCCAGTACACCTTTGCATTTCTCATGGCGTTAAAGATAATATTTCAACCAATCAAAAAGCAGTGATGTAGTCAGCTGAAATGCAGCCTGCTTTTGACCCTGCCATCATTCAGGGCTGTGACTGCCCAGGTATGGCTTGGGTGGAAAAACATTTGTTTGCAGTGCGGCACGGCTCCTTGTGCCAGTGGAAAAGTGCCATTAGAGTTATTATAGTTACTACTTGTTGCTATACTAATATAATTACACAATTAAGCCTTTACATCATGAGTAATATAATAAAAATGTATGTTCTGTTTACAGTCTGGTCAGTCTGCAACTTCTTGTTTCTGCTTGTTCTGCCAAATAATGATGAACATGACAAAGCAACTGCACTTTCTAAGGGTAAAAGCTTTCATGATTTCACCTCTTCATAACTACGTGATTCAACAGGATACTGTGTCCAATAGGGTAGAATTGCTGAAGTAGCTGTTTTGCAAGCTGTTATTATGTAGCCTTCAATGTTTGCCCTTTGAAAAGCAAACAGCTTGACCCAGTAATTAGATTTTTACCTTGTGATCTATCCAAATTAGTGAGCGGACATATTTCAGACTGACTACAATTGATTTTGACATGAGCAACAACTCTAGTAGTTCAAAATACCACATAGCATTTTTTTCTCCAGACATTCATGTGGTTAATGAGCAAGTGTGTCATTTCTTTTCTAGTGCTTGAACAAAGGGGAGGAAAAGATTACCAACCCAAATCATTAACTCATACTCTCATTGTGAATGTATGTTTGTTGGCTTCTGTGTTAATTAGTGGAGAGATAAATGTATCTCAGTACATGCTGTGTAGTAATTAACTACTTACCTTTTTTCCGGTTTCGCAACAGTTGATAATTTGTCTTCATTGAAGGTCGGGTTAAGTGCTCGATGTAATCTCTGACAGGACAATCATATTAAGTGTGATAAAAGAAAATGGAGAAATACAATTTGAGAATATGCTAATGCAGTTACTCTTTATCCACTCACGCTTCCATTAATGTTCTAATGCATCACTGCGATAAAATTTGATTATAGTTAATACTGCCGGTGTGAAAGAAAGTAAATGGACTCACTTGACTTGTATGAAGCCAGTATTTGTACTGTGGCTTGTTCTGCATTCTGGGTATCACCCAGCGATGGACAATGTGTTCGGCAATAGTGGTGAGTAGAGACAAGGCAACTCCCACGCAGAGCATTACAAATAACCCTGAGAAGTGTTTGATCCCCATCTGTAAAGTCTGGATATCACAAAATACGCATTCGATTATCTTAAAAGACAAACACAGAGCTCCAAAAAACATCTACAGGAGTTGACACGATTGAATGTCTGATAAATCTGCCTTTAAATTTTCTGTTTGTCTCTTACCTCTGTGACTGCAAAACTTCTTTTACCACACGGCACCACTTTGTACCACTTATCATGCAGCATGTCCATAAATCCATCTGATTTATACTGACTGACCAATTCAGAGATGTTTGATGTTAGAGGGGAATTCTGTTTGAGACCAATGCCATAGCCTGTGAAGTCAATTATCGGAAAGATGTTGTGTTACATAAACAATGCACCAAACACTGAAGAGGATGAAACTTTGCCTCAGTGCTATAATAAACAGACATGTATTATAGCTGCGTTGTATTAAAAATCCAAATGCATTTGTTACCATTGCTGGCACTGATTTGATACCCAGGTTTTGGTATCAGACTGAATGTGTGGGATCAGACATCAGAAGAATTGTACAAACGTGAAATGTTACAAAACTGACACACAAAGTTATGATGTAGTATTATGTGTTTTCATATGTCTTATTATGTATCATTTTTATTGATATTCGTTTTTGAACACAAATGTAACATCTATAGGTGTTTTTGTTTAATAAAAACTAGCTTGCTTAATATAAATTAGGTTTTGTGTAAGTCATTTTAATTATTTATCTTCTCTCTCTAAGCTGCTAGAATTTTCTTTGAGGTTCAGCATAGTACTTTAGATGACCACCTTATGAGATGTGGAGTATTAGCTCAAAAATTCTTGAACTGAGCGTGAATGTTTCCCGTTTCAGGGACGAAATGATCGGTTTCTACAATCCTGTGTTCCATTATACTGATAAAGCCAGTGCACGTTTTCTGGAACCATATCAGACATTATAAGTCCACTGCATTTATTCTGTTGAATCGTATTCAAGTATAATTATATCCACTCTGTAGTTAAATGTAAGGATTAAATATAATCTGAAGGACAGAATCAGTGATTTACTTGCCTTCAATTGCAAATGGCTTCCCCACTGTGAGAGTTTTGCAGTCTGCATCAATGGATACTTCGTAGTCTAAGAGGGCTTTGTCCATGATAAAAGCATCTAGTTTCTGAGGATCAGCTCTGAAATTACATATGGAACATGACTATTACATTCAGACTTTTACTGCTTTGGAAGTGTCATACAGCTGTGTTATGTACTGCCAATTCTCTAAAAACCTATTGCACTTTCACAGAAGCATACTGTGCTTTTTGACATGTACATCTCTGATTGCAAGCAACACAAAGGCAGATAAAATGCTGCATTTGTGTTGCCTTTAATGTGTTCCAGTGGATGAAGCATCTGTTCAATGAAATTTCTGTGTGGCTAGATGCTGCCATGGATTATGTATGTCACAAACTAGGTTTCCAGGGACTAGATATGCACAAATGTATCCTGGGCAATTTCAAAGGCATGTTATCTGGGAAACACAGTTTGCAGTTGGATTTTAGGAAGGACCTGCATTGCATTTTACACACAAAAACTGCCCTGAACTCCATGATGGGTGTGCTGTTTGGGGGATTTACAAAATACACACTAGCAATATTCTGGAGGCACAAGGTGCGATTTGAGGACAGCCCCAAAATCCATCTGCAGAGGTTGTAAAAGATCAAAAGGACACTCTAAAACAGAATGGCAAGCGTTGCAGTCAGGTGAAGCCATGAAGAAAACTTTGTTAATGATAGTCTGCACATGTTCTGTATATTATCACACCATCTGCAATGGTTCATAGCTACACCTCAGTACATGTATAACTCTTTACTGTCCAGAATATTCCTATTCCTAACTGGACAAGCAGGACATGCTAGAGGGCAATTCAAGAGCATTCTGAACATTACATGTCTGAAGCTGTGATCTATAATCCTTTGCTGTAATGATTATGACTCACTTAAGGTGGTCTATTCCATCGGGGGTTGTAGGAACATTATATCGCCTCATGTATTCGTGCATTTCTGGAAAGCTTTTTTTTACGTAATCCTCAGCGCTGCTTTCCCGCACCGTCCCAAATCGGAAGCCCTGTGATGGATGGTGGAGCTTAAAGAAAAGAATGATTACCATTAGTAATGACAAAAGGTTTCAACCTTGTTTTTTGAACATATCAGAAATTCACCCACGAGCCATTTAGAAATCATGCATTGGAAAGAAAACGACACTCTTACCTTCGGATCGTGTATACCTGAGAGCTGCTCGTAGGTTTTTTCCCCAACCATTACCGCAGCTAGATTGGCTGTGTATGTAGACAGACAAAAGAGACAGAATATGGCCCAAAGGTTCATGAGAAATCGACCCGTCCAGCACTTTGGTGGTTTAATGGCAGCTGTCCTTCCGAACAAGATGGCATAGCAAACGTTAAGTGCTGAGGAGAAGGAAAAGACCCGGTCCCTGTTCCTTCCCTTAGGGGTCATCCCAAAAGGGCTCTTCCACTCATATAGGGTGAGAAAAACAGCCGTTACGTGTAGGGACACAAATATTCCAAGCCACATACTCCAGTGTAGAGGCCACATGAAGGCTCCAATTGGTGCAGCTGTGTCTCTAGTCCTGACCAGGATGCCCAGGCTGGTAGAGAAGAAAGGGCTGGTGAAGTCAATCACCTGACTGCGGGCGGAGTTGATGCTGAAGGAGGTGACTGCCAGGTGTGCTGCCCCGCTCATGAGGTCCCCCACCAGGCCTGTCCAGCGGCCATTTTTGTAAGCTCCATATTTTCCGTCCCCTACGATGTATAGGTCAAAATCAAAGCCCATGTCCTCGGCTAACTTTTCCAGCAGGTCAATGCAATAACCATAGCAGCACTTTTTCAGCTCCACGGGCACAGTGTCATTTCCCCCCTGAAGTCCTTGAAAGAGGCTGTCCAACAAAGTTGTACTGTTCGTTAGCGGATCCAAGCAAAACTGCCCTGCGGGGCACTGACCGTCCTCGTCCACCTCACGGGTGAACACAAAGGGATGCTCTACCAGGGTGACCACCCTCAAGTGCAGCCTTGAGGAATGCCTCCAGTCACCCCCAGGGTAAGGCTGCCTCTTGCTAGACCAAGCTCCATAGTCCATCACTACTTTTCCTTGCTTCCAGCTACCAAGCCGAGTCCACATGGGGTTCCCTATAGGGTCATGCTGCAGGTTCCAGATGAAGTGATGGCTTTCAGAGATGACTGTAGACTCCTCTTGAACATGAATGTTGCCACTTAGGCCGACAAATGACATGTTGGCCATGAACCTGAAGCACAATAAAACACAAAACGATATCAGTGCGTGTGTCCTCCCTTTCTTTTATCTTTACATCCCACAGTATCCAGTTCTTTATTTTCTTCTCTATGAAACAGCAGCGGTGGAAGCAGAGGTAACACTTGGTGAATGGGTTAAATGCAGAGGAAGAATTTCGTGCTGTTCACACTGTGTGCTGTGGTGTGTTCACGTATGACAAATGGTCACTTTCACTTGTTAAATCTGCAATGGGAAGGGAGTGGAGTATCTGTAATGAAGCCCCTGTGGCAGTTGGACAGGACAAGCTGGAGCGTTGCTTGACACTGTGCATCTTGAGAGGCAGCAGTTGATATGCTGCTTCTTTGAGTGTGTCAGCTAACCGCACGGTGTTATGCACTACAGCTCCTTGTGTTTTTCCCTGGCAGCTTTTTTCTATTCACTATGATAACTCCCATCTACCAGACTGTGCTCTTTCTTCTTCTCTGGGCTTATCCAGAAACAGTAAATGTTGTCACATCTTACCCCCTTTACATGTAGAGGATAATCTTCAGCAGATATATAAGCATGCGGTCAGCAGTGACCTGTTATACAGAGATTGCAGGGAACCGTTACACACCTTAATGATATTACAGATGCACTTTTCCACCTAACCAAAAGGCACCAAACATCTAACACCTCCATGTTTTACGCCTGAACATACACGTTTCACTTCTCTATCAGAACTTATTCCTGTCTTTCTATAAAAAGGAAGCTCTCTTCCCCACTATAGTGTGTCTACCGTGGCCAAAACCATATTCTGTTTGTCTTCTGTCACTTCTAACACATCTTACCGTTATCAAGACAGGACATGGTCAGTCATTTCATATTCTGCCAAGTTGTTTGTGATATGTATAGAAGGATCGTGGCAGGCCCCAGGCATTGCCCTAGGTATTTCACAAAGGGGTGATGCAGCTTAATCAGATTCAGACATTTTTTTGTTGTATTTGTTTCATTTTTTAAATAGTGCTGACACAAGATTGTGGTTAAAACACAGTCATAGCCAACTGACATTTTCAAACACATCTGAAGCATATCTGAATGCATGAAATGTATTTCTGAGAAGGATGATTTATTCGGTCTGAAATGGATCAGTGAAGTTATTTGGTGTGTGTGTGTTTAATTCCCAACTGATTCTACGCTGGTTTTAAGCTACTGACCACACAGGAGTTATTATATCATTTTTATGGTTTAATTAGGGGTGTCATGTGATTAAAAACGTAGTCTAATTAATTACAAGCTCTCTGATTAATTCATCTAAATGAATCCCACACACTTCACACATTGCTGAAAAGGTATTTAAAAAAAATAAATGAATTTTGGCATATGAATCAACGAATAATCAACATTTAACATCTTTTATGTAATACCTGTTTCTGCACTGTTCATATGCAGTAATGGTCACAGCAATCAAAAATATGAAAAATGCGTCAGCAAGAACTATGAGTGAACTAAGTCCGTCTATAAGGTGCAGTTTAAGACAATGTACATACTTGCACTGGTGTTCTGATAAATTAGGTTACCCTGTTGAAAAATGCTACATTAAAGCTATTATTTTTTCTGTGATTGAATCACGTGTTCATTCGACACCGCTAGTTTTAATAAATAAAACTTCACAATCACAACAGAGTGAGAAATTGAACATTAGCAGTGTTTTAGCAGCATATTACAAAGCTTAGCATTTCTAGAATGCATCAAATGTAGCTTCAATTCAAAGACAGTGGAAGGAAGCCGAAGATTAAAAAAGCACCCACCTGGAGAGATATTTTCCTGAGGTCAGATTTTTTTCCTCAATTGCCATGCAGTTTGTGATGCCAGGAATGAGCGCAAGCTCTGGAGAAACCAAGGCAGCGGATCCAACAGCCCTCGTGACGAGCTCCAAAGCGTCTTGTACATAGTGGTCCAGGGAGGGCTGCCCCATTCGCCCATGTGCAAGAAGGCCCATCGGCAACCCCTCTGTCCTTAACTCCTCCACGTTTTGTGCATCACCTAAAATCCAGTGGTAGTCAGGTATCATTAACCCAAACTTTGCTATAGTTGTAAAGATCCTTTTTATGTCCCGGATATCACATCCAAAAGTCACTATGGTGGACGTAGAGTCCTTGATGGAGTCCAGGTGACCCTGCAGGGACGTCTGAAAGTCGCCTTTGTTGCTGCTGTTGGTAGAAACATTGACAACTGATCCCAGGTGAAATTTGGAGTTGTTGCGGAGGAGAAAGACGAATCTAGAAACATTCAGTTCTTGACACATCAGCAGACTGACATCATGCCAATTATTAATGGACAGGAGAGAAAAAATTAGATCTGCCTGAGGAGTTGGGGGATTCTGCATGGCCATCTGGAAATGGAGCGAGTTCTGTTGGGTTGGAACGAGAGGGGAAATCATTATAGAAATTGAAAACAGCCCACACTCTGCCTAAAATCAGCAAGGTAAGTAAAACAGCAGTACATATTTCAGAGCACCATGTGCTTGTATGATCAGGTAAAACTTTTGCATTAATGCCTATTGCTTGAAATACTGCTTGAAAACTAACATTTGCACATGTTTTCTTTCTACCAAGCTGCATTATGTTACAGGATTTTTCAGCACTAGCAACTGGTGTATTGTTGAGTTTAGAGATCAGTCCTTTAAATGGATTGTTTTAGGCTGCATATTTAATAGCTGTATGAAAGCAGCCAGCAAACAGTTTTATATTCATGCTTTTACTCTGTCTTCGTTAACCCTGAGACAGTATAATTACATTTAACTGCATGGTGCTGATGTCTGTTTTCAAAGAGAATGTAAGATTACCTGTAATAGCTCACGATATTACCATTTCCACAATACCATTCAGTGGAAATAAACTGTTTGTTATATATTTAGGTCTGATTATGTTCTGAGGTTGAGGTAAATAAGGCGTAGGTATTTCCAGTGAGGTAATATTTGGTAATACTTAACCTTCAACAACACTCATTTCTACACATCAAATATACAGACAATCAAAGAGAAAATACTTTTGTAATTTTGGTTTAGTGTACCATTTTTGCACAGCAAAATCCAGTCATCCAGTCTGTTGGTCCAGTAGTTCAGCAGTATATTATCCAACCAATAACCTCAAATCACCCTACTAAGAAGAGCAAGTCCTTCACAGAGGCAGCGAGATGAAATGCTTAGCTGATCTATTTAATTTCCCTCAGGAGCTGTGTTTAAATGACAGCAGAAAACAGGCTAATGGTAACTGATTAAAGAAATGTTTTTTCACTGATTTATTTCAAGAAGTCCAAACAAAAGAAGATTTCTTTTCACCTTAGAAGTTGTTGTGAAGCACACCCTATTGACAGAGCCTGCTAGAAAAACTGCAATTAACAAAACAAACCCAGTTTATGGACAGTGTTTGAATTTTTGAATAGCCATTTCATGCTGAATTAAACTTCACCTGTGGATATCCCCGTTCTATTAAATGTTGAAAATGAATGAATCCAACATCGCTCAAGAGACAATGACCATGTTTGACATGCACTACAGCTCTAAGGATGAATCTGGTCCGAGACGGTTTTGTCTGTTTGATGTATACTAATTAGTCAAGCCTGTTTCTAGCTCACTGATACTGACAAAGCATTCCCCTGATATTTAATCACTGAGGTGTTCATATGACTTATAATAACATTCTCCTCAGAATATGAATGTCAAAAACTGGCTGCCACATTTACTGCTTGTCAAACATAAATCAGCAGATCAGAAAAATACTTGAATAGACTTGGCAGTTTGCTGGGTTCTGCAATGCAATAAACTGGACAAGAAAAAACACAAACAAGACTAAACTGTACACAGTCAACCTCAATATATTAAGCCAAAGAAGAAGTCTATGGGATTTTGGATGTTCACTGCCATCTTAATGTGAAATTAGAGGGATCTTATAATAATGGTCATGGGGTATTGTTAGGGTTGGGTCGGTGGCCGCTAGAGGCCACTGCTTTTCTGTTTTTTGGTCTTGGTTCTGTTCTGTGTTTTGGGGGCTTTTATTTTGATTTCACGTTCTGTTCATGTGTCACGTGTTTTGGTTATCAGCTGTTTTCTGTTCGTGTCTCATGTTTTCCACCTGTTTGTGTTTGCCCACTGATTTCTGTCACTATTTAAGTCCTGTCTGCCTTGGTTCTTGGTATCGGTCCATCGCCTTATGCCGCCCTATTTTCCCGTTGCTTTTTCCAGTTTGTATTCCTGTACCACATTCTAGTACCTGCTTGGCCCGCGTGCCTGTTTTTGTTATTCTTGTTTTTGAGTTAATAAACACTAATAAACACTTGGAGCCCTGGTTTCCAGCCTGCTTCTTCCTGGGTAGTTCTCCGTGACAGGTATATTTTATTATTAGGTGTAGCCAATTCAGGGGTATATTTTATGGATCTGTTTCACCTATATTAAGTGTGATTAAATTCTGATCAATATTTTACACTGCTGTGCTCTGTTTACACCACTGTTGTAGGGATGACAAACATTCAAACTGCAGCCCTCAGGCATGTTTCAGGAGTTAACAAGCATTTAAAAATTATTTTAAAATGAGAGACCAGCATAATTCTGTCATGTTAAACTAGTAAAAGGTAAAGGCTCTTTATTGCCATTTCACATGTTTCACATGAAAAATGAAATTTGCCCTCAGGACCAAAGGCCAAATAGATAAAATACAATAAATGTGCTGCCAAATAGATGAAATACAATAAATAATAATAATCAGATCCTACACTTAAATAATATTAATAATAATACTACTGCTGATAGCTGTAAGAATTGTAAGTTCTACTTAGAAATTTTAAGGGGCTGTATTTATGTTACCATAAAATGCAGTGACACATGGATTCCATTTAATATGACACTATATGTTGCAAATGCTGGTTAGTGCCTCTGAATTGAATGGTAGTACTAAAACTGAATACCCTGGTTTCTTCATGTTGAAGGGGTGGGTAAGGATTAAAGAGGATCTGAAGAGAATGAACAGAAATAGTCAGCAGAAATCTTGAAGCAGTCTTTTGGAACCTTGTACTTTTCATCTGCCTTCAGACTCAACTGTAAACAAGAACAGAAACTGTGACATTCACTGTTTTCAAGAGGCAACAGTAAAGGTAAGGAACAATTTCTGGTCAACACTGCAGAGATTAGTCGATCAACCATCTCCATTTCCATCCATCCTCTGCATCTTCCTTTCTCATACAAACTGCATGCATGTCCTCCTTCACCACATCCATAAACCTCTTACCAGGTCTTCTCTACCCTCCAGCTACATTCTTAGCATCCTTCTCCCAACACACTCAGAGTCTCTCCTCAGCATCCTTCTCCCAACACAATCAGTCTCTCCTCAGCATCCTCCTCCCAACACACTCAGTCTCTCCTCAGCATCCTTCTCCCAACACACTCAGAGTCTCTCCTCAGCATCCTCCTCCCAACACACTCAGTCTCTC
>JBBPDB010000036.1:3049230-3068733 GCA_037974465.1 Brachypetersius altus | reverse complement strand
AAATGCAGAGGTTGAATTTCGTGCTGTTCACACTGTGTGCAGTGGTGTGTTCACGTATGACCGAATGATCACTTTCTTCTTCTCTTCTTTCTCTTAATAACTAGCCAACACCTAGCCCAACAATACATAAGCCCTAGAGAGGAACAATGTAAGTCAAATAATTTTTTCGCCGCAAAAACGTGAAGAACGAATGAATAACGCAAAAACTGTGAACAAGCACTCTATTCCAGATCGATACCGACGTGTCAGAGTTGGAACGTGTTATCTCAAAATCCCTGGGAGGAGTGGGGGCAAAAAACAGGTGAAGAACAATAAAACTGAAAAAGAACAATAGTGTGCTTGTTTCAGCTGCTGTGTGCTTGAGCAAGCACACTAATAATAATTGGCTTGGCAGTTTTATTTACACAATTATTTACACATGCTACATGATACAATTATAAGATGCAGATTTTCCATACAACATGATATGCTGTACTGTTAAATCTCTATTAGTGATATAATGAAACAACAGTGATAGAAGTTTTGTAGCCCACAGCATGACTGCTGTTATGTAATCCTTAGGGGTCTCCAGCCCTGGAACACTGGTCTTTGTTAAAAAGCATGGTGGTTAAGCAAATCCCTGCCTAAAGAAGTTATGGTTCTGGCTAAAATGTCAGTCTGCACTGCAAATAACCATGAGGCGATTAATTTAATATTACATAATGATGTAATAAGAAGAGATTTGTCTACGTGTACAGAAAGTGACAATACTAAGACAGCTGCAGTTCCCTATTTTCAAAGTGTTTTACTAGTATAGAAATGACTTAAAATATGAATAAAACAATTGAAATAAAGAAAATGCAGCATTCTGAGTCTAGCATAGACCGATATGACCTGGTTGTTTTATGGTTTGCACATAACAGGTACTGTTTCAATGATATCACCTTATGGCAAATGTATGATCCGTGGTCATGATTTTCTCAAGACATGTTCTGCTTTATGTTTAATGTAAACATAATTACTATTATCCATGAAATAAAAGGAAGATTAAGATTTGGCACAGCATTCAGAATGATATCTTTGTGTACTTCATGTATGTACTGCTTAAAGTGTTGGAAGAAATGAAGGATGCTTTTTATATTTCTATATCTGCATTGCGAGAGTGATTGCTTAACCAAGTTAAAGAAGGTTTCCTGAATGTGAGACAGTTACCGACTGTGATCAGTTTTCATCAGTAGTGCAACAAAGATGGACTGAACATGGTAAATGTGATAACATGAGTGACCATCTTCCATTCATTGTCAATGAGAGTTGACAATTTCCAGCAACCATTATGTCACCAACTAGATGGTGCGGAAATAAACGAGGGGTGTTTTATTCAAATACTCAGTGACACAAGACACTGTCGACCAGAGTGACTAGTACTAAACCATAAGTATGATTATTGCTCCGACGGCAGTTAACAGCATTGAACAAAGAGATGACAGAAACAATGCAAAAATTAGACAGCATAGTATTGTAACAGTAGTGTGAAAGGGATGTAAATCTGAGAAAATGCATTAAATGGACAATAATGCTGTGTAGCAGTAGTGAGAATGAGGTTTTGATTTTGGACAATAAAATAAATAGTCAGTATGTAACAGTAGTGTAATGTGAGACAATACAGTAAGTAGACAATACATCAGTCTAACTGTAAAGTTTAAAAGGGGTGTAAACCTTCCAGAAGTAATAATATTGCACCTTATGTATAACACTCAATAAAAGTAAAGTGTAAAAGAGAGGTAAATCATATCTGTCAAATTTAAATGTCATTATTTCAACAATGTGCTTTAAAACAAAACTGCCAGTCAAAAGACCACTAGTACCAGCATTCTACATTTGAGCCACTGCTATAGGGGATTTGCTTAACCTTTCTCCATCGTGCTTTAAAATGGGTTTTGCTGAAAAAAACTGTACATATTGACATGCAGCAAAAACAGAATGCATGAGTTGCCTCGAGCCACATCAGTAGGGTCAAGGTACTTGGTGACAGAACACGAGAAAAACAGTGGAATGAAAGAATGAAAACTGAGAAGCCACAACAAAGCTCTCCAAAGTTACAATTCAGCTGAGGATGCTTACCATAGCTGTCAAGGTGGTGAATGTTACACGAAAAATCATTATAAATTATAAAAGCTCTGCAAATGTAGGTATTTGGAGTTGAATTGGAATTTTTGTATTCTTTAAAGCTTGTCTAGCAGTTACTTATTTGTGGAGAGAGCTTGGATAGATCAGTTTCTCTCTTTCATACCCATATAACTTTACTATTACTTTTACAGAAGTTGAACTGTGGCTGAAATAAAAGACATGGGGTCAGAGGAGCCATGTTACATTCCATCATAGAATACGTCAGTTTCCTGTCCACAGGGTTTAGACCGATGTGAATGTTTGGACAAGGTGATGGCAGAAAGCTCTTCTCCTACATGATTAATAGATAGGTACAACTTCTGGGACAGCAATGACTTGTACACAGGTCTCAAACCGCTTGACAAATGTCATGGAGAGGCCAGAGAGGCGAAGTACCTCCCTTTGATTCACTTTCTTAACATTTGCCTTCACTGCAGCCTAGAGCCTCAATTTATCTTCATTTGTAATTGTGTCCAAGCCTTTACAGGGTGGCTAAGTTCCTCTGATCCTTCCCACATTTCATAAATGCAGAGTGAAAGGGTCAATGCATTTAATTGGTGGCTGGGTTTGTTCTAAATGGCACATGAAATTAAATATAGCTTCATAAGATTAATTAATTTGCATGGACCCTCTACATATGTCTGTTTTAGAAACACTGGCCTGAAAGTCCATAGTTGTTATTTATTGCATGCATGTTGTGTTGTGGCTAACAAACCAATGACATTAAATGTTGGTTATATTAATCATATTAATATCAATTACCATGGTTAATCCACAGAAGTTGCAGTGAATACTGGTAATTGTTGTGCAGAATCTTGATACACAGCAAAAATCAAATGTAAAAGGAATTAACTGCACATCCACACCCTTTTTCCCCTAAACAAATTTTGAGTCAAGCATTTTGATCACTTCCATTCTCTAACTACAGGGGACAGTCTGCTTGGAGCAACTTGTGGTTAAGGGTCTTGCTCAGGAACCTAGTGGTGGTGCTGAAGGTAGGATGCAGGTGTGTGTGTGAGGTGGTTGGTGTCCCCCAGTACGCTTAGCTATGCCATTTTGGACTGTTAAAACGTGTTTTAACACTCATTATTTCTGTTACTTCAGTACAGTGTACAAGTACAGTATATTTATGTCCTTTTCCCTTTTCTGTGGCTTAGTTGTGTTTTTATGTTCTAGATTATGATTTTAAAACTCTGTTTGGATAGGTAAGTGACTTAGGCGAGTGTTTTGACTAACACCAAAATTCTGTCATAGTAACGGAACTGTGTCGTGACCCGAGGACCCCCTGTATAATAAATGAGTACGCAGTCATTTGAAAACCATTTTCTAATGTAGTGCGTGAAGGATCATGTAAGTGTGGAGTTTAGAACACAGCTTTAATTTTCATTTCCTTTTTTAAATTCCTTCTTTTAAGTGCATAACTGCCTCCCGTCTGTGCAAAACGACTGCTCTGTGCAAACAGAAATGATCTGCGTGTTTGGCATGTAGAGTGGCAAAGAAAGATCTGATCCTAAGTGGTCACTCGAGACACATGTAGAGACAGGTTTTAATTCAAGGTGTGAACTGTAGTACTTACAGCTGTCCTTTTTTGATCAGACCACCCAAGGTGCATGTTGACGTCAGTGAGTCTACTGTGTAATTACTGATGTAAGCATAATTACGCTTAAATTACACAGCAAAGTTAAAGTAATGCCTCTCCACTAAGAAGCCTAAAATGATTTAAAAAGAAAGAACTGGGGCTCAGAATCTTCTCAGAGTTTTCCATCTCTCATTCAGTCCAGTTTATCCATATAAGACTGCAGTGCTGCAGTTACACATGTTCCTCTATTTTGCACACTGAGGTCCAGCTCCGAAAAGTAGTATCTCAGTTCTAGCAAGGGCTCGGAAGAAAGGTGATTAATCCTCATTATCCAGAGGGCTGGACTTATACCTGCAGCAGGTTTGAGAGCAGTGCAATTATCCATGGCACTGTCGGATCAGACAATGCCTTAGCGGCGTTAACCCAAGGTCAGGAGCCTCTCTGTGGAAGCATTGATGTGAAAAGCATTTCAACATGAGTGACAGAGCATACAGTAAACTCACTAAATAGATGGAAGGCCACAGTCCCAGTACTCCCCCCTCCATGACAGCTGTAACTACATATAACACTCTTTCATTCGCACAAGTGCTGCGCAAACAATAATTAGCATTTAATGGACTTATGTTTAATGTATTAGGCGAACAACACAGATAACCTCGAGGACACTAGGTGTCTATTAGGTTCTAGAAAAGCCCCCTTGACTAAATTGTAAATTGACCAGCATACAGTTTCATTCATATTTTTATCAGCTGTGCTTAACCCAGTGGCCCATGCATTTTGTTCAAAATATCTCCCTTGGCTAGATAAAGCAGTGATAAACAGTGATTTCACATTGAAAATTCCATCCACGTTAATTAACCAGCAGCTCCGAACAGCATGAGTAGCTGTAGGGTCCGCAAGCAGCTCCGCTCAGTCAACATATGTGTGATTTATTGGAGTCCATCTTTTAAACGAGGAGCTCTACTCACTGGATAATAACGGCCACAGGAGTGTGCCAGGCTGTTAACACGTCAGCGATGTGAATGCCACTCTTTATGGTCTGAATATAGAGAGAGAGGCAGGGCCACACTGTAAAAATATTATTTTTACTGAAGAATACTAACAAGACCAATCATCAAGCATATACGATATGAATTAATAATTCAGTGAAAATGGATACACATGGATACAAATGATGTGTATTCATAATTTACTGGGCCTCACCTTGCCAAATGCACCTCTCACTTTGACAGCAGTTTTTTAAAATGATGCAATGGGTGAACACTGTTTCAGAATACACAGTTCACTCAAAAATGTGAACAGTTCACCCATAACTTTGTGATGCCACAAAAACCAACACATTTACATAGCTCCTCCCATTCAGTCTTTAACACTTTAGCTCCACCCATTGATTCGAGGACAATTCAGAACAGCCAGTCAGAGCAGAGGTAGGTCTTGAACAGACGTCGTTCTAGAGTCAGATTCTTTGACTCCAGTAAGACAAAGTGAAATAACAGTTCAGATGGATTCAAGCACCATTTTTCAATCTAGAGCTCATTATTACTGCCTCCTGTTTGTATTGCTTGTATTGTAGATATAAATATCCAACTATCTGAGCCCTCACCACTAAGGCAAGTTGAGAACAGAGAGAAATACAGACCTCTGTAAGTGCTAAAGCATTGTTTTTGGAGGCGGTAAAAGGGTGAACCTGAATGACTTATATCATCTGTCCCATATAGCTGTATGGCTGTATCACTGAGCCGGACGACAGCAGGGCTTTAGCGCTGTGATAGTTAGTGGGCAGGGCCAGGAGCCCAGTGATGGGGTTATCATAGAGGTCACTTACCCTTCTTCACATTTCACGCCACTGAAACTGATGGATTCTCCCCTCAGCCCTGTCCCTGCCAGTTGCATTCCCCTCACACATGTACATCAGACAGGCGCAGGCACACAGATCTTTTCAAAATTCTCCCTCACCCCTCTCCTTTTGAAATGCTTCTTTCTCTGCCTGATGATTTACATCGGCTTAAAACACCTCTAACACTCGGCTTTAGTCACCATTTCTGCTGGTGTCACAAACATTCCAGTTTCAGTACTATTTTAAGCCTTAACCCCTAATGTCATGATTTAAAGCAAGAACGGATTTATGGCAATGACTAAATATGCTCCCCCAGGCAATCGTGACCCACTAAAAATTGGATGATCTGCCCACTGACATCGGAGCGATTCATTCAGAGGTGCCAAATTTAAGAGATTTCTTAAATTCCTCTTCTCCTCCTAAGCTTAACATTGTGTTTCATGTTTCACAACTGAAATGGCTGCCTCTGTACAGAATGGATAAAAAAGAAATTAACTCCTTTTAATATCTTTAGTTAATTTTGATGTCATTTCACTTCAGCAAGGGTCATGACAAAGAATGCTTGATAGAATTAGTTTTAATAAATTTCAGTTTACAGTAGATTTATGATGCTTGTTGGAATGTATGCTTATGTATCAGTTGTCATGAAAGGCTTGCTGTATATAAGTGGTCTTACAAAATCTGCTGATTTTCTAATGCAGACACCAAGATGCGCAAACTTTACTGAAAATATGAACAAATCCAAAACTGGCCTTCTGACATCCTCTGTTTCTGACATCTTTGGCTTTAGAAATGGGTAAAATAACATGATTTACTCCACCAAACTATACTTGTAACATATTTTAACCATTTCATGAAAACATTGCATGTTCCTGGTTAAGAATATGTGGAATTAGGACTTTGCAATAAAAAAAAGCTGAGTTGACTATGCATTGCTAAAACAAGTAGCCAAGGTAAATCACATTTAAAATGTGAGACCGTGTGCAAGTTCATACCCTATATAACCAGACACTACGTCAGAGCTTACGGACTCATCGTAGACAGTGCAGAAATCTTGTTGACAGGCAAAGATGTCAGAGTTTGTTCATCCGAGCCGCCACACTGATGCTCTAGAACTGTCTTTGGGGGAAAAAAGGCAACGGTGGTCAGGGTCACTGCAGGTATCAAGGGATCCAGTTCGTGTTGTGAAGGTTGTTTCAGTTGAAAAGAAAAGAAAGTCTGTAGAAGCTTTCTCCCAACTGCCCCTATTGTAAACTGGGGAGAAAAAAGTGCCTTTCAACCTGCCTTATCTGTCTCTCTGTGGATGGCTGCAACCCGTTTACGAGAAGAAAAAAAGGGCCTTTAACGTTACCTCTGTTCCAACAGTGACATGCACACACCAGCACCGGGAGCTATAGGGCACACACAAGCAAGTGTCCACTGTCCGTTTGAAAATGCTTACAAAATGCTTTCGTTGCTATTTTTTCTCTTTTATTTTATTTCATTTTGGTTTTATTCCATAGAGACCAAAGTGATTTATTCAGCGTTTGCGAAGCTGATGTTTATCGTAGCTATAAAGTTCACTTTTGTATTGATTTTGAAACTCTCTCGACTAGCAGGTTTTTACAGCCATCCGGCCCCTGGCGTAAGTCTATTGATTTCATTATTTGAAATACAATGCGCAATAAACTTTAACTGGGCCCATGATTTCTGCAGGAGTGGGAGTTTTAAACTGATTAGGATCTGGCCCATATCCCATGAACGGGAGGGGAGTACCATTTCCCTGTAAAACTGTGCAAAAGGACTGAAGACTTATCTTAATTAAGTTGAAAGTAGCAAAAAAAACCCCAACTTTTTTTGCATTACATTATGATTTAGCAGAGGAAAACGTTGGTCTTTGTATTCTTGAAAAGGTCTAATTTCCTTTCTGTGCCATGGTCCTGTCCTCTTGGCCCAGACTGTACCACCTTGATGTTATCTTGGACATCTTCCACCAACGTCCTACCCTGACTGATGGTTTAAGTGCATTCTTCCATTTAAAATGTCCTTACATTTAAAGGCCTGTTTAACCGCAGCACAATATTGTCTCTATCTTTCGCAATGAAAATAATTGGGTGATATTGAACAGCTGTTAGAAGCTACTCTGAGCTGTGAATTTAGGAGGTACATTTGCACCAATTCTGGCGTCCACTAAATGAACACGATTCACTGATGTGATTTAGTTTATTGTTAGGTTTAAGCACCTAAATCGTCAATTGCTGCATCGAAAGGAGAAAGGACTGCCTGATAAATTTGAGTTTAATGCAGTTTAATGTCTTTATTTTTCTCACTGAAAATACAGCTCTCCCACTCAAGCAATGCATAGCCTCACATTAACCTGAGACAAATTGAATCATTGCATCTTAATGGAGATTGCCAAATCACCTCAACTTCTCGAGGAGACAACGATGGGCAATTATTCAATTACTTGTTCATATAAAACCAATTATGATAATTGTGAGAATGCTCACACTGAACTCTACAACAGGAAATAAGTAATGAGCAGAGCTTGAATTCTAAATAAAAAAATGTGAAATGTAGTGTAAAGGATATGTTTAGGTGTCGATAGTTAGGCTTACTATTGTGCACTTAGATTTATTCAGAACTCGTTTTTACTACAGTTACTTCGTTTATATATTTGCTTTCATTAGCAAACATGATATTCCCAATATGTAAAATATATTATTAAGAAAAATAATTTTGTAACATAAAAAGTAACGTAAATACAGCTACATTTCCGAAAAATGTAAGTAAAAATCTTTTGTACTATCCAGAGTAAACAAATACTGCTTGTCTTGGGGTGGTTAAATACTCCTGTACTCAGAGGCAGGAGGTTTGAAAGTAGCCAATCCGAGAACATTATTTATTTCTCCTTGCTGCTGATTGGCTGCTGCCCTGTGACGCGTCTCGTGTGGTGTTTCTCTGAGTGTTCTCATGCTTTTCGTTTTTTTTTAAAGTCCTGTATTTTTATTACTGTAAACTAAATTAGAAAATTTCTGTAATTACACTGCTTATACCAAAGAAAAGGTGCTTGCATGAATTACAGTACAGTCTAAGTAGGAGTAACATCAGTATTTTACATTATAGCACTGCAGGAGTTCAGTGTAAACTGTACCGTACGGATACGGGTTTACTTGTACATTTTTTATGTGCGTGTATGTTGGTATTTTGTATTTCTTGTTATGGTTTATAGATGCACAACTTGTTGACAAACACTATTGTATTTCTGTGTGACTGCTTTGAAATTTCACACATTTTTAAAATAGTGAACCATTTTACAGTGGAGTCTCCACTGATCAAAAGACTGAATTAAGTTTGATTGATTGAAAAAAAATCTTCAGATCTTCAGGCAATCTCAGAGAACCAGTGGATCAAAGGCTAATGTACCAAAACTGAATTTCAAGCAAAGTTACACCTTTTCTGTTCTTCTATTGCATTTTCTACCTAAAGTTTATTCCAAAATGAGTGCCACTTTTAGTGATGTACCTTTGTCCTCTGAAACGGTCATTAATGCCGTTCTTCTTTGTGATGGGAAAGCCATGCAACTCTCTAAATAGCTAGAGAGAGCTCCCCTGTATCAGTTTCTCTCACTTGATTTGCAGTGCTCTTTCCCCATTACACAGTTGGTAATGGAGGAGTCGAGACAACCTTGCCTGACCTTCTATGTCTCATACCAGTTTTCTGAACAATAGTTTTACACAGAATGGGACCAAAGTAGCAGAAGGAGTAAACAGACACTCTTATACCAATAAGTGTTCGGGAAAAGATCGGCTTTTGACAATAAGAGCAGTTAGGATCCTCAACTTAATCAAGTAAACAGGTTGAAATAGGGTCCAATTCAAAGTTGAATTAACAAAATGAATGCATCAAAATGTCTGGTTTTCACAGCCTGCACCCACCAATGGAAGCAATGGCAGTTGCACTGTAAGTCCCAGCATCCTGGAACACTGAATTTCCCTGGCTTTTCTCAAACAAAAGAGTTTAATGTAGTGTGACAAAGCTGTTTCAGAACATACTTGCCACTCTCCAGACCCCACAGTCCATATACAGAAACCAAGCTGCAGAGACAGCCTGTTTGAATTTTGTGTGTGGTCACCATAAAACAATTGATTTGAATATACAATCCTAATCAGCCTATAAGAGTTTAAGGTTGTCTCGACTTCACTCATGATCACGGAAGATGGGGTTAACCTGCTGCCGTGATTTTAGGAAAACAGGCAGGCATCCATGATAGTGCTCTCTTTATTAAACATAATCGAAACCTGGCTCGATGGCCGATACATGAAAACAGAACAATAAACAAGGCATGTGAGGCGATGGACAGATAACTGTGGTCCACACGAACTGAACCTAAATACACACAGGACACAGACAGAAAACCAATCACCAAACGTAATCACTTAAACTAAACACACCTGGAACTGAGAAACATGACAAACATGGACTAAATATCAAAATAAAAGCCCCAAAACCCAAACCAAAACAGTGGCCCCTACAGGGCCACTGGCCGAGCCGTGACACTCATGGTGAAGTTATAAGGGGTGTTTCAGACTGTTGTGCTTTTTCAATATAGCACAGTTCAGGGCAGCCATTTGGAATATAGCTTTTACAAAAAGACTCAAAGGCATATTAACAAAAACAGTCAATTTAATTCTAAGGGGAAAAGAAAGAGGTTGAAAGATGACCATGTAAAAATTAATTATGAGACTTTTGGTGCATAAATCCACCAAAATGATTAAATTAACGGGAAAATGAAGCCTCTTACTAGCTACATTAACTTTAAGAATGTTTTATAAATTACACCACATTCTATCATCTACACTGTCTATTATTTCAAAGCATTAGGGTTTTTTTTGCATAAAAATTAAATGGTCATAAATGAATGTGGCCCATCACAGTCATGCCTGAATACACCACAGCACACAGTGTGAAATTCTTTTTCTGCACCCATTCGAAGCAGTGGGTAGCTAGGAATACAGCATGTTTGGGATCAGTACTGTGCCTAAGGGTACCTCAGTGGGGCCACCAGCAGCCCTGGGATTCAAACCCACGACCTTCTGATCATAGGGACAACTCCATAACCCCTGGACCACCAGCTGCCCCAAATGGAAAGGAAATAAATATTTCTTGCCTAGTTACGCTCTTGAAAATACATGGCACAGAAACCTGAAGCTTTATGTCAGGTGGAGATATTTTAAATGATAAAAAGGTTCTTTAAGCTAGCGTTTCATTTACAAGAATGTATGGAACTGTCCACCGAAAGCAGTGATTTATCAGTGGGCTTCACACATTTTAAAGCAATGTGTGGGCTGTGGTTGTGAAAGGGTATCGAGGTCTGGTGGTCTCTTGGCCTCTCTATGATCTGCTGCTCTTCTCCTTTTCAGTCATGTATTGCAGGTTTGCAAATCTTTTACAAAACCTCTGAAACATGTCGAGCCAACCTGCACCAAATGTGACTTTGCACAGTGAGTTCAGTGTTGCATCACAAAGCATCACTTTGAACCTTCTCTCGGCCATATAATTGGCAACTTTTCCTGCCTCGGAAAACTCGGACAGTTCTACCCCTTACTGCTAGCCAGTGTGTTCAAACATAGCAGTCTAGTCTGTTAAAGGTTTATGTAAAATGTTTATATAAGGCACAACAATAGTTTTTTAAATAAATGTGTTTATAAATATGGTTAAGGTTTTTAAATTAGTTCCCCACTGCACACAGTCCATATATAGGATTTTTTGTATCAACACTTTTTTTCTGATGTCACAAAAAAGACATTTTCATAAATCCTCCTATTTAGACTGCAACAGTTTAGCCCCACCCATTCACTGTGAATGTTTAAGCCTGGACTTCTTTTTGAATGAAGCACAATACAGGGCAGGTTTTTTTTACCTTTAATATGTTGCATTAGTGTGGCCTCTGCCACGCCCCCAGCTGTCTAGCTCACCGGAGCTCTGAGCTGGGAATTCCTTGTCATGCCCCCCACCCACTGTCTCCGTCATGGTAAGCCCCGGCATGTGAGGCACGTGTATTGCTCAGCAACACACAGCTGCCTCCTCTCAGCCCTCACGTTCTCCCCACTGATCATCTGCTTTAGTTCCCTCATGTTTCCAGGTGCCTTGTCTTGCTTGTTATTCCAATGATGATCGTATGTTCGTTGTGATTGGTTCATGTGTTTGCTTTAAAATCCCCAGCAAATGCTTAGTTCCTACAGTATTGGGACCAAAGTATTGGGGTATCTAACTGGTTCACCAACAGGGACTTGAATGACATTGCATTCAAATACATAGACTTTAATATAGAGTTGGTCCCCCCTTTGCTGCTATAACAGCGTGTTGGATGGGGTTGAGGTCAGGGCTTTGTGTGGGTCAGTCAAGTTCTTCCACACCAAACTACTCCAACCATGTCTTTATGGAGTTTGTTTTGTGCACTGGGACACAGTCATACTGGAATAGCATGTGTCCACAAAGTTGGAAGCATGGCGTTGTCCAAAATGTCTTGTTATACTGACGCATTAAGATTGCTCTTCACTGGAAGTAAGGCTAATCCAGTAGTTGGCATTGTATTCTGTTTAACTCCTGCGTCTCTGTCCTTCTTTCCTGAGCTGACATGACAAATACACATTTTCCTGATGTTTGCATACATTATTTACAATAGTTTTACATGCTTCCAGTGAAGATCAGTCTTAACAGTTCATTATACCAAGACATTTTGGGTAGAGCCATACTTACAACTTTGTGGACACAGTTTGGGGAGAATGCAAGGTTCGATGTGGAAGAACTTGACTGCTCCACACAAAGCCCTGACCTCAATTCAATCCAACATCTTTGGGATGAACTGGACGTCTCGTCCAACATCAATACCTGACCTCATAAATCCTGTACAAAATGAATGGGCACCACTTCCCGTACAAACTCAAATCTTGTGGAAACCCTTCCAAGAAGAGTAGAAGCTGATCTAGCTGCATCAGTGGGACCAACTCCATATTAAAGTCTATGTATTTGAATGCATTGTCATTAAAATCCCTGTTGGTGCGATGGTCATGCGGCCCAATACTTGTTCATTTTATGTCGATTGTAAAGTTACAGTAAAAAAAACAGCCTGGGTCTGACTTCATTTGTAAAACAGTTGTGCAAACATGGATTTTAACTGTTTTTGGTTCATAACCTCAGACAAATACCATAATTGCATTTTTTATAGGATATAAATGCATGGAAAATACAGGATTTGGGCCCTTTAACTGAACAATCTTTGAGCTTTCCAGTAAGGCCAATTCAAGGCAGATTTAGTGATTAGGCTAGAATGTAAGAACTAAATTAAAATAAATTTGCTATACATTCCTGTAACAAATACTGTCTAAACGATTTATGCATTTTTCACCATCCGTATTGTTATAATTAAAACCCTAGCCTCTTTCTGTCTCGCTCCCACCAGTTAAACAGCTTGCCATAACCAAAACATATGGCCCGAATTACTCAAGCGCAACTTCAGAATTGAATTAATCAATGCGCTGCGTGATAATTTAGGCTCATGCCAGCTACAGCAATGTGGACATATGCTTTGAAGCTAAATTGGACTTGTGTTTTCCTAAAGTGAAAACCTGACGTGTCCGCGCTGCACACGCCGGATGAAGCCATACATATGAATGAGACATTTGTTCGCCATAAAAAATAGTCTTGACAGTGCATTAACAAGTTGTTTGTCAAAAACCTGCAAGAAAGTAAGCCAACTGTACACATACAGAATATTTCCCACTGCCAGACGTCTTTAGTGGCTGCGTCTGCAATTCTGTATCATAAATTTCTTTCAGTCGGTTTCCCGATGAATCCGCTGCAATGCCACAGTGCAATTTTGACAGCATTTCTTCTTTATTCACAAAGGCCCTTTTGAAGCAGGGTCATACTGATTGTGTGTCAACACAGTGGCTGTGTGTGGAAGGCTGCTGCGCCTCCTGCTGTGCTACCTGTTGAGTAATGGCCATTTGGAGCCACCGCCTTGTTAAAAGCACTGGTGCATGTGTGGGCTGGGTTCCTCACAATGCTTTGGAAAGGAACTGGCACACTGTCCTACTTAGCAGGAGAAATGCTGGACCTTTCTTTGGGTTATGATTTTTTTACTTTTTCTCTGAATAAATCAAATTACTAATAGAATGTTCACAGAAGAAGTGTGTTACATAGTGTCAACTTATTTTGTTTCAGTAAAATCTGCATTTTTATGGCATTTTTAAGTAAAATCTTAGCAACTTACTAATTCCTGTGAAGTAAATAAAGCCTATTTGTAATGTTTAGTTCATACGGTATATGGGCAAAAGTACTGGAGCGCCTAACCATTTTGCTAACAGTGCCTTGAATGACATTGCATTCAAATACATAGACTTTAATGTGGAGTTGGTGCCACTTTGCAGCTATAACAGCTTCCACTCTTCTTGGAAGGCTTTCCACAAGATTTTGGGGTGTCTGTGGGAATTTGTACCCATTTATTCTGCAGAGCATTTATGAGGTCAGGCTTGCAATCTCTGTTCCAGCTCATCCCAAATGTGTTGGATGGGGTTGAGGTCAGGGCTCTGTGTGGGCCAGTCAAGTTCTTCCACCCTGAACACATTCCAGCCATGTCTTTATGGAGTCATACTGTAATAGAAAAGGCTCTTCCTCAAACTGTGTCCACAAAGTTGGATGCATGATGTTGTGCAAAATGTCTTGATATGCTGAAGTGAGGTGCCTAGCCCAAACCCTGAAAAACAGGTGTGACCCAATACTTTTATCCATATTTATGTAGTTGAACTATAATCATTCTAGTATTTGCAAGCATTATACTACTTCTACTTCACCAGTGCTGGTGTCAAGGGGGCAATCGAAGGCATTGTACTGTAGTGTAACTAGGTTTCAGCCAGTTGTAAGAAATCTAAAACAGCTATAGCAGCTCTATGCCAGTTACTGAAAGATAAACTGTAAAACTCTTGTGTACATTGTCAAATAGATATTAATGTTTGTTACAAGCTTCAAATAAAATGTATGGGATGTTTACCAGCTTGAAATATGTATGATTAATCTGAAATTTAAAGGTGGTAATTCTTGACTTTTGACATTTAGGCCAAAACTGAAGACTTAAATCTAATAATGAACATCATGAAACCATTTTTACTTGTGGTTTTTAGACATAAAATAGTGGTTCAGAACAAGCATTTTAATGAATAAACAAATGCCAACATACATTATTTCTGTAATGTCTTGATAGCTACAAAGCATAAGGCTTTAAAGAGAATTTGATGGTGTAGTCATACTTGATACCAATGACCTGAATCACCCTGTTTTCTCTTGGGACATGTTAGATACACCTTAATAAATTAATCAATATATTTGTTATCTTAAATCCACGCAGACAGAGGCATCCAAGAGAACTTGAAATTGTTTTAATATAATTATTTAATATAGGTATTTGCCATCAGCATATATTTTACCAGCCTTGCTTTCATTATATTTTAGGGACTGAATGAGTGCCAAAATTTGCTCTCTCAGTACAGAATGAAATAAAATCATAAACGTTTGGCATTTATGAGTGCTTTTAAAATATTACTGTCAGCTCATATAGGGACCTGCAAGATTTAGTATACTGCATAGAAAAAGCTAATAAGCTTATACTGAGAAGAGCTTTTTTATCCCTGATGCAACTTTTCATGACCTGTCTGTCACACACACTCACACACACACACATATATATATTTGTGTGTGTGTGTGTGTGTGTGTGTGGGACAGACAGGTCATGTAAAGTTGCATCAGGGATGAACAAAAACATAATATAAATATGTGTGTGTGTGTGTGTGTGTGTGTGCGTGCCTGTGTGTGTCTGTGCATACATACAAAACCTATGCACGGCAAAATTCACACAAAACATTATCTGTGTATATAGATGTTGTTTATATACAGCTTTTCACAGTGCGTTTTGGTCCTGTTGTATTATAATATGTTATAAACACTTGTCATTTAGGGAGGCACTATGTCTTTGATGTGTGATCTGTGTAGTCAAGCATAGCTGCTCCTTGTATGTGTAGCAAAGCATGCAGAACTGAAAAATACTTGCTTTGAAATTGAAGCCATTTGAGCAGCACTTCAAGGATATTTGTAAAGCCTTTCAAGCTGCTGTTATTTGAACTTAAACACACAAAAAGTCATGTGAAGTGGGCTGTTTATACTCAAGTACTTAGAATAAATTGCTCATTACACACCAAATATGTATATGCGTATTAATGCCAATATGTGATCACTAATATTCATCGTTGACCTTACATTAATTGATAATGACTCTTTAATATTTACATGTTAACCTTCATGGCCATGTTACATGTTCCTAATCAAATTGAGAAGCTGGTGCCGTAGTCTAATTCTGACACAGTGAGAGCAGTAATCCTCCTGGATCAAAGTCATGACCAGGGGTGTCTTATATAAATGGGCTGGTTGGGCTTAGCACGCCTTCGCTTCCAAAGAAACAAAATGCATTAAAATGAGATTTAATCTCTGTCATCTGCATCATTTGCTTGCTGGTAAAAACCAGAAGCTGATTATTTTGAATGCTTGTGGACCAATGAACAACAGCACCACCAACAGGTTATTAGAAAAAACGGTTAGGCTAATGTGTACAGTATCTAACTCAAGCTGTAGATTCACACAGCCAATCTGTGATTTTGGATCAAATGAACTGTGATGTACTACACATAGTAAGACAACCAAATAATTATTTCTTGTACTGTAGCCAGTCGGAGCAGGTCTGAATGCAAACACACGTTTTTTGTTTGTTTACACTCAAATGTAAGTATGTCACTACCTGATATGGTCCAAAATGAATAGGCACAAATTCAACCCCTTAAATTCCTAGATTCATGACAGCCTAAAGCGTTTTATTCAGTTACTACATTGAAAAAAAAATGCAAAGCGGCTGAGTTGTTTCTAACTTATAAAAGTAAGGAATGGAAGTCTGGAATTGCTGGTGGCTCGTGATTATTTAGCGGCAATTCAATCATTTTAATTAGTTAAACTCTGCTCAGAAAAGCTATATTTGAATGAGAGGCTAAAACTGTGACTTCTATAGCAGCATTCGGCACAGCTGGGCTTCGGCTGACTTTTAATGCATTTTTGGAACTGATTAGGTATCCTGATCATTCAGGGATCATTCCCAGTAGGCCTTTATGTTATGTGTAGCAAAAGGCCTTTTTGTGCAGCAGAATGAATATATATGTGGAGCAGATGTGGACTGTATACAGTGAAAAAGACCCCATTCCACAGTCCATAATCCCGCCTCCTATTCACTTTCCAGTTTGAATACTTGTGCTGTCAAGCGGCCTGTGGAAAGATATAAAGAGCATGAAGGAGGAAGAGTCTGAGAGTTTAGAATATCAGAGATGAAATGGGTGGAGAGCTTTCTTCTGAGTGAGCTCTGGCCTAAGCCTCTTCATATTCGGCTCAGCTTGTCTGAGAATCAGAGCGATCCCCTGGCGACGGTGTGCTGTCCTTTGATGGATGGCACTGTGTGGACAGCTGACAGAATTATGTTTCTGCCTTGCAAACAAACAGCAGGCCCTGGTTGAAAGTGTCCGCCCAGCAATGGCTGGGACACCCAGAGAGTGTGTGCTACTCTGCAGTAGTCTTCCACTTAATCTATCAAATTGACCTGCGTCATGGGTTCATTTCTCAGAGTCATTATGATTCAACTCAGCAAAATGTATGACTCTGAATGTGCACAGTACTCCATGAAGCCTCAAGACGCAAGGCGGAGAAACTTTCAGAAATTGATTTTTTAATCTCTTAAGGGGTGTAAGTGTGTGACCTCACAGCGAATCCAGTGGAAAAGGAATCATTTCATAATTAAATCGGACGAAATTGATTTTGTTCTATTCTTTTAGTTCAATTCTGAATCATTTTCAGAGATACACAAAGGTGACTGGAGGACAGCACAAAACCAGTACACCACACTTTACATTTATAAATACTTTTTCTTCACATTTGAGTAAGGAAAAGGTTTCTTCCCTACAAAACTATAAGGCAAGGAAACCCCCCCAAGCCTAAATTGCAACACCCTTAATCTGCAAAGGCCTGTTAAAAGGATAGGGGTTGTGTCTAAGTGGGTTGTTTAATTAACTAAATAGGTAAGTAAATGAATGAATAAATAAACAACACTGGTTTAGTTTCATGTCCTGCAATTAACCAAAAAAATGCACAATTTTTTATGGACATTGAAATCAAAACAAGAAATCACACATATGGGAGAATGAAATCACACACGGAACAAATAAATGCTCAGTGTTCAATTTATGATTAAGGTTTGGTATGAAGGATGAACAGATGAGACTCAAACCTGTGTGTTGTGGTGAAATTCGGCAGTGGATGAACCAATTAGCACGGCTTCCAAGGTGGTTCTCCCTGTGTTCAGATTGGACTGTACTTCCTAAAAACTCCCCAGCCCTCCAATTAACTCTGTAGTCATAACTGAACTCAAGTTTCCCTGCATGTGGCCTCCACTGCTGCTTTCATGATAAAAAACAGCAGAACAGCCACATTAAACAACTCGATAACATGAACAAAAGCAGCTAACTAAAACTGTAATGGTTATAAATGTCAACAGTAATTCTCATTAGTTAAATTACATTCTCACAAAAGCTGTAAATTGTAACAACAATAGCATCAAAGTGTAACAAAATAATGAGCAGCCTTTAAAGTATAGTTAATTATAAGATGTAAATATTATTTTTTAGGGAGTCATTATGAAAACAAGCATTCAATTATGATCATCTATGATAATTTACATTTAGCAGACACTTTTATCCAAAACGACTTTCTTTTCCAAACTACAGGGGACAGTCTCCCTGGGGCCCTTAAGGGTCTTGTTCAGGAACCCAGTAGTGGTATGCTAAAGGTAAGATTCGAACCCATGACATCTGGGTTCAGAGACTAGTTTCCTACCCACTAGGCCGCCACCCTATAAAATACTTTTACCTTAACATTACTTTATCATTGCATTTTGGCCTAACTGGACACTTTTATTTCGGAAAATAATTTGTTTATTGATTATAAGAAATGATTATAATAGGGCTGTAAAGCGATTAATGAGGACAATGAGATGGCGCGGCCACGTCCAGACGACTTCCTGACTGCTCTGCACATACTGTGCTCTTTTTTAGTTTCTTATTTTATTTTCCAAAGTTAGCTGGTTTAATAGTTTATGATAGCAGAACGCTTATCAACATTGGTAGTAACTTTGCACATTTAATCTCGGACACTTTTAAACCCGACTCATTGTGGCCGACGGAGATACTGCGCAGCTCGGACAACAACAATGGACACGACGCTCGCCCGAGGCGCAGAACAAAGAAGCGCCAGGGGACACGTGCTGGCGTCCGAAACAGGCTGAGACAGCAAGCGCACTGTGCACCACTGCCCAGTATCCTGCTCTCCAGCGGCTGCTCGCCCCATTTGGAATACCTGAGCATTAAGTGTCGCCCTTTCTACCTGCCCCGCGAGTTCACCTCGGTCATCACCACAGCGGCCTACATCCCACCCCACACGGACACAAGAATGGCTCTGTCTGAACTACATGATGTGCTAAGTGCGTTTCAAAACAAAGATCCAGACACTGTGCTCATTGTAGCAGGAGACTTTAAATGAGCAATCCTCAGACAAGTCATGCTGAACTTTTACCAACACGTTACGTGTCAGATGAGGGGAGACAGAATTTTGGATCATTGCTACATGCCATACAAGCAGGGCTACAAAGCTGTTTCACATACAGCTTTTGGAAAATCCGACCACAATGCCATTTTCCTCATCCCTCATTGGTCTGCCCAATCAGAAGCTACGCTACAGGACGCGCTCGATGACGTAGACTGGGACATGTTCAGAGCATGCGCAGACGACATCAACGAGTTTACGGAGGTAGCAGTTAGCT
>JBBPDB010000036.1:3026279-3039936 GCA_037974465.1 Brachypetersius altus | reverse complement strand
TCTCTCTCTCTCTCTCTCTCTCTCTCTCTCTCTCTCTCTCTCTCTCTCTCTCTTTCTCTCTCTCTCTCTCTCTCTGTTTAGAGCTGCATGGAGAAAGCTAATCCTTGCAAAAAATTTAATTGTAAAATCTTTCCTGCTGCCAAATTCAACCAGATCAACGCTTCCTTCGTAGTGTGGATGCCAACGTTCATCACAGTGAGCTCATTACTGTCATCATTCCTTACATTTACAGCATTTAGCAGCCTCCTTCACTTCTTTTTCAGTTACTTTTGAATATTATATATAACAGCTAGTCAAATCAAGGCCTTTTTATTTTCTGTGGTTACATTTTTTACAGTGACATTGTCATAGCTCAAGTTTTATGTATAATGAGACACACTTCACATAAACTAACTCAAGCCCGGTGTGCTCAGGTTGTCACAATAAAAGACACAAAACCCAAAACTAAACAAAGATTGACCTCATGTGGCGGCTGGCGGGACCTGACAGTACCCTCCCTGCCTAGAGTTGGAGGAGGGGACATTGGCGGCAAAGGGCCTCGTCCTGTGAGCCTTAAATTACGCACAGCCAGGGCGGCACGGGTGGGGTCTCATGGGATGCGCCCCTTTGTGAGCCCTGTCCTTACCAGGAGCCCTTCACTGTCCTCATGGGCAGAGCCCCCTTCGGGGAGCCCTTTATTGTGCTTAGGGGTGGAGCCCCTTCCCTGGAGCCCCTCACTGTCCTAAGTGCCGGAGCTCCTTATTGTCGCTAAGCCTGGAGCCCCCTCCTGGGAGCCCTGCATCGGGGAACCCCTCGCTGTCCTCGGGGCCAGAGGCCCCTCCTGGGAGCCCTTCAGTGGGTAACCCCCTGCTTTCCTACTGCCTCGTGTTCCAGACTTCCTACTCCTCCCCTATTACTCCGTAACTCCGGAGCTGGTGTTTGAGGTTTTGGAGCAGGTGTCGGAAGCTGAAATCTCTCTCCACGGCTTACGCTCTCTCTGCGGCTTGCTTCAGGCTTCCTGGAGCCAGCAAGGGAACCTGGCTGGATACAGTACCTGTATCCAGCGTCTTTGCTGGTGGGCTTCTGAGGCTGGTCCATTTGTCACATTTTCCCTCCTTCTCCAGACACAGATTGCTGGCACACTTACACCAGGGGTAGTCAAAGTGCTGCATGGTATTTCTTTATGGAAGGAAAACATAAACCAAAACCAAAGGCACGAGGGCCAGAACAACTAACAAAAAGAACAACCGAAAACAATCATCTGAGCCAGGGCGATGGTGGGCCAACAACCCAGGTCCACCCAGACAGAACTTAAATAACCTGCCTAATACCTCCTGAGCACACCAGCAGCTGAAACTGATCACATAAACTAACCCCCCGGTGCACTCAGGACGTCAAATTAGTTCATAAACAACTTCAAGTCGAGAACTTTTGTATGTGTGTGTGACTTGCATGTTCATGTGTGTTCCACAGGCTGAGTTTTCAGACAAAAGTCTCGAAATGATTGTTCAAGCCAAGCTGCAGAACGAAGACCCAGCGCATTTCCTGTTAAGCAAGAGCGATGAAGTCAGAGAGGTGAAGATCACAGTTTCTTTCAAAACACTTGCTTTTACACTAAAATATTAAAGGGACTATCAACTCCATGACAAGTGGTAAAAATAAAATGATACAAATACTAATACATTCAAATAGGGGAAATCAGTCCATAAAAACCTCAATACAAGCTTATTTACACTAGAATAGGAGACAATAAACAACCATAGTAAATGCTTCTATACACCTCAAAAACACTTTTGAATGTTTTACAGTAAATGCTTGTGTATACTAGAATGTGAGATAACAGTTCATTAACAATCTAAGTAAACAATTCTCTATGTTAGAATAGGAGATACTAGTCCATAAACAACTTAAATAAATGCTCCTCTACACTGTAATAGGAAATATTAGTACATAAATGTCCTCAACAGTCACTCCTATAAGCCAAAATAGGAGATATCACATACCGAGGCATCAGATTAAAATGCCTGTTAACCACCATTATTACCACACTTCGTTTGTTTTTAGCTTAGATTTTGTCTGCTGTCTGAAACGTTTTTTTACAGGTGAAGGTCCAGGTGTCTAAAGAGTCCCGGGGTGGAATTCCTCCTTGGATTATAATCCTGAGTATTCTCATAGGACTGCTGATACTCGCACTGGTCATTTTTGGTCTGTGGAAGGTAAGCACTTATTTCGGAGCCTTTGCATGCCATTAAGAACAGAAGGATAACAGGTATATAAACCAGTGATGGATTTAAACACTCCAGCATCACACACGCGCACACACACACACACGCATGCAAGCACGCACGAGATGCATGCAAACTCCTCATCCTTCACCAAATTCACAATTTTAACATTAAAGGAGATGTCTTTGTGTCAGTTAAGCAACTGAAGTTCAAACCTGAAGTTCAAAAGCACCTACTTACTCGCACTCTGTTTATACCTGCCTGTCATTGGCCCCGACTCTCATATACATCACTGTGCAAAAGACTCAAGGAACAGTTCTCCAGGACTTTCAAAGTCATTTTCAGTCTAGTCCCTAAACCCGACCAGTTTCAGAGGAATGTTTTTTGTTTCTTAAGATACACAGTGATCTATGTATGACTGAACCAGTGAAGAAACAGGTACAGATGATTCCAGATGATCAGGCGGTGATCAGTATACTGGTGGTGCTGAATGCTGAGTGGTTGGAACTCCTTTATCTAGAAACCTTGTAGCTTTAGATGCTTTGCAGCTTGTGACAGTAAAACATTTGGTCATTTTGGTCGTTCAACAACATCAGTATGTCAAAGATAAGACAGTATGGCAGAAAAAACTAGTATTTTTGCACCGATAAGGACATTCAATGCCAAATATGAAGAAATGAGGGGTGGATCAAGAATTTAGTGTGACATTGTATGGAACAAACTGACTACAAAACAAGTGAAGTTGAGGCCTCAGGCACTCATTTTGTCACAGCATATGAAATGTAATCTCTATAAATGATTATTAATTTAACACAGGACAAATCAGTGTTATGTCGCACGTGATGGACCTTGAGTTTTGGGTGCAACATAAGCATGCTTTTAGTTAGACATTGATTAAATTAGCCATGGAATCACAGATGTTTTAATTGAATTTAAATTAGTGGTGGGCCGTTATCGGCGTTAACGTGCTGCGTTAATGTGAGACTCTTAATCTATTCACAAAGTTGGGTTGGGAGCTGGGTTTATACTACGCAAGCTATTATGACTTTCACCTTGATATTTTAGCATGGATTTACTCTCTTTCTCTCTCTGTCTGTCTGTCTGTCTCTCTCTCTCTTTTGTTCGTGACTTTTCCGGATCTCGCCCGATTTAAACCTGTCTCGCTCTCTCTGTTGCTCACTCTCTCTCTTGTTCGTGACTTTTCCGGAGCATGCGGATCGTCTCTCTCTCTCTCTGTATCTCTCTCTCTCTTTCACTCTTTTACTCTTTCTCTCTGTCTCTCTCTCGCTCTCTCTTACTCTCTCTGTCTCTCTCTCGTTCCTGACTTTTCCGTATTTAAACCTCGGGTTAATATTTACATTTTCTTTAAGGGTAATGTATTAAACTGAGTTCAGAATGAAATTAAAGTGATTTTAAAGTGAATTAAAGTGAACATTTGGAGGCATATTTATGGTTTACACTATAAAAATTGGGCATTGGGATCATTTTGGGGGGCAAATGAGGCATTTTAATGTAGATTAATTTAGATAAATTCCAAGATTACAATGAGATTAATCTAGATTAAAAAAAATAATCCCACCCCTAGTTAAAAGTCAATTAAAAGTCAATTTGCACATTCAGCACCATTTGGCAGTGTGTATTTTTTTTTTAAAAAGTGTAGTAAAAATAAATAATAACAACAACAACAGCTTAATTAATATATATCTGTACATTTACTTGACAATAATATTTTTATTTGGCAATAATCTCAAATTTAGCCAAAGCTAAATTTGGTCATGTTTAACATTGTTCTTACATAAGCACAATGTAAGTTACTGGCGCCCCAACTGCACCAGTGTGTGTGTGTGTGAGGGGGTGTGCTGTGAACCAGCTTTGGGGGGGCCCAGCTTGCAAAAGGTTGAGAACCACTGTTTTAACCCATTAACTGACTGTAGCAGTGGGCTGCCACCAACCCGGGGATTCAAACTTTCTGATCTCAGGAGCAACTACCTAACCTCTAGGCCACATTATTTTTGTAAGCAAAACTAGTAAGCCAGTAATTTAATACGATTGCTAATTAGCCTTGGGATCAATATGCACCACAAATGAAGTGCCCATTGCAGCACCAGTTTTTTCAAACTAACTTACAAAAAAATCTACTCATTCAATCAACATACCACTTTATATGGTAGCTACACTGGCTAAATAGTGGCATGTAAACTAGCACCACCGGCCCGCATATAAGCCTTTATGAATAGTTAGCTTATGAAAAGCTAGTCTACAGTACTTAACAAATATTCTTGACAAAACAATCACAGAACACTGTAGTTATTTGTCACAGAATCAGCTTATTATAAGAATAATTTAAAATATCAACTCACTTGGGAGTAACAAAGACGATGGCTTGCTAGCATGGACATTAACAGCTAGTGATTTGGAACATTACTTACAGGGGAACATGATCTCCACCCAAACATATACCTTAAGATCATTTGCATGTAGGGCTGTAACGGTACATGTATTCGTACCAAAATGTCACGGTACATGGATCACGGTTCAGTACAATCAGAAGACGTGATTGAAGTAATACGGAATCACAGAGGGACCAAAGACGCAAGTAAATCATAAACCTGGGTCGTAGTGTGGTGCATTAGTGCCACCTACTGGCGTAACACTTCTGCTGCCTTACACATACATAAAAATATAAGCAAGAGTGTGTGTTAATACACTACTGTTTATTTAAAATAAACGAAATCAAACCAAGCCCCATTCTTTAGAACTTTTTGTTGTTTAACTTTGCTGTAATGTCAACTGTACCGAACTGTGACCCCAAAACCGAGGTACGTACCGAACCGTGACATCTGTGTACCGTTACACCCCTATTTGCATGTAATAAAAAATCATGAGTTTAGACATTTTTGTCATTACACATATATTTTAAGAATATTTGGACATAAAAAATCATGCTTAATTTTGAATGTAGGAGACACCCCCCCTTAATAAAATGCATTGATTAACTGTTAATATTTCAATGTTGAAAACATGACCCTTGCATGACTGATTCTATGCACTTTTTTTAAACTTTATTTATTAAGAGTTTAAAAAACAACTACAGCTTTCCCAGCATTGTACCAACTTTTTAATGGCATCAGCAAAAATGTTTTTGGTTGAGCTTATAGTTCTCTGAGCTCGAAAAAGGTGGAGATCAGATGGCACTAAATGGCGCTAAACTCTCAGACATGCACGATTGCTTTCCAGCCTTCACCATTTCTAAGAAAAATATAAAAGTGCGGAAACTTTTTAAACGTCCCGTGTAACTTTTTCTGGGTGACACTTATATCACTAATAGGCTGGCAACAAACCTCCACAGCAGAATTCTTTATGGTTGCAGCTATCAATAGAAAAAGCAGCAAATTACTGTGGACCGTGTGTATGGAGTCAGGAGCTTGATTTGCTAGACAAGACATTAGAGCACCTCTATAGCTGCAACTATCATAATTGGCTGTGTGGGTAATATATATGAAGTCAGGGATTTAATAAGAACACTTGAGAGACTTCTGCAGTGTACGTTGCAGGTTTATTGGTGCTAAAAGGCCTGTGCAACAAGCTGCTGTTATCAACAGCTACCGGATGGCTGTGTGGACAATACATTTGCAGTCAGGGTATGCTGAAAGGCCAGTACAGCAAAGCCTTATACAGCCAAAGCTATCAATATTACAGCAGTCAGAGGCTGTGTGGACAGTATATATATCCCCCGTGATCTGCATGTCAGTCCAGCCACCCAAGTGGCACAGATGCGACATTAATTATCAGAAGTCTGCCTGGCCCTGCGCTGGGACTTCAAAGTGCCTAACAGCAGTCTCGGCGGCCGGACAGTGGCTGACTTTGACTAATGAGGATCCATAAGGAGAGTAACATGGAGAGGAGTCCTAGGAGAGTGGCCTGTCAGGAAGAAAAAAGCCCCACAACAATGAATCAATGGACGGAAGTGTTGTCAGAAGCAGGGAAAACCTTAGAAAAACCTTGATCCATCAAATATAACCCAGACCAGAATTTACCCTTGCACACTGTCTAGATTAGAAGTGGCATCCCAACATGGGAAGATAATAGATGAAACAGATCTGTTCTGCAGAACATTGTGTGCGGCAGATGCAAAGCAGCTGCTAAGCGGCATCTCCCAGGTGGGCCCATATGGTAATGAGACCCACAATTACTTTAAAGAAATCAATAAAGCAATTATAGGGACAAATATAAACTTGGCTCATCCCATGGAACACCAGCACCACCTTGCCTTAATCACATTCATGTACTTCATCCCAGCATAATATATTCAATTTAAGTAGAGCTCAATAAATAACTTTTCTAAAATATAGTCTACAGTAAAGTGTAAAGTGCTATTCCACATGTATGTGATGTTATTTCTTTTATACTTCTGTAAAGGTTTCATTTTGTGGCCAATAAACCCAATTTATCTGATTCAGCATTTCATAGAGATGCACTGCAAAAACTCCTGATCTAACCAATATAGCCTAAAAGTCTTCTTGGTCTTGTTTTAAGAATAATATACTATATAAGAGTAAGACGATTAAGATTCTTTTAAGATATTTTTTCTATTTTAAGAAATCTTACCAAGTGTAAACATCTTAATGCACTGGCAGATAAAGTCTAAATATTTCTTGAAATACGAAATAAATATCTTAAAACAATCTTAATATACAATATAAGAGCAAAATACATATGGTATATTATTCTCAAAACAAGATCAAGAAGACTTTTAGGCTAGAAATAAGACTGCAAGTCTTAGTTAGATCAGGCGTTTTTGCAGTGTGTAGCAGTCTGAAATTAAATATTTGCTTATAAGCTGTGTAAGAATGATAACTACAGAAATCAAGAAGAAACATTTATTCTGTTATGCCTGATCAGTATTTGTGCTCTGGAGAAAAATACATTTGATTCCGGTGTATTTTATATTTAAAAAAATAAATCTTTCAAGGACCTTGCAACGCTAGTTCAGTAATTTCAGTGAGGTGCCAAGAGAACTTGTAATGACGAGAACTTGATGATAAACAGATAGATTCTTCTGAGCTGATTGTACACTTGAGGGTACTAAGGGCTGTGTTGGCTGATGGGTTTCTAAGAAACTTCTGTGCAAAATGTAATTTGTAAACAATTAGTTGCTTTTAGGACCCCATGCTGGGTGTGTGTTAGTGTGTGTGTAATTTGCATGTTCTGCTCATGGTGGTGTGGGTTTCCTCAGAGGTCTCTGGTTTCTCTCTCAGTCCAAAGACATGCGGGGCAGGTGACTTGGCGTTTCTAAATTGACCATAGGTGTGAGTGAATGGTGTGTGCACCCCTGTTCCTGCCTCACACCCGTAGACCTGGGATAGGCTCTGGGCACCTTTGACCCAGAGCTGAATAAACGGTTACAGAAAGTGCGTGAGTTTATACATGCTCTTGTTTTCCCAAGAGCATAAAGGCTATGGGAAAAGCCTATAAGTCCAGTTATAGGACTTTCTAACAGTGACTTGTGTACATATATGACTTTTTTCTACTTTCTAGTATACTTTTGCCTATATTCCAATTTTAAAGAAAATGACTATACAAATATTTTATTAACACTTTCAGTAATTCAGCCCCATTTATTCTGTTTAATAAGGACTCACTTCTGTCAATTCAAGAAAATATGACCCTGTAGGTGAACCGTTACCCTCTTCAGGTTTTTATTATTAAATTGTTATTATTATTAAAGTTATTGAGTTATTATTAGGCTGGACTACAGAAGCATCATTGTTAATTATTAACAATTCAATTAAATAATTACATAACTGATTCAGCTTGGATACTGATGTATTTATTAGTCTAGCCCTTTTAATCAAACAAATTGCTTTTTCAGTAAAAAAAATCTTCGCACTGAATGGTATTTGAAAATGACCTTGCAGTATTGCTTATTGCACTGTACTGAATTTATACTGTAACAAGATGCATTTTTCTCCCACATGTGCCTGTAAAACGGCACTTAATCCGTGCCATAAATCACATTAAAGCCGGTAATTGGGGAAAGCGCATGAAAGATACCCTGAATGCAAGATGGAACACATCTTCAGGTTTTATCTGGCGTTCAAGCTAATGAGATTCCCCTCATGAGAGGCCCTTTGTAATTACAATTATCACTAGAATAGCACTCCCAGAAACCTCCGCCTGACCCGCCAATTTGGTCCAAAACTCTCCTAAAAGTACTCCAAAGCACATAATTAAAGACACACTCTCAAAGGCTTTGAAGTTCCGCAAGACGTAACTAAGGGCATCGCGGGTCAGCATCAATAAGGGTATAAAAATAAAGGACTGGATATATTATTCATTGCAAATTAAAAAAAAAAATCCTTTCAGGAATGGTAAGAAATAAATGATTTAGAGAATGAGATGGATGTATGAATAGTTCCGCTTTGATCTTTCCATGGTTTCTAAGACTGATGCATTAATATATGCACAGTATCATGAATGGCATAACAGTGTAATGTCAGTGTGTACACTAATGAGTCACTTTATTAGATACACTTACCTTATTTCTACACTCGTTTTCCATTTTATCAGCTACGGTGATCAAATTGATGCACTTTGAAGTTTAAAATGATAAATTATAGTCCAGCTGTTTCTCTGCATAATTTTTCACCCCCCTTTGCCCTTTCATTAATGATCATGACCCTCACAGGACCACCAGTGCGCAGGGTAGATCATGCCTCAGGTGAGTGTGTGTGTGTATGTGTGTGTGTGTGTGTGTGTGTGTGCATGTCTGCTACACAGAGTGGATCACACAGAGCAGAACTGCTGGAGTTTGTAAACACATCAGTGTCACTGCTGGGCTGAGAATAGAACACCAACTAAAAATATCCAGCTAATAGTGTTCAGAAACTGCCTGTAGCTAACAAAAACTGTGCAACCTGATGGACTGATGGTCAGTGACTTTATATATATACAGCTGGTGTTGGTTCAGGAGTTGTCCCTGCGATCAGATGGTTGTGGGTTTGAATCCCAGGACTGCCAGTGGCCCTTGAGCAAGGTACCA
Source organism: Brachypetersius altus (assembly GCA_037974465.1). NCBI lineage: Eukaryota > Metazoa > Chordata > Actinopteri > Characiformes > Alestidae > Brachypetersius > Brachypetersius altus. The sequence continues at coordinate 3,030,690 of JBBPDB010000036.1, read as the reverse complement.
TCCCCTCACACTGCTCCCCTGATGCTGTGTTCCCGATTGCCCACTGCTTCACTTGGTGAGTGGCTTAAATATAGAGAACAATTTTGTGCTGTTCACACTGTGTGACACCTTACTTTATTATACAAGGTGAACAAAAAGGTTAGATGCACCAGTCAATGATAAGGTTGTCCTTAGAATGAGCCACTATTTAAATGATATCCACTCACTGGTGGTCCTGTGTAGGTCCAGACCACTGATGAAAGGAGTGCCAGCTAGTGATATGGAGAAACAGACAGACTGCAGACTGTAAGTGTGCAAAGTGCACCTGTATGGTCAGTAGAACCAATAAAATGAAGAAGTGTGCTTAATAAAGAGGCTCATTGGTGTCATTTGTGAATGAGTTCTTCAGTGGAAGGCCTAAGATGATCCACCATGAAGCATTATTTTAAACAAATGTTCTAGCATTTTTCAAACCTATATTTATCTACTTCTGCTGTGTATTCAAAAATTGACAATTGGCTTGCATCCCAAGGCAATTTACAGGAGAACAGATAACTCTGAGAACTTGGAGTTCTGGGAAGCTTCTGCTTTCACCTAGAAAGCCAGAATTTAAAAAGGCCTGGAGTAATGTCTTTTTAATGTCGTTTCTGAAAGAGCTATAACTGTTTAAAGGTCTTTTGGGAAGTCCATTTAACAGACCATTACAATAGTCAACCCTGCTTAAGATAAATGCACATAGGTGTTTCTCTAGGGCTTGTTGGGACACCAACCATTCTGACTGTTTTATTAAGGTGATGGAAAGCTGTTTTAGTGATCCGTTTCATATAATTAGAAAATGGGAGTTGAGCTCTACTGCAATGCCTGGATTTTGGACTTGGAAATTATTCATATGCTAATTTCAAGGCTCTCTCCTTTGTTCCACAAAAATATCTCTTTCTGCTAATTTTGTTTGGCTTCATTCAGTTATTTTTGTTATCCATACACAGATACAGTGAGTCTTTTAGGCTGTCATCACCTGGTGAGTGAGCCGAATATATCTGTGTGCCATCTACATTAATTTGATAATCAATATCGTCATTGTGTCAAATTAGCCCCAAAGGGAACATAAACAGAGTAAACAAAAGGGAGCAGAGAACTGATCCCTGGGGGAATTAGATATAGGTATCCACTCAGATTCATAGCTGCTGACAAAGTAAATAAGACGTAAAGCAATTAAGGACCGTCCCATAAAGTCATACTCAATTTTCCAAACTGTCAATAAGTATTGTATGATCTACAGTGTCAAATACAGCAGTAAGGTCTAGTGGTACTAGAACTTTTCTTTTATGTCATTTAATACCTTCATATGAGCTAGTTCTATGAAATCTGATTGAAAAACAAAAGTGAAACCTGATTGAAATAGTAAAAAAACAAACACAAAAATGAGAAATTCTCTATTTATTTATATACATGTACATACATACAAATGTATAGAATTATATTTATTGGTACAGTGGACAGTTTATTTTCCACCCATGTGATGAGAAAAGGGTTATCTTATCTTTGCCATAAAATGTCTGTGGTTGTCCATTTACAAAAGTTTCCAAAGCTGGGATTTGGGAACATACCTGAAGAAGTGAGCAAGTAATTCAAAGTCCTTCAAATCAGAAGAAGTAATTCAAACCTGAAGAAGTAATTCAAAGTCCTTCAAATCAGGAGATACAGGAAAAGCACTGGATTATTGTTGCAAGTAATCAGTTAACCATAACATACATTAACCATAATATGCATTCAATATGGAGTAAAACTGGAGTATTGTTCAAGGAACCATACGCTGAAGGATTCGGATTCAGGTTGGAACCCTTCAAACTGAGAAATGCAAGAAATCACGGCTATCAGGATCACGTCAGTTTCATTAAATGTGCTTTGGTTCCCAAACAATACCTTATGTGAATGGCTATCTGCCATTTAACCTAGAAATAGGAACTTTAATGAGAGGAAGCAGTCAATTACCTAACTGCCTTTCCATGAGAGTGAGCAACCAAATTGAAAACGATCCTCTGAAAGTACAAAATCATTTTCCCAATGCACTACACTTCCATTATCCCTAATTGAAATTTACACTGCCTTTCATGTATGTGTAGCTGCAAGGTAGGCAGGTCCGAGGTGGATCAATATTACACGTTCAGTCCTATCACCCTAGGAATTACTAAATTAAAAGGATGGAGAAGAAAAAAGAGAGAGTCTAACATCTGTAGATAAGTGTTTTCCTCCTGACTTTATATAACTGACCAGCCAAACCAATTACATTAGATAGTACAAACAATTATGCTGAACGGTTGTGTTATTGTTAGTTATTCTTTGATGTTCCTTATTCTGCTGAACTTATTTTCTGTGGGAATTTGTGCCCCTTCATTCTGTAGAACTTTTGTGAAGTCAGAAACTGATGTTGGATGAGAATTTCTGGCTCGCAATCTCTGTTCCAGTTCATCCCAAAGGTGTTAGATGGGGTTGAGGTCAGGGCTCTGTGTGGGCCAGTCAAGTTCTTCCACACTGAAATCATCAAACCATGTATTTATGGAGCTTGCTTTGTTCCCTGGGGCACAGTCATGCTGGAATTGAAAAGGTTCTTCCCCAAACTGTGTCTACAAAGTTTGTAGCATTTAAATTGATATTCACTGAAGTAAGGGGCCTTGCCCAAACCCTGAAAAACAGGTGTGTCCCAATACATTTGTCCATATAGTCCAGGTACAATAAGCTATCAAAAATATACAGTATACCACAAAATACTGATACCACAACCATCCTTTATATATTGCCATAAACAGAAAGTACTTAATTAAGTAACATCATGACTTAGAGCTCCCCTAGCGGCAAGGAGGATGAACTGGAGATCCAGACGTCACAGATACACAGTTAAGAACATGGTGATTGAAGGAAAGATTACAGCTAAATCTCAGGTACCTGAATAATTGCTAAAATAAAACATTAAAGTTACTCTCTACTCCTTAACTCTAGAGATATAAGGCTAATGGAATAATGCAAGCCTTTTTCCAGCTAACAGGGACAAAGCTTACCATTTTAGTATGGGGGTGTAAAAACAGTATAAATATAAGCACTATGAAGAGGCACTAAAATGTCTTAAATGTTTGAGGTCATTGAACTTCAAATAATATGTTAACAGAATATTTTGCTCTGTTTACCTACTTTTACAAGCCTAAATACCTAAAAAGTGAAATATGTTCAAAGATAACTTCTCTCCTCTTTCTGTATGTTAGCGTTTATAGGTGATAAAAAAATATTTTCATGAGACTTCATAGTTCATGGGTGGGCAGAACCCACCAAACCCACTGAAGTTCTACTAATGATAACCCAACAAGAACATACTGCATGGCTAAAAACCAGGAGCTTCCTTGAAACTTTCATTAGCTGCTCCGATGAAAATCTAAGGAAATCGGACATGAAATGCATGACTAATTTGCTGCATTTGGTGAAGAAAAAAATGGGTACATAGGACACTGGTGGCATAGTTTTACAGTGAAAATGATTGCAGAAAGTCATATTTTGAAAAGGCCTTTTTTGAGAACGCCATTAGGTGGGTGACAGTGAAGATGGCATGTCTGCACATTCCTTATGTGTTGAAAAACTTATGTGGGAGAGGATGGATTGAAGCGCATGCCTGTGTGTGATTGTGAGACTAGCTGGCTCAGGATGATGAGGCCTGAGAGAGCTCTGATAAAGTGAGGCTGGATCAGATTGTGCTGGACAAGCTGTGGGCCGCCTGCCCAGGAGAGTCCCTCCCCCGAGGCGTCTGCGGAGAGATAGCGGCTGCTAACTGATGCCACAGGCCATGGCAGCAGAGGGCAGCTCAGACAGAGCGGGGTCATAGTCTTGGAGTACTGTGATAAACATCCAAGTGATTTGTTTGAGCCTGCTCTCAAGAGATTCAGTTGATACAATTGAGATTCAATGGATGCACAACTGTAACTAGAGGAACTGTTCACACTGTAGCAGAATGTAGACATTTTGTTCGAAAAATTGTGAATTTTGGTCAAAAAATTTGTACTTTAGTCCATACTATTATTATTATTATTATTATTGTTATTATTATTATTATTATTATTGTTGTTGTTGTTATTATTATTAAGGGTGGAATAATTCCCCTCTCTTCAACAACTAAGGTTATGTGTGCCCTCATCGAAGATAGATAATATAAGGTAACCCTTTATTAGTCACACAGATGAGAAATGTATGTGATCGTTCAGGCCTTTCCTGATACTCGATCCACTGGCCCATATAAACTGAATATCAAATTGGTGCACCCCTTGTTATTATCAACAATTATTGTAGATTTTAATTAGTGGTGGGCATAGATTATTTTTTTAATCTAGATTAATCTCACTGTAATCTTGGAATTAATCTAGATTAAAATGGCTCATTTGAATTCTGCCGA
>JBBPDB010000036.1:3000036-3020948 GCA_037974465.1 Brachypetersius altus | reverse complement strand
GAAATTTGACTGTATGACTTTCACTTGTATTGGAGTAACATTTGACTAGTGGTATCTGTACTTTCACTTAAGTAATGTAGTTAGATACTTTGTCCACCTCTATTTCTAGTCCAGAGAACAGCTGGTCCTGACCTCCAATCATAGCATTTGTATTTTAGGTTAATTACAATTGCTTAATATAGATGCCACAATAAAGTCAATTTTACATTGCGCTCTCGTTAGCAAATGACAAAGTTACAGGCTATCACTCATTTCCTATAGGGAATAGGCCAGAGCTCCCCAGTCTCATCTCTCACACCTGAATCAACTCATGATTTCATGGAAACCTCCTCACTGGCTGTGGCAGGTAGGTGTGCCAGGACTGGGATTGGGAAACACTAGATCTGTAGATGAAATTTAGCAATAGGGCATAAGGGCGTCACATTTTGCTTTAAGTTGGTATTTATTCATATTAAGTGTGATATTTGTTAATGCTAATGTTATTATGTTTAATTGTTTCTTGTTGCACTGAGGAAGCCAATTACACAAGAATTCCCCTCAGCGTAAATTAAGTTCTTTCTTATTTGATGTAATTCCTTAAACCAACTGTAGACATGCTAGTCTGCGCTTTCTCACATTTTGTGTGTGTTCTTCAAATGATACATTTTTAGTTTAAAAACATATGATTAAGTTCATATTTTAAGCGTAACACATAGTGCATATTTTATTTTACATTTTCAGAAGCTGTGCAATGCACAACCACAATGCAGCACGAAGAGTGACCTTGAACACATCAACTAGTGACTAACAGATATAACATAAGCAGCTGGTCAGCTGCCAATCTGAATGTACTGTTTGTGGCATAAAGTTGATTGGGTGGTGGTGGCCTAGTGGGTAGGAAACATTCCTCTGTACCAAGAGGTCATGGGTTCAAATCCTACCTTCAGCACCACCACTGGGTTCCGGAGCAAGACCCTTACCCCCCTTGCTCCAGGGAGGCTGTCCCCTGGATAAAAGCATCTGCTAAATGCAATAAATGTAAATTATTTACTGATGAAACTCACAGATGTGGATGTCTGTAAATAGTCAGATGTTCAGTCTGGCAGATTATGTGGACCGTACAGTTCTGACATTCTGCTGGAGGATTAAAGAGTTCTGTGAGACTGAATTCTCTGGTTTGATTAAGACCCTCATAAAATTTCATTCCCACCAGCTGCACATTGAATCTGAGACGAGATGTTAGCAGTGTTCACACCTATAAAACGAGGCTGAACTAAAGAAAATGCTTGGACTCACCCAGGACAGGGTGCCAGCCCACCCCAGGGCACACACCACTCACACACACACACACAAGGCCAGGACCTGGAGTCAAACTCCCAACCCTGTAGATGTGCATCATCAGTGCTACCCACTGCGCAAATTGTAATTCTACTGGAGTACTTTGTATTACTGAACCACTTCTCAAACCTTTTCATAGACAATTTTAAAAAAAAACATTTGTGAATATATATATTAAGAACATTAACAGTTTCTACAGCATGACTATACCAAGAAAATTGTGTTGATATATTTTATTAAGGTTGCCGTAAAGCATCAAGGCACTTTAATCTTAGGACAAATATCCTGCAGAAGAAGGGGTTCATCTAAAGAGGCCAGGAATTGTCATCTTTCAGTGAATGTTGGACAGCTATGATAGACAGCCAAAGCTTATTTTTGTCGTATATCTGACACACGAGTGATTTCCCTCTTAAAGCCCGGGACTGTTTTTCCTCCTCTTTGAAGGTAGCTTCATTTCCTTCATAAATATCAAAATACTTTTCTTGTGGGTTTTTTTTAAATCCATGCTACAAGTAAATTGTTTTGCTGAAGTCACTGACCCTGCTTTAATTCAAAACCACTGGAGCAACACCTGTCGCTCTTAAGAGAACGAACTGGTCTAATGAACTGGATGTTGGAGCTTAATGAAGTGTGACCTTTCCCCACTTACGCTCCGAGTTCGTTGATATCCTTAGCTAGGGAATAAATGGAGACGCAAATGTCAATAGTGTCACGGTACATTATTATTTGTTTTGTCTCTGTCTGTCTGTTCTGATTGGTTCACAGTGTCTTTCGAGCACTTGGAATGTCGAGACACACTCGCTGTGGCCGGACGTTTGCACTGTTCCGCTGAATCTGTGAAGCCCTTAGTCTCAAGCAGAGAGCCAAATGACCTCTCTGCATGAATTGTTATAAGTATTCCAGGGCCGTCTCTCAAGCTCAACTCTGCTCATAAAATATTAACACTGATAATGACCATGGATGTTCAAACCAGAGGGCTTTTGATTTATCCTTCAAAATGTACTTAAGGATCAAACTGTGAAATTTGCCAGGTTTCTTTGAACATTAATAAGGGTAAATATGATGGTATCATACAGTTTTCACCATCATTTACTATTTATAAGGAGTGAGTGCTCCATGCAGGGCTGTAAGTCTGTGCCATTGATTCAGTTATAATTGTTTCTTAATGACTCAGTGGTTCAATCCAGTTAGTTTGAAATCAATATTTCTATAAAAACATACTGAATGCACAAATGTACCTGGAGAATAATTTATACAGAGGTGGAATACAGACAATAAACATGAAACACCATGATTATTTCACTTAAAATGTGATAATCAATTGTTCTATCCATCCTCCCTTCATCATTACATTCAGCAGAGGCAGTGGAAGATGGCCATGGAATACTGGTATGGAATTCATCTATTTATATGGGCTGGTAGTCGCTCTGGATAAGAGTGTCAGCCAAAAGCCCGTCTGTGCAGTCATGGCATAAGCAATTTTAGTTAGATTGAAGTACATTCAACTGTAATTCAGTGTGTTCAAATTAGCAGCTGTTACTATTAAGGTCAATTACGAGTGCTTTCAACATTTCAAAATGGATGCAGTTGATTGTTACCTTAACATTAATGTGTGCAGTTGTTATGTGCACTGATGCATAACTAATATGTGTACTGATTACTAACATGTTATTGTATTAGGCTCTTTAATACATTTTTTAGCATAAAAATGCCACTTGATGTTCAACTGACCTCAGATGGCCAAGAAAAGCTTTGAGCTCCAGAGCTAAACCGACGAAACAAAGATGGGCGCATTAATATGTTCAGGAAGTCGTGGGTTCGATTCCCAAGACTGCTAAGCACCTCTGAGGTACCCTGAGCATCCCTGGGCGCTGTGTTCCTAGCTGCATGCTCCTTCACTGAATGGGTTAAATACAGAGGAAGAATTTCGTGCTGTTCACACTGTGTTCTGTGGTGTGTTCACGTATGTCAGAATGATCACTTTCGCTTTCTTTCACTTCATTTCAATGACTTCACTTCAGTTAAACTACAGAACTGTAGCACAAAGGTACATGTTTGTCAGGCTGCCGTTGCAATAATGATGTATGGCTGAAAATGATGTAGGGCACCAACTTCTACAGCCGGCAAACTGCAGGTGTAGTGGAGCCGTGTCTCAGGCTGCAGTCTGAGAATGTGGAGGTGTGTGGTGTGTGATTAATTTGACAGCTTATCCCAGCGAGATGACATGCCTGAGCTGCTGCTCTCTTTGTGGGACTGCTTAATTGTAATTGCTCACACTTCCATCTCAAACATTTAGACTCTGCTTCTTATTTCAGTTTAGTTCTGCACTCTGTAGCCACGTATAGTTGAACGATGCAACATGGATGTTAACATGTTCTAAGCTTCAGCCTCTGAGCAATGATCCTAGCCAGAATGAGCAATTGTAACAGAATTGGAAATTATTTTCCTTCAAGCTTGTCAAGCTGACCAGTAACGAAGGTGCTTTACATATCTTAGGGGAAGTATGTGATGGTCTTCATTCTTCCAGTTTTGGTGACATAATATTGTAGGGAGAGACAAAGCCAGTGGATGTGAATTTGCAATGTCTAAATTGGGTGAAAATGAGAGTTAAAGACACAATGGTAGAAAGTGGGGGTCTGATCAATTTATTTTAAAGCGTTATAGAAAATAAATTAACGCAAATAGTGAACGCGATATTTTTTTTACATAAAATGGAGCTATGAATCACATAAAATGCACTAAGATGCCAGCATTCAATGCTGAGTACATTCTGAGTACATCCTTTTATAACAACCTGTTGTCTGAAAAATACATCACTTAGTAAAATAGGGTTCATTTTGAAGCTGAAATGTCTGGTCAGTTTTATAGGAGATTTTTGCCCAAACCATCTAAATGGTGCAGTCCATTCATTGTTTATTTCTCATTCTTTGGGCTCCTGAGGACACATGTGTATGACCTAAATGACGTTTGAAAGTGTAAAAATGAATGAACATACATATGACCTACTCCATCGTAACACAGGAGTGTTGAGTGTTCTGCCAAGTACCCTGCTGAAGAGAGTGCAACATGTTTTCTCCGCAGGGGTGATATATGAGCCAGAGGGAAAAGCGGCGCTTAAGGAGCGCCTGAGCAATCAGCAAAGTAGCAGAATAAAGAGATTGGCCTGCAGCGCAGATCAGGCCAAGTGCTGGGGCTGGAGGAAGAGAGCAAACACAAGGCAGGAGCTTGAAAGGATTTATGTGGGCCTTTTCTAGCACTGCAGCCTCATGCCTCGCCTAGAGACAGCACAGCCATTTGCTATGTGACTTTAACAGGGCATGATGGCCATGTCCACATAAAGGTAACTGTTTGTTATGAAGCTGAACATAAATGTAGACCTGAGGGATGTTCATGCTGATGTTTATGAGTTGTGTGTCAAAAACCCAAAGCCCCTTGGACCTTATAAAACTCGACTCGAATGTTATAAGTATCACTTAAAGCAACAGCTCGGTCAAAAATCTCATTTAAGGTCATTTCCCCTGATGTACTTGACCGAACGAGACATGATGTCTGAGGTTTGCTTCTTTAGCGTTGGAGCTTATCTGGCGGTATGAGTGGCTATAATGGAGTTGGACCACAACAAGGACCAGTAAGCTATTACGGAATGTTGGATACATTTACTTTTGTGGTTTCTGCCACTTTAGAACATATTGCTATCTATTCAAATGGACGTCATCAAGACTTCAAGATGGCTGTTGTGATTGTATATAGCTGTGCAATGAATTTTTGGTCAATTTTCAGATACTGGTATCTCCTACAGTGCCAGTAACTACGTACAGTCATCGTCCCAGCTTTTGAAAGTCACGTCTTCATTTCTATGCATCGGGGATCACTGTGGCATGCAGTAAACATCGATTTCCTGAAGTGTCAGGGATGAGTCAGAGGCTGAGCTTTTTAACCATGCATGCAAATGAGATCGTAAATCTGAGATATGCACGTGCTGACACATCGCAACTCACAAACTATGTGATTACTTCCAGGCAGTGACAATGATCCATTCAGCAGCACAGGAACAGCCTTAACCCAGAGGCTTTTAAGCTAATTGCTTTGCCTCTCTTCTGAGGTCCCAATTAATAAGAACTCAACCTGGCAGTTTTCAGAACAAAACTGCCAGTTAGATTATCGATCACCAATTTAAATATGGGAATGTGTGCAAAAAAATACACACCTTTTGAAGAAGTCAGTTTGCCTTCAGAGAATAAAAAAGTAGCTGGATGCACAGCTGAGTTGTGCAGACTTAATCCTCTGAGGATTTTCCTCTCGGCAGGTGGTAAGGTTTTAGAAATCAGCATAAATAACAGTATTAATGTTTTTCGGTTTTATCTTTTGCCACTTGTTTCATGGGTTGTGGACATCAACACGGCAGGTCTGAGCCTCAAACTGTTCAAAGCAGTTGGAGGGTGAAGTGGGGAAACCTTTCACTCATCATAGCACTGCTTTTTTTGTCCTTGTTCAAGCATATTTCCAGAAAAATCATTCAAATCCCATTATATTAACATTTTTTAACGGGCCCATCCTCTGTTTATTTATGCTTTCTAAGGTCCAGTTCATACAATTATAGACAAATTAGCATCCTTTTCTTAATCTAATCTTAAAATGAAACAGGCTATCTATACTGCATTACTGTACCTTTTAGACTGAATGACCACTTTTCTGACTGGATGGCCTGAATTGTGTCTTGAGTTTTTGTGACATTAAAAAATCAAATTCAAAATAGCCTCACTTTTTGGTTCATTTCTAATGAAACATTAAGACTGATCACAAACTAATTTATTTTAGGTTTTTTTTTTTAGGTCACCCACGCAGAGAAGTGTGTTTTGTTATGACAGCGAGGATAAGTGAATCAAGCACCTTTCGTCTTTGCAGAAATATTCGTATAATCACATGTTCAGCACACTTGCAAGATTTCAAATGTATCCGACGTGTTAACCGGACCACAATGCGGAAATGTCACGAATCATTTATGAATCATTTAATGACCAGAACATGAAATTGCACTTGAAACTGCAGGTCACTGCAGTAATTCTATCCCCTCAGTGCAATCTAAGTAGATGTGCTTGACATTCTTCATTTGGTCACCGCATAGGTTGTTATAGCATAAAGCCTTTCTGTGTTTTATGTGGTTTTCAAGGTCGGGGCGAAGCCACCCATTAACTTCCTTTACCCACAGATCCAGTTAGACCAGAGGAGCTGTCTTGAACTATCACTAGTATGCAGATTTTGCCCCCTGTGGGAACACAGACTGATTGCGTATCTGTGTCTTTGTACTTTGACCGTAGTGCCGTGCAGAGTTGCATCAAGCTTCGCTGGTTGCTGATTGTTTAAAGAAGCTTCCTCGGTTTCGGCAGGCTAATATTATTAAGGGCAGTGACGAGTCTGAGGAAGGGAAAAGTCTTATTGACTAAAGTTCGGCAGGGATAAATGCGAAGAGCCCCCCTCACACGGAATGTAATTATTTTTCTGTGCAATTTTGATTTGCCAGAAAGAGACAACGATTTTAGCCTAATTTGCAAATGGGTCTGTGGTTCAGAGTGACAGCTTGGAGGGAAGCTTCTCGTGCACTTGTGTGAGGGGGTAAAGAAATGGACTCCAGCATGAAACTGCTGTATCATTTAATTATCTAAGTAGGGTGAGATGGCTTTGAGAGGCAGACAACTCAGAACGAAAAAGGGTTTTAAATGTAAACCAGACTCCATATTTTTCCTATCAGTGTCTGAAACTGTGTAAAGACTGAAGGAACGTAGCACCTCACTTTATTGACGTCATTTTATGGAGTCTTTACAGGAACCTCTGTGTTCAATACATTAATCACATATACAATGAGATAAGATTGTTATGTGTGTGTGTGCCCAACTTTCTTGCAGTTTTTCATGTAGGAACTGTTCTCCAGGCTTCCTGAAGGACTTTTAAAGACCCCTATTGTTACGTATGAATGAATCATTTAAGCATAACAAAGTCACTTGAGGCCTGGACCAGTGAAGAAACAGGCACAGATGATTACAAGAGGCCACTTTACTTTAAACGGCATACAAAATGAAACTTGAATATATATAATAAAACTCAGAATATATATTTAACAGACACCATTCAAGTGACATAATTCTGTGTACTTGTTTATATTATTCCCACGTTAGGAATAAAACAAATCATAATATGTGAATTCATAATTTTATGTCCACATTTTACGTTTTTTCAGTAACTGTGTACTGAAATGTGTGTTTCAATCGCTCGCATAAATGTGTACATGCAAAAGCTCATCATAAATCATAAAAATCATCAAAATGACAAACAAATAAACAAACAAACAAATAAGTAAAAAATCTAAATAAAAGCCTGAATAATTGTGTGTAGACATCTCCAGGCATGTGTTCTGAATGATGCAAGACACTTTACTTTGTCTTCAGTTCTGTTATTTGTAATCCCTGTGTGTGTATTAATCACGTCACTCAAAAAACCCTTTTTGTTTTCTTTATCTGGTTCTATCAGGAGACGGCCATGGAGGAGACGTTCTGTAAGACGTGGTATCTGTTGATCTGATCCCTTCAAGCCTGAAGAAAATCAAACAGAAAAGTGATTGTAAGTCTGTTAGTCTATCCTACTCTTTGAAAAAAGCGATATATTTGACATTTTAAGTGCTGACAGCTTAAAATAATGCCAGATATCTTCTGCTTCTAGTATATCATATTGTGAGCTGAAACATTGTGATGGTAAAAGTGACCCTGTGTAATCGCGTGGCTGACTCAAAGCAGGATGGTCTCTACGTTGTTATCTGGTGACTGTGATTCCAGTCAGGTTGAAGGTGCTTTGATTTAGGAAGCTTAGAGTGAGCTTACATGGGAATGACACATGTGCTCCCACACACTGATCATATCTGACTCTATACACACCTGAACGTCAGCAGATTCCTGACAGCAGGAGACAGGTACATCAGTCACATCACTTCAGTAAGAGCTAATTCTAAGGAAAGGGCTGATGGATCTCGTTATCTGATTCATTGATTCAAGTGTTTTAAGCCTTCAAATTTTCAGGTTTCCAGAAACTAAGCAGCAGTCAAGTCGTGCTTCACTATGAACTCGTGTTTTTGGCATATCTCTCTCACTTTCTCTCTCTCTTCTTTTTCCTCTCTCTCTTACCATTACTCTTCCTCCCTCTCTTCCACTGTCCCTCTTTCTCTCTGTCCCACTATTCCTCTTCCTTTTAATTTAGAGTCATGTTCTACTAGGAGCTGCTGTGTCTTTGGCGTCTCTCTCTCTCTTCCTCTCCCACTCTCTATTGCCTTTTCCTCTCTACCTCCCTCACTGTCTACCTCGATTCCTTGTCAGGTTCTCTCTTTCTCCCTCTCTCTTGCTCCCTGTCTCAATCTCTCTCTTGCTCCCTCTCTCTTGCTCTCTTTCTCTCTCTCTCTCTCTCGCTCTCTCTCTCTTTCTCTCTCTCTCTCTCTTTCTCTCTCTCTCTACCCCTCTCTCTCTCTCTCTCTCTCTCTCTCTCTCTCTCTCCCTCTCTCTCTTTCTCTCTCTCTCTGTCTCTCTCTCTCTCTCTCTGACCCACTCATGACTCACTTACCTTGAAATATAGCTGGGCAGTTTTCCACAAAAACACATAAAAAAGACTAAATTAGTAAACCTCATCAAGTATTTAGTGACTGTAGCACAGGCCAAGTCTTAAACTGTAGATATATGGGCCATGTGTTGACATACAAAAATATTTTATTGCGTTTTTTTTTTATTTAAATATTTTTAAAATAGATCAAAGCATTTTAAATATGTTAGCACAATTACAGGATTATTATTGTTGAAGTAGAACTATTTATAAGTAAGACCTTTATATATTACAAATTCATGTTGTGTTGGTGTGATGTAAGGTAAACTGATTCACAAATTCAAGGTCAAGGTACTTGGCTCGTCCAGACTCCACGCTCAAAACACACAGTTTGCTCAATCTGTCATTGTCCGTGGTTGATCTCAAGGTCCGTCATCTGTAGTTGAATTAATGGGAGCACTGAAAAACATGCACACAGCTCATGATAGGAAATAAATGAATGTAGACATTTAGAAAAAAACTTTTTCTGACCTTTTGAGGTGAAAAGTTTGTGTTTAAAACTAGTTTGAGGCTCTATTTTGGTTTAGCTGTGAAGTGAATCGTTGTGAATGTGAAATGTGAATGTGAAGGATGGTCACTTTGTAACGGACCAAGTGGGGCGCATCCATTTCCAGATAGCATAAAACGAGATTGAGTAAAGACAGACTGGGGGGGAAATAGGCTATTTACGCCCAGGTAGCCTGTGTAGGTCTATCATTTTGGGTAAGTGGCCCAGCTGGATCCTCTTGGACCTGGCAAGCTAGTGATGTTCCTGGCAGCTAATTTTCTATATAATGAGTTGCCTCAGGTTGCCAAAGATGATTCAGTGTCTTTGGCTTGTCATGTAAAAATATGACTGGATGAAGTAAGCTTTTTGGTGTGAAATAGATACAAATCGCAACATGAAACAAATACAATCTTCTGGACTTCGGGACATATTGGTGAACAGAGCAACTTACTATCATTAGTTTCACTGAGGCTTAAGTGTTTTCCTCAAGGACACAATGGTAGAAAGTGGCAGATTTGAACATGTGGTCATCGAGTTCACAGGAAAGTGTTTTACCAGCTACGCTTCTTCCCTTGTTAACACCAGTAAAAGAGAAAATCTAAGATCAGTGCTGGAGAAAATGAAGTCCTTTTCCAAGTGCTTGATTGTACTATACCTGAAAAAAGTACTTCAGGAAGAGTAAATGTGAAAGATGTCATTAGATGAATGAACGAGTTGAGCTCTGTGAGTTGGAAAAGTTTGATTCTGTTTAAGTTATTTTGTTGTTAAAGTTGTATGCTGTTGGTAGATATTCCTTCAGTAAGTTCTCAAGGCCTGTACCTCAGTCAAGTCTCAACAGCACATCTGTCAGCAGAGGTGAATCCCCACCACTTTCTTGTCCTTCATTGAAGGCCTAATGATTACAAAAGAGCTTCAGTTCATTTTGATTCAGTAGAAATAAGTACTCCTTTTTAGTTTTGAACTGTGGAACTAAAGATCAAATGTACCGCAGTACCCGTCATTTAATAATTAGAAAATGACAATGGAATCAGCAATTAAATAATTTTTTGACTGGTTGATTCCACTGGGACCGATTTCTGGAGAAAAAGTCACTCTAGGCCATCTGGAAGTCGTAGATACGCCACCAACTGTGAAAATGAGCTGTACCGACTTTAATGAGTTTCGGTCAGATTGTATGCCAGGATTCTTTACTAGTTTTTTTGAATGAGTTTTAAAACAAAGGCCTAAATGTAATCATTTGTTCACCACTACCCTGGTAAACACTATGAAAACAAATGCCTTAATTTTACCCTTGAAAATAACCTTAATTTTGACCTGCACAGATTCAGGCTCATTAAGGGGTAAAACTACTGGATTTCCCCCTTACTTTTTCAAATCTGCCTCTTAAATAATAGAACCTCTTGAATTAACATCTGAAATTAAAAATTGAAGGGATTTCCCTTAATTCTTTAATGGTAGAATTAATGGGATCATGAATTTGGTGTATTTTCAGGGGTAAATTACAGTGTTAAGCACATTTTAAGTAGATTGTGTTTGGTCGTGAAATGTGGAAGAGTTCCAGTTCACACAGAATCACCCACTGAAGCTTTAGAATGGAACAGAACGGATTTAACAACATTTCCAACATTTCAATCTTTGCATCATCCTCCTTCTTGTGCATGAGGAAGAAAAGTTCATTTTGCATTTTCCAGGCTAAGATGCTACATTTACAAGACACATGTGAATATGTTCCCAGTCCAGTAGCTGGAACCCATCTAGTGATGGCAGTGTTTACTCCATTCTGTTTTAACATTTTAGAATAATAGGCTTAAAGAAGCTCTCTCTCATCACTGATTAAGAACTTCACGTAGATGACATTCCTTCACACATCAGAGATCACTAAGAGGATTCAGCTCTGCTGTTTGATTGTGTGTCAAGTGGTTTTATGTGTGTGTGTGTGTGTGTGTGTGTGTTTAAAAATCTGAGCATGATGCAGTAAAGTCACTGCAGCCCTGTGAGAGCCAGAGGTGCTAGCAGTGTCATTCACCTCACCCACGCAACCACAAGCAAGGGCGGGTTTTAAATTGAATCGATCGTCCTATAAATAAAAAATGAACTGTCATTCTTCATGTCTCCTCATCCCTAAGCTTAGGACATAATCAGCATAATCAATCCAAGCTTCTCTCCCCATTCTCAGATACAGCTAATGCAGTCATCATTATGAATAAGCTCCTGTTCATGTGTTGTTTGCAGTTGGGCCTTTGCTGCTTTCTTAGCAGCACAGCATGCTGTTTGCCAAATGACTTACATTTCCCAGTCATATTGTATCCAATTACTGTATTCCTATGATAGTCCGTTTTGACATAATTATTTTCACTTCGTGTTGGGAATATATTTTCTGAATGTTCCCCCGAATCAAACGCCAAGATATGAGCATGCTGGCAAGTTTGAAAATGCTTGGGGCCTCTCATTGACTCTTATTGCAGTTTTGTGGCACTATGACGTTGGAGAGGTCTCGGCCGGCCCCCAGTGCCCACGCTTTGGCCCAGGCCACTCTGCCAGTAGGCAGAAAAAGATGAAAGATAATCCCCAGCTGCACTTTTCTCATTTAGACCATGTTGTGCTGCTGGAATGACAAAAAGAAAGAGGAGTGGCTTAAGGGCCTGATTTGCTAAAGTCAGGAATGGCCTACAAAGACAATGCATTTGTTGTTCTGAACAGGGGAGACTTCAACCTTTTTTTTTAGCCATATTGTCACGGTCGCACCGCCCGCTCCCCGTCAGCCTCGCCTCGTTCCCCGGAGTATTAGTTTCCCTGTGTCTGTCATCCCCTTCCTCCGCTTGTTCCCTAGAAAGTCTCCCAGCACCGTTTGTATCACTCCCATCTTGATTTTCCGCACCTGTCCCACGTTTCCCCGCACTACAAATACCCAGTCCGGCCCTGAATCTACAAGCTGGTATTTTCCGCACCTGTCCCACGTTTCCCCGCACTACAAATACCCAGTCCGGCCCTGAATCTACAAGCTGGTATTTCGTTCTTTTGATGCCCTTGTGTGTGTGTCTCCCTTTTGTGCTTGTGACTGATGTTCTTGTTTGCTGTTTTTTCTGTTTTTGCAGACTTGCACTGGTCATCCCTGATTTCCCCGAGCTCGCCCTGAAGTGGCCGTGCGTTTTTCGTTTTCCCCTTTGTCCTTGTTCCGTGGGAACAGCTTCGTTTTGGTTTCGCTTTTCCAGCCAGCGCGAGTCCTGCTGTTGTTTTTGGTTTAGTCTGTTAACCCGTGTTGTTGTTCCCCTGAGTCGGGGCTTTCCTTGTTTGCCCCTTTATTAAAGACTGTTTATTTTCTGCACAGTTCGGCATCCTCTCCCTTTGCTCCTGCACACACCGGCGTGACACATATTGACCAAATGATATCAGTTTTACCTGGTGCTTCCTTAGACTTCCTTTAACTGTTGTTCTTAGGTTTCATCTAAATGAATAATGCTAATGACTCTCTCTGGGCTAATAATGCCACTAGTGTAGTGGTGTGATCTGCGTCTAAACATGGCCAAACAAGATAAAATGAGTAATGTGACCATTTTTGATACGAATGAACAAACCACTGCACACAGTGTGAACATTGTTTACTGTATTTAGCTCATTAACCTGAGTGAAGCAGTGGTTAATGGGGTAAATACATTGTGGGGGTGGCAGTGTGTGGGGAGGGTATCTTGCTCAAGGGTACTTCAGTGGTGCCACTAGCAGTCCTACGATTTCAACCCATGGCCTTCCAAACTTCCTAACCACCAGACCACCAGCTGATATGCATGAGTGTATTTTTCCCCTGCCTTTGATTTGACCATGATCATGGAAACTGAATATATTAATATTTATCCAATTACACGTGTTTTCAGGCACAGATAAAACCATGCTATCTAGGCAGCTCAATAATACAGTCCTACATGTCAAAAGTGTAAAAATAAAGTAAACACGTTTTTTTTTTTTTCGTCAGGCATGTAACATATTGGCATAACTTGTCTGATGTTTTAGTTTCCTGCTACAATGAGGACTGTGCCTGGATCTTTATTTTGAAATGTGCTCAGCACAACATGTAGTTCAGACAAAGACCGAGGTGATCTCGCGGAGCAGGTATAAGGGGCGACACTTAATACTCAGGTATTCCAAGTGAAACCAGCAGCTGCTTGACAGAGTAGAAACGCTCCTGGCATCGCACCACTTGCTGTTGACCATGAAACACTCCTCCACCTTTAGTTTTGTTCAGCTCTGCCAGTCTGTCCATGCGGAACACTGAGAATGAGTCCGACGGAGTCATTCTCAGTGGTGGGCCGTTATCGGCGTTAACGTGCTGTGTTAATGTAAGACTCTTATCGCGTGATTAAAAAAAATTGCCATTAATCTATTCACAAAGTTGGGTTGAGAGCTGGGTCTGTACTACGCAAGCTATGATGACTCTTACCTTGATATTTTAGCGTGAATTTACTCTCTTTCTCTCTGTCTGTCTGTCTCTATCTCTCTCTTTCTCTCTCTGGCTCTCTCTCATTCGTGACTTTTCTGGATCGCGCCCGTTTTAAACCTGTCTCACTCTCTCACGCACGCTCTCTCTCGCCCGCGCGCTCTCTCTGTGCCTCTCTCTCTCTCTCTGTGCCTCGCGCGTGCACGTTCGTGACTTTTCCAGAGTGTGCGGATCATCTCTCGCTCTCTTTTTCTCTGTCTCTTTCTTTCTCTGTCTCTCTCTCTCTCGTTCGTGACTTTTCTGGAGCGTGTGGATCGTCTCTCTCTCTCTCTCTCTCTGTATCTCTCTCTCTCTCTTTTACTCTCTCTCGCTCTCCCTTACTCTGTCTCTCTGTCTCTGATATACACTGATATACAGTCTTGTAATCACTGGAGTCATGACAAAAGCTCTGTTCGAAAAGTGGACTTGTTCACTATGTAGAGCACTATGTGGTGAATCAGCCATGTTGTAGTTTTGTTCAAAATTCCAGTTGTCAGTTTCACCCACTAGTTAGTGAACTACAAAATCACAGTCCAGACACTGTACACAACATGAATACACACAGGAGTAGGTATCAACAATCTCTGGAATGTTTTCAAGCTGGAAGTCATCAACAGTAGGTAGGATGCTAACATTAGCTGCTAGGTGATATCACAAAATTTACCATTGGCATGTGATTACGTCTGATAAGCAAAATACGTCCCAGACACCTCGTCCTGATGGGATCACATCTTCTCTGTCTCAGCAGCAGTATCTTGACAAGTACTATCAAAATTAATGCTCGAATTGGATCCATATCTCCAGAAGGTTAGCAAGCTAGGATAGCTACTGAAAAAGCTTTAGGGAAAAAAAACTTGCACACGAGCCACAGTTTGAAAACCTTTGGCCACATTGTTTTATGTAGATTTTTGGTGTGGACAGGCATAACTTGTATAGCCACAATTTATGTGTATTTAAAATGTATACTGTTAGCAAAATAAATGCTGCAATCCCCATCGTGTTAGTAGGCTACTCCAATGCGGCAGAAAAAATAGATATGCACAGATTTTAAAAGTTGCTGTTTATTATAGTTAACACAAGTAGAGATCAATATATTGAATGATATAGAAATATTAAGTTTGCTCAAATACTTACCATCCTGAAAAACGTAACATCCCGAGTGTCCTAAATTAACTTAACCCCCTTATATAGCCAACACTACGTAGCCACAAGTGCACTTTTCAAACACAGCTTTAGTGTTGCCTTTTTATTTGCAGTTCATAGTAAATGCCACTGTTACACTTGTTACTTAGCATTAGCTAAATTCCAGCTGTTAGGATGTGCTAACAGCTGGAATTTAGCTAATGCTAAGTAACAAACCCCTTCCTCCATGCAAGCTTAACCACTTTTTGTCATGCACAGATAAGGATGTTAGGTTCTGCATGTCATTTGAAAAGAATTAAGTAAAGTTTACAGCTTTTGTGCGCAGTCTTATGGCAAAATGAGGCCTAATCTCCTCCCGTCATGTCACATTAGCTTGTGGAACAGCTGTTTTTGAAGTAGCAGCCACTGTGTGCTCTCTAGTGACTGCCGTGTGGATGGATAAAGACAAATTCATAATGACAATTCCCACAGTCTGTTAGAAGATATAGCATTGCATGTTGGTAACGTTCCATGGAATCTGCTCTATTCGACGGGGATGATAGCCAAAGGGATGCAAGTCTTTGAAAACACGTGAAAAGCTGACAGAGAGCGAAGAAAGCGATGAATGGATGTCGCTTATGGTTTGAACTCTTCATAACTCCCCTGCATGAGAGTTAAACCTCGAACTGCTGGCTCAGTGCTTACACTGTTTAGGCATTCCTTACTTTTACTGCAGTGCAGGGGTTAAGCATTGTTTATGAAGTTGTGCATTTGATTATGCACTCTGTCAGGGATATTAGCAGAAAGTTTTATTTCAGGAATACAGATTACAGAGAAACTGAGTAGCAGGTTATAATGAAACATTTAGAGTAGGTACATTTACATTTAGAACATATTACAGGTTACAGTTTTCTTTCTTAAACACAATGACACTTTACAGTTGCAAACACACACACACACACAAACACACACACACACACACACACACACACACACGCACATGCACACACACACACAGCTTCTCAGCTGGCAGGAAGAAAACAGAAACACCCTCCCGACTGTGATGTATAGCCCCTGTCTTGCAGCTTAGTAAAGCTCTGCCGGCACAGCACAAAGTCCCACTTGCAGCCCAGTAAAACTTTGTTGCCATGGGGTGAGTCCCTGGTCACACTCCAATACTATGGTGAAAAGTGTCCTGGCTTACGACCCAGTCACACTACACCACTGCAGAGAAGACTCCTGGCTTACAGTCCAGTCTTTCTCCTCTATTGCAGTTCAAAGAGTTTCAACTGTTTCTCAGTTTAAAATAGAAAAACTTAATAAAAAATCAAGTCAAGTATGTGCTACTTGTCATTCAACCATCTACACAGTACACAGTGAAATGAAGCCGCATTCATCCAGGACCATGGCGCAACACAAAGGACAAAAATAGAAACACCACAAGACAACACAAGTGTAGGCAGGACAGGACAAAAGAGAGTTAAAATAGAATAAAAAAAAAAAGACAAGAGTAACAAAGCAGTAATTTACAGGACACATATACACATTCACAGTTATCATGTTGCTACTCTGTCCTGTTTGTTGTTTACAGGATCTTATTACTGGCCTAAATCTGTCTTTTTATGACACATTCAGTTATTCTAGAAATACTGTTAATATATCATCCTCAGAAATACATATAAGGATATTTATCATGTTGCTTAAGTCTGTGGATCAGATTTTCCTTTTTGAACTGGTGTTCCATGGGTTCATGGGATGGTTGCCTATTCACTTCAAACATGAGTAAATATGTGGCAACGGCAAAAAAGCTGGTGTCATGTCACTGCGTTTGACATATCGAATCCAGTTTTAGCTGCAGTGACAGTATCTAAAAATGAAAGTAACCTGTTTGACTGTAGATTGGCATGTGTGGGTTTGAAAGCCAGCCAGCACTGAAATTTCCATGGCAGCCCAACTAAACCCTCCATGGTCTGTTAACTGGTCTGCTTGCATGTAGCATTGCTTAGGCTATTCATTTATTCATGCGTTCGTTATTTTTGATGGCAGCTTCGAGTTTACCTCAAACAAATGTTTTCCTATGCTCTACAATAGTGCCTGGGGGGAATATTGCTGAGCACTAGGAGCTCTGTCCTTTTTATTTTCAGCTAAAAGGTTAGTTCTGGCAGGCGGCTGCCAATATGTGCATAGCTAATGAGGACAACTGGGTTTGTGAAATAGTATCCCCTGTCAGATTCATCTCCGGCACAGGCCCATTTGATGGACTTATACTTCATTTAAGCTCTCTGTGGTTATTACCAAATGACACTGCTCTAAGTAGAGTAATGAACCACTGACTTTCATAAAAAAATAATAGTCTTATAAAACTTTACAAACACAAATAGGGCTGTCACACTTATTAGATTAAAATGAATTACTCTGTTTTTTTTTTTAAAAAAATCAATCTGTTCAATCTGTTCATTATAAAGCCTGATTCTCCTCAGGTGGGTGCTATTAGCATGCAAGTTACTTTTGTGAGCTTTACAGATACATGTTTGTTGCTACAACCATGAAATTGAATGTAGTAAACATTGGCAAAACTACTATTTTGGTTCACTACTTACTGATGAGTTACAAGCTAGAGTATGCTGCCTATTGAAAAGTAAGTAGGTAATACCAGTAGCCATTAAAATGTTAGTATAAACGTTTACATCCATGCGTTTTACAAGTGTAACAACACACTCTTTCTCATTACGTTGTCAATGTTAGTTAACCCTTGTTCAGTTATTCAAATATTGATACCATTAATGAAATAATCCATTATGTTACTTGGTGTCCATCATCTACGGTTAACAAACTGCTTTTCTTAGTGAAAGAATTGTTGACTGCGATTATTATATTTAGTTATTGATTGGTGATTTATAGTTCATCGTATTTAGTTATTGATTGGTGTATTTTATCACATTATACTCTGTTGCTCAGCGGTGTGCCTACAAACATCATTCTAGCACACAACTGGCCTCTTGTGACTTTTTGAAACCCTTTGCATTAGCCCACAACCAGTTTGGCTTATGACACCAGCAACTTCTTTTGACATTGAGCTCTTTCCCAAGCAGTGAATGAGGAACAAAATACTCCAGAGACTTCTCTATACAATCTACTCATTACAAGGTATGTAATGTGCAATGTTTTCTCTCTCTCTCTCTCTCTCTCTCTTCCCACCTCAGTATTTAATCAGAATGGCTCTCAGCATTGCTTAGAATCCAATTACAGTTGGGCAACATTGCCATGGCTCTTGTGAGATGTGTGTTGACCTAGAAGTATCTCTGGAGAAATGAGAGCGCAGTCGAATGCTCATTGTAAATTTTTCATCTCATCATCAGTCAGGAAATGAACAAACACAGTGAAAAGATTCAGTAGGGAAAGAATAACTCTAGCTATGGGCCAATATTTCGATCACAGTAAACAGGGGAACCTTGGTGCTATTACTGAAGCCTCCCAGTATTATCAATGCCGTTTGTGAGTGAGGACCCATAAAATAACATCCTCGGGTCATTCAGAGCAGGTTTGGTGTGGAGTGCTCCAAACTTGCTCAGAGGTAATAGGGACTCTAAAAGCTCCATCATAATATTGCTTTACAAATGCAATGACTGATTCCTGAGACAAATGTGTGAGCACATTTTTAGATAGAGTTTTGGTCTACAGCATGTTGTTTATCAAATACAGGGTATCATCATGCATGATGCTATGAGAGAAGATATCATAAAAATCTTTCTTTTACGATTATCATCATTACATATGTAGGAAGTTTAGGTCCACTGGAAAAGTGTTTTTCCTAATTATATAGAATAGATAGCATTAGATAGCAAAGAGTTAAGAAAGAGACTTATTCTAGAATATTCTGGCTATAAGGATTTAAAAATTATGGGTGACAACTTTCGTAACACCACAGGCCCGCTCCAACAAGCTTCAGTTGTCAAAAATGTAGCGAGGAAGTGTTATGACTTGTGGCACGTATAGGAATGTTTTTATTTAGGTTTGTACCAATTGTTGTTAAGAAATTACATACACTTGATAGACAAAAGTATTGGGACACACCAGTTTTTCATAATTTGGGCTAGGCCCCTTACTTCCAGTGAAGCGCAATCTTAATTCTTTAGCATACCAAGACATTCTGGACAATGCCATGCTTGGACACAGTTTGGTGAAAGTCCTTTTTTTATTCCAGCAAAACTGTGCCCCAGTGCTCAAAGCAAGCTCCACAAAGATATGGCTGGCTGAGTTCGGTGTGAAAGATCTTGACTGGCTGCACAGAGCCCTGACCTCAACCCCATCCAACACCTTTGGGATGAACTGTAACGGAGATTGTGAGCCAGGCCTTCTCGTCCAAAATCAGTGTCTAACCTCATAAATGCTGTATAGAATGGGCACAGATTCCCACACAAACTCGAAAATCTTGTGGAAAGCCTTCGAAAAGAGTGGAAGCTGTTATAGCAGCAAAGGGGTGAACAACTCCAATCTATGTATCTGAATGCTGTGCTTAATTCCGGATATGGATGGTGCCATACATTTGGGTGTTACCAGAATCAGTAGCACCCGATCATAATCATAACTATGGAGATGACACTCAGATCTACCTAGCGCTCTCACTGATGTTGATGTTGTCTTGTTTGGGTATACAAAGGAAAAATTAATTTTCAATGCCCACCTGAAATCCATACACACGCCAAGATTTTTTACGTCTACCCATGTAAAAAATCTTGGCGTGATTATGGATAAAGATCTTAGTTTTAATGACCACATTACAGCTATAACAAAGTCAGAATTTTGGCACCTTGAAATCATTGCTAAAGTTAGATTTTGTGTCCATACAAGAAACATATTCACACCTTTTTGTCTGCAGTGTTGATTATTACAACATTCTCCTCACTGGCACCTTTATGTATGACAATGGGTTGTACAAACAAACTTGACGAGACTTGAATCAGTGAGTTAAGTGAGAGTGAACACCTCAACACAAAACTACTAAATTCAACCCTAGTGCTAAACATCATTTCATTAAAATTCATTTACTCTAAATACTATAACGCCCTGACCTCACCTCATGTGTAATATTATCTGCTTCTACATAATGGCTCCAATTCGGAATCGTTTCTGCTTTTTCATTTTGGCATATGGCAAGCGTTAAGACTTTTAAATCCCAAACAGACCAGAAGAGAAAACCGAGATGGAGATAGACAGATGTGTTTTGTTTGCTCGGCCCTCTGAAGCATCACCATGATTCCTGCTTGCGGTTTCAGAAAGCACTTTGTTGCTTAATTGGTGCGTCCTCATAAGATAAAGTAGCTTTATGTGTTCTGGATCTGCGTGCAGTAATTAGTTTTGTCTTTGTATTGTGTTGTGGAGAGAGTGCTGATGATTGTGAAAGTTAGAAGTACAGCCGTGCTTTACTTTGGTAAAAGAACACTCCGACATTATCGCTATCTGTTGCTTTATTACATTTACATTTATAATAACGGTGTTTAGCTGACGCTCTTATCCAGAGCGACGTACATCAGTGCTCAACTAGTCCATCTGTTCCTTAAACCTGTAAAGCTAAACTTAAATCAATGTCCGCTTTTCAACCAAGTTACTGCACACTTGGAACACCTAAACAACTCCTGTCAAAGAAAAGTGAGAAGTAAGGCAGGAATAGAGATCAAACTTGAAGAAGAAATAAATAAGCAGACGGGTCTTCAGGCCACACTTGAAGACAAAGACAGCGAGGGACTCTGGAGACCTGATCAGAAGAGGGTAGGCATGCAACGGTACAGGTATCCCACGGTACGGTACGTATCTCGGTATTTGGGTCACGGTTTCGGTTCGGTTTCGGTACGTGTTTTGTGCATAAAGAGAACAATGTTT
>JBBPDB010000036.1:2962850-2975003 GCA_037974465.1 Brachypetersius altus | reverse complement strand
AACCTAGTCTGAATTAACCCAGATAAAAATGCTGTATCTGTAGCTGCTATGCTGTAATTCAGACAGAGTATCAAAACATTGGGCCCTTCTATATTTTGCATTTTCTTTGACAGCTTGTTATAAGGATAAGCAGATTTATGTAGATGACAACATATATCCCCTCATTAAGGTGCCTGCGTTCATCGGGATTCGAACCTTTCAGGTGTTTAAACTACCTTTAAGCTAAAACACTTTCAACATCTACATCTAAATGATTCTTGGGCTATTTGTGCAATTTTCAAGGAAGAAAATACTTTGCTTGCCTTAGAACCATGCTTTAGAAGTTCCTTCAACTTCTTCATCTCATCGTCTTTCATGGAACCATGTGTGATTCTCCAATGGCATCTCTGCAAAGAAGGCTGTGTGCATTTCTCTGTCTAATTTAAAGAGGGAGTGCTGGCAAAACACATTTACATTAACCAAAGCGTCTCCTGGGGGCCTTTAACTCTGTCCCTCCGGCAGTGGAGATGACATTTGGAGAACGTGTCTCGTCGGCTTGGTGAGCAAACCCCTAGCTTGATTACACACTAATTGAACAGCGGCGAATAAAAAATTTATTAAGCTCGTCTTCTGCTTTAAAGTGCACACTTAAAGCGTGAGAATTCGATCCACGATATCCTTCTCAAGCCAACGGCGCCTAAGTGCATTCCCGAAAGGTCAGCCCGTGTCACCAGATCAGCA
Source organism: Brachypetersius altus (assembly GCA_037974465.1). NCBI lineage: Eukaryota > Metazoa > Chordata > Actinopteri > Characiformes > Alestidae > Brachypetersius > Brachypetersius altus. The sequence goes on along the minus strand of JBBPDB010000036.1, from coordinate 2,974,283 downwards.
AGCGATTTGCAGTCGACGCCTCACTCAATAATTGATGGGGATCGAAGGGGATTTGATGCTGACTAACTGTGGTACATAGTAATTTGTTGTGAGATGCCGCTGGATGGGATGGAGATTTCACTGAAAAGAAATGGAATGACTTGAATGGTTGTTAATTACTGTTGACTTGCGTGGAATCAAGATTTCGGGTTAATCCTGCGAGTCCTGACATGGATCTTCAGAATAAATTACACTGAGGAAGACAGTGAAGGTGGTCCATTAATGAGGCCTGTGTTTGTTTTGTTGATTCGTGGCCTGTAGAGTGTTTATTCAAAGCCTCCCAATGAAATTTTCAATGTCACCTTCGAGAACACACAGCACTGCTGTCATAAGAAAATCTCGTCATTTTTGTTTTATTTTTACCCATTTTACACGACATGAAAAGGCCCAATGTGCATTCAATTACATACACAAGTCATGATGAATGGATCGACAGAAACGATCCAGCATTGTTTGGCATGACACATTAAAAAGAGCCATAAAGAGCTCATGTCAGGGAAAACCCATTTTTTGCACTTTTTGGAAACCCTGTTCTCATCAGGCACAGGAGAGTAATCACCTTTCAGATTTTTCAATTACATTTTTTTTGTTTATTGCAGCAGTGTGTCTAAATAGAAAAAAATGAACATGTGTTAGAATAATCGTTTATTATGCCAAAATAGTTGTTTATTGTTTAACTCATTGTTCCAAATTTTGGCTTAATTACCCAAAGTCATGGAATTATGACATAAAAGTGGTAAATGAAGCTGAAAGTTGAGGCTTTTTGCCTTCATGAAATGACTGAAGTCTTCTGTCATCTAGAGCCTTATTTTATACATCATGGTAGCCAGCACATACATAGAGGGAGTTTCAGTGTCACATACACATATACATGAAGATATATATGAAGATTTTTGAAGTGCTCTCTCTATATATTGTATTAAAGTATGTTAAAAGGTATAAATAAAATAGACCTTTTAGTAAAACAGTGTAACCTCAGTATGACACAAAACAAATTCCATACAGTTACAAGCCTGGGCCTCTGCAACCCTGCCTCTCCTCCTCTGAGCTGGCAGGGCTGCTTCTGTCACCTGAGAAAATAACACACTGAAACATGAACAGTGAAACATAACCATCATTTGTCACAATACTGAATCTCACTACTAACATATCACCAAGTCATTATTCCACCTCACCTGTGACCCTGCTTCTCCACCTGCCTCACCTCCTCTGTGTAAACTAGCTGGGGGGGATGCATGAACCGTGAGGGAAAATACTCATGACTTAGTTGAATATTACTATTATTTCTGACACATTATTGGGGACACATTAACAATTTAGAAAATATTGTCCTTGAGTATGCATACATACACACACACAAACACATGCACACTAACGTTTAGGGCTATTTTTGTGCACAGAACTGTTTGCTGAAGCCTGGTGTCCTCCTCATTTCTCAGCCCATGTGCACATTGTTTTCACAGAACGTTGGCACTGAGATATAGCCTCTCACATATCAACAAGAAACAGTGAAGATAATCCCATTAATAATAGGCACGTAATGAAGCAAGACTCACAGCAGAGATTGAGAATGTGTCGCAAATACATTGACAAGACACTGGCAGGCACTTCAATTTTTTGTTTATTTTTTAATTAAAGCTGTGTTTCTGATTTTCTCATGGAAGTGATGATAAGCAACTCCCATACCAGATTGTGAATGTTGTGGAACATTTGGGAGTGCCCGTGTTGCAGTATGTGAAAATGGCATTAAATCATTGACCCTAACGTATCCTGCTCCACCGCGGTGTGTCTGCGGCGGAGCTCATTTGCTGCTGTTCCAGTGCAGTGGCTCTGGATGCCCGAGCGAGTTTCAGAGACGGAGGTGGAGCGCTGAGCAACTGCTGGGATGAAAATTCATGGGCTTCCCGAAGCGTGACCCATGACTGGACGCTGTTAGAGGCTGCTGGGTTTTGGTGCAGATGGCAGCTATCCATCCTGCTAACCCTCTACCTCATTTAGAACGGAAGGCTTTAGTTTCTGCCAAAGATTTCCCTATCAACCAGCAATCAAACAGTGTCAGTCGTGTCAAAGCTCTGGACATTTCGTGTCTGATGAGGGTCAGCAGTGTTATAAGCGCTCACTGCCTTCATGGCTCGCTTCAGATAAATGGTCTGGCCTTGATCACACCCACTTTCAGATACTCCCTCTCTCTCCTTCACTGACTCTTCTGACACTGACCTTCAACTTGTCCAGACAGAAACATTGGTTCCTTCATTGGTTTGGCTCACCAGAAGTAAAAGCAATGTTACACAGGGTGCTATTTTTAATCTTCTGATATTTGTATAAATTACAAGATATTAACAAGATATTAACACATTAATACATTTACAAAGTGGTGTTTTCCCTGATAGGTTGTCTGTCTATCTGTGTTCAGTTGGTTAACACACACTATGTTCATTCAATCTTAAACAGTTAAGCCCTGCCAATTCACAGTGAAGTTATAAAGAGCGTTTCATCGCAGATTGCTTTTTAAAGCCAATCAGAATAGAGCTCATTTACATAACCCAGTCTTTAAGACCCAGCAACAAAAAAATATTGTTTAAAAAAAAATAGCAATGAAGAAATGAAATGGAGCTGTCTTTGGTACACACACAAACACACACACACACACACAAACACACACACACACACACACACACACACACGTATGTCATAATAGTGACATTATTTTAATAATAGGCAATTCAAATAATACACAAGGAAAAATTTAATTCTTTATCCTTTCAGTTTCCTCCATCCATTGCTGTGCTGAAAGTAATTTTATATGAAAAACACTTCATTTTGTTAATTATTTTGAGATGTAGCTTGAGGTTGAGCCACATGTTTAGTTTTGTTTTCTTTTTAATCATTCCAGACATATGGCCTTGAAGTTTTCCTTTTATCCTTTCATGTGCAACTAAATAGGATTATATACTCTGAGATACTGATCCCAAATGGCAGTGTAAATAAATAGATAAACAAGTAAATGAGCAAGTAAGTAAGTAAGCAAATAAATGAATAGACAGATATATAGAAAGACAGACTGACAGACAATAAGTAGTGCTGTACAATAGTGTTGCACTTTTGCATTTAGGTGGACACCCAGAACTCTAACCAGCAAAAACCTTCGAATGGAAAAAGTCAAATCCAAGACAAAACATACAAATGCAGTTTTAAACAGGTTTACCATCTTTACATCGATTTTAAAAAGTCACATTGATTCATATCTGATGAGGGTCCATTTGTTCTACCTTTTGAATGATCTCTTGTATTATGGAGGAATGTCCAGAGTGAACTCCATAGAAACCTCCATCTTCTCACTTCACGGTCTGTCATTTGGTGTGTGTTTGTGTGTATGTGGGTGTGTGTGGGCATGCCAAGGCTGGCACAGCCAGTAGAGGAGAATGCATCTTTAGCAAATGTGCTAAAAATGACCAACAATCGGGCACAATTTGGACAAATTTGTGAAGGAGCCACAGCAACAACAGCAGTGTGTGTGAGTGTGTGTGAGTATATGTGGGAGGGGGTTGGTAGTGGCAGAGCAGCCGGATGGTACAGCCGCATCCAAGTGGTTCTGGGCTCTGAATAACGAGATGTCAAGCCTTTACTTTACCAAGGGCCTGGGCTTCACGCCTCATCCATTCGTGTCATAGCGTCAAGCCATCAGGGGAGAACGCAGCCAGACAAAGCCCAGCCACCACTGATTAATGGCCCCCAAGAAGCCTGTCTGAGAGTGGGGTGGGTCGCTAAACAGCCCCTCTGGGTCCAGATGAATACACAATTGAGAATAATGACTGCCGCCATTTTGAAGGAAATCATGGCCCCTGGTTTTATGGGAGAGGATGCTTTGCCATTTTGATGACCCCCCTGCCACAACCCCATCTCCATCCAATCCCCGTAACCCCCCCAAACCTTTTCCCTCTGTACTCTGGTGGTAATGCCAGCTGCTGGCACGTCTTGGCAAAAGTCATTAGTGAGGGAAGGCCATCGGTCAAGTTTTATGACAGCAGTGTATAATGAGAAGCACTACAGGCGCTGTGCTAGAGAATGTGATTGGGTAACCTTTTTACTAATGGCTGCTGGCTGTTCAGATATACAGTATTTCTAGACCAGTGGACCATAAGTCTCCTACACTCAAAAATGAAGCCTCCTAAATGGTTCTTCCAAACAGTTCTTCCAAAAAAGTTTCTTCATATGTACATATATAAATGACAAGGAGCTGCAAAATTCATTGAAAAGTAACCTGTAGGAGACAAACAATGGTTTTTGATGGTGCCATTTTGTGTGCACGAGCATCAGTGCATTTGTGTGTGGAGATTAATAAACATGTATTAGTGTTTTATTAAATGACAGAATGACAGGAAATATTCAGCTAATATTTATGCAGCAAATGTTAGGCGTACAGTGTCATTGATGTAATGCACCACTTTTATGAAGCATCCAAAGCTAAATGAGTGCTTATATCGGCCCCTTGTGAAGCATCTTAAACTTGCTAAATGTGAGTGAGTGAGTGATTGAGTAAGTGAGCTACGAACCAAGTCTGTGCAGTTTTTCACATGTAAAAATAATTTATAGAACCCAAACCATTTTTATAACAAGTTTCCTTCCCTCAGTATGATGTCCTTGAAATTTAAACCTTATCATTAACTAGAAAAAGTTGGCCTAGTAGCTTGAACATACGACTGGAGGAGTTATTAATTTGCTCTGTAACTTTGTTTTTGGAATCAGGTGGAAATCATTAATGATGTGCTTTTATTATCAACAGCAAGTCTGCTCATGAATGTGTTCATTCATTTAATTTCTGTAACTGCTTACTCCTTACTATGGTCACCAAGCCCCGGAGCCTATCTGGGGGTCCACTTTGCCACTGTAGCAATGCAAATTTCCCATCTGTGAGACTAATAAAGAGTTAATGTTGTTATCTTATCTTACCTGTGCGACTCTCTGTTTGCTTTAAGGTCTTGATAGCTTATACCCCTTATATGCAATGTCCCATCGATACTGTTGTAGACTGACAGAGAGAGGAACCATAGATTTATGTAAAGAAATTGTGAAAATGACAATGAGGGAGAAGGGGTGTGTGTTGGGGGGATGGATGCTTAATGGTAGCAAGGCTGTGAAGTGCATTTCACTCATGGTGTCAAATTAACACTCCAGCACTGTAACAGCCCCTCTTTCTCCATTATGCTGGTGGAGTCATGGCTCTTTTAGGAGCACCCGAGCGTGATTTATTGATGAACTGTTTTCACCGGTAGCCTCGCCTTTTTCAGGATAATTTACTTAATGCACAGTGATCTATGTCAACGGGTTTTCCATCCCTCGCCTAATCCAACATGTAGTCTGTGCATAATTATCTTATCATTGATGAATTTCACTGGGAAAGACTCTCATGAAGAGTGGTTCCAGCTGACGACAGCTCTTTTCAGGACTGCTGAGGGAAGCACATCACTTCGTTTTTTTTTGTTTTTTTTTTTCGACCAGCAGGACAGTAATTACAGCACATCTGAAAACATGGACATCCAGCTGAACAGATCAAATTTAATTGAATCATCTTTGGCTTCACGCTCTTAACCACCATCCTTACTTCTACTGCTGGGTTACAGTCACTCCAGGTTCATCCCCATATGAGTACAACTAACACACCACTGCATTCTTATGAGGTACAATAGAAGAGAGTCATACAGTATAATAGGGCTCGTATCATAGAAACTGTGTTTTGTATTTTAAAATAAAAGAATCTAAAATAGTACATGATCGCTGTTTCAAAACACATTGTTTACTCCCATAAGCATATAGTCCACAGATGCCACTTTAGCAGTCAAAAAGACTTTGTGATATTCTAAGTTGTGCAAAAACAACTATCATCAAAATGGTAGCAATGCAGGAGAAGGTCTTTACTGTATGTCAGTGTAAAAACATTTTATTATTCTAACTTTGGTTTTATTTATTTTGAAACATTTATAGTAGTCAGTTCATCATGAAGCTGCTGTCCTCAGATGATAAAAAATAAAAACAAAAATGATACACGAATATACATAAATGTTTCTAGATAATGCCTGTTCAGATTACTTTTGAATAAGGCACAATATGGAGCATCCAACGCACACATGCACGTGCGCACACGCACACACACACACATAGAGAGAGAGAGACAGAGAGAGACAGAGAGAGAGAGACAGAGATGTATATATGACATGAAATTAATTAATTAATTAATATGACATAAATGGGTAAATGTTCATAAAGCGCTGATGAAAAAACTTCTTGTGCACATTTAAAACCAGCTTTACCAGCTAATTTGTGATGGGAGTGCCCTAGTGGGTAGGATACTTGCCTCTGGACCAAGAGGTCATGTGTTCGAATCCTACAACCAATGGGTTCCTGAGCAAGACCCTTAACCCTAAGTTACTCTAGGAAGACTGTCCCCTGTAGTTAGGGAATGGAAGTCGCTTTGGATAAAAAAGCGTCTGCTAAATGCCGTAAATGTAAATATGTGTCCCAATGTCTTAAAGAGCTGGTTATGCCATGCAGTGTGGGTATTAGGGTGGAGGTAGCTCAGTACAGGGTGGAGGTAGCTCAGTGGGTAGAATGCTTGCCTCCTCACCAGGAGGTCATGGGTTCGAATCATACCTACAGCACCACCACTGGGTTCCTGAGCAAGACCCTTAACCCCAAGTTGCTTTCGGCAGACTGTCCCCTGTAGTTAGAGTATGGAAGTTGCTTTGGATAAAAGCGTCCGCTAAAATGCTATAAATGTATTATTGAAAATAATTTCCAGTATAAATTTTTTTCTGATTTATTTCCTCCCCAAAGCATAATTTAAGGGCCTGTTTTTGCACGTATATAGTGTTTGGATTGTTTGTATCGTTTAAATACATAAACAAAATCCTTTATTACAAAAAAGCTAAGTTCATTTTCTATGATATGGGTCCTTTAATGCAAAGTGTTATGGGGCTTTAAGGACTTAGCATTAGCATAACGACAATGTGTTGACTCAGATGTTGAGAGTGACAGGTCATGAACCTTCACACTGAGGGGATTTGTGATGCTTCGGGACGACACGTCCTTTTGGCCTCTCATTATATCTGCAAAAAAGAGCCTCACTCCCTGCGGAACTGCAGCGCTTCTATATACTTCACTCAAGGACTGTACTGGTACACTGGCGATATGTGTGCGTGTGTGTGTGTGTGTGTGTGTAGTGGTGGGAGATAGTCCCCCCGGCTTACTCCCCCTCAGCCCACTAGAAGACTTCAAGGCTGATCTCTATTAGCTTATTTTGATGTTTTTATCCTTCCGTGATTGGGAGCCATTCTCGACAACCAAAACAGACAGGTTCCTGCGAAGGCATAGAGGGCTCTTTCAGGCCCTCTCAAAGGAACACGCTTCAATAAAACATTACACCTCTGCTGCCTCTGACTGGCTGCGGCGGCTCAACCCCCCCCACACCCCCCTGGAAGTTTACACTCATCTGAACATCAGCAGTGCTGCTCAGTGGAGCTCTAAGTGAAGGTTCGCACGCAAACATGGCTCCCACCGAAGTTACCTCAGGCAAAAGTGCCTCCATCATCGACGAAATTAAACATTACGCCATGTCCCTGGCGATTAGCGCTTGGATCTGATTCGACTGTGCTGCATGTTTTTTTAATGAGGCGCAGTCGTCCTTTTTCTAGGCCCCCCCACCACCACCCATTCCGCTCCCACGGCAACGCGAGCCTGTCACTTCTGCTGAAGGCGGAATGGGCAGGAGATGTACGCTGGATGGATTGTTGATACAGCTCTAAATTTCTGTTGGAGAAGCAAAGCAATGAAAACAAAAACTTTGGTCACGGACATGGCACGAGAGGAAAGACCGAGAGAGAGAGAGAGAGAGAGAGAGAGGATAAGAGAGTCGCATAGAAACAGGGAGGAAGGGATATGCACACAGATCAGCCATAACATTAAAACCACCTGCCTAATAATGTACAGGTCCTTCTCGTGCCACCAAAACAGGTCTGGGTCTTTGACGATCCATACCTGGAGTGCAACAAATGATAAATCGTCCTCGTACGGCCAACATATGGTGTTCTCCTGGTTTGTGCTGATGCTCATGCTGTCAGACGTCGTGCTGAGCTTTGTGTCACGCAGAACTAAAGTTATTGTAATTTAAAAAATATATAATAATAATAACAACCAATACTGGGGGTTTAAAAATGGCATATGCCCATAAAAATAACCAAATCCCACAGAGGGAGGGGCTCTGGTGGGGGGTCCGGAGAGTGGCCAAGTGGCAGTGTCCCGGGCGAAAAACACAGCAAATGATGAGCATGTAGGAGAACAAATACTGGTTTTAAACTGTTTTAGATTTTTATTATATGTTGAAATCAGATTGTACTAATATGCCCTGAGTTCTAAAAGTTCTGTAAACTGTGAAGTGGGGACTCCAGATGTTCAGCATGTCCCACAATTACAGAAAGGGGATCTAGGAGCGTTGAACTCTTCATAATCTTCCTCAAACCATTCTTGGACATTTTTTTGTGGCAGGGCACATTATCCTGCAGGTTTCTACTGTTGCCAACTTGTTTCTGAAATTTGTTACACACTGGCTTTTCAGTGAGATCAGATCGGACAGGCTAGCTTTCACTCCCCACGCACATAAATGAGCTTTAGACGCCCATCACTCTCTCACTAGTTCACTGGTTGTCCTTTCTTGGACTACTTTAGGTTTGTATTCACCACAGCATACTGGGAAAATCCCACAGGACCTGACCCAGACATAGTCTTCACATTCTGGCCTTTGTCAAAGTCACTCAGATACATAAGTTTCCCCATTTCTTCTGCTTCCAATACTTCAACATCAAGAACGGCCTGTCCACTTGCTGCATAATATATTCCACCCACTGACAGGTGCCACTGTAACGAGATAATCAATGTTATTCACTTCACCTGCAGGTATTATATACGTATGTGCATATATGTACATATATATATATATGCTTATATAGGAGAAAGTTAAAGGAAGAGAGATGTGACAGAGAGTGAGACAGGAGGAGAGACAGGAAAAAAAAACTTCATGAGAGTTTAAAAATGAACAGAGTAAAATGAAATAGAGAGGGAGAGAGAAAGACAGAAATAGATTGACACATAAAGAGAGACAAAGAGAGAGGGAGCAGCAAGAGAGGGAATCAGAGGCATGAGGAAATAAAGAAGAGGCATGGAGAGATAAAGAAAGAGAGAAAAGAAGGAAGCTGAGAGAGAGAAACAGAGAGGGAGACACAGGGAAAATGTGGAGAGGAATGGAGAGAGTGAGAAAATGGGGGAGTATAGAGGCAGAGGGAGGAAAAGGCAGAGAGGGATAAAGAGAAATAACAAGGAGAGAAATATGAGGGAAATATTTCTCTCTATGCATCTCTCTAGATAGATAGATAGATAGATAGATAGATAGATAGATAGATAGATAGACAGACAGACAGACAGACAGACAGACAGATAGACCATTAGATAGACAGATATAAATAGAGAGAGAGAGAGATAAGGGGCAAATGGGGTGAAATCTCCCTATGTATGTATGTATCTATGTATCTATCTATCTATCTATTTATCTATCTATAAAGAAGGGAGGGGTAGCGTGACAGAGAGAAAGAGAGAGAAGAGAGAGACCCCTGTAGAGTTGGGTAATCTTTTATTAACCCACAGTGCATCTGAAAATAGAACAGCAGGAAACATTAAGCAGAGTTTCTATACAGTTCCTCCTCCTGCTGCTCCTCTGCTGCAAGCTGAGTAATGGCTGAAGAGTTTTGACTGTAATCGATGATCATGTCTGTCCTCACACCTCTCAATATTTAATGGCTTTTCTTAAAACATTCATTTCCAATGCAGAGGTTATAATATCTTCATAGTTACTAGAACAACTTGTTTTTATCTGAATCTAAGGTTTCACAAGATTCACAGAGTTTATTTCTGCATGTTTTAGAAACCTCTGCCAAGGACAGCTGTAATGAATCCACTGTGAGTCAAAGGGCAGTGTTTTTGAAACTAATTCTTGGTAACAATAAAACATGACCAAACATTTAACCTTGAAAAATAAAAAGGGTCAGTATGAAGTTTTCCACAAGTTTTTGTTAATAAAAATGTAGCATGGCAACATTGTAAAGGGCTCAGAACAGATTGTTCACTTTCAGTTAAATACATTCAATTCAATTCAATGACAGAGGTGAGGAAAACTCCCTAAAGCTGAAGGAAGAAACCTTGGGAGGTGCCAAGACTGTCCGTTTGTCATTCGTGAGCAGCACGAAATTCTCTCTCTGCATTTAACCCATTCACCAATGTGAAGTAGCAGGCAGCCAGAAGCACAGCATGTGGGGACACTATCTTGCTCAAGGGTACCTCAGCGGTGTCACTAGCAGTCCTGGGATGCAAACCACAACCTTGTGATCGCATTGGGCTACTCCCTAACCGAACTCATAGTTTTACGCGGAAATCTCCACAATAATACGGAAACTGCAAATATCTTTCACCATTTTTTGCTTTTTTGGCAATAAATATATTTTTTCTGGATGTTTTCACACAAGGGGACCCGTTCACCTCGCTGCGGTGTCCCAATAATTTTGTCCCGTGATCTTCCGAGTTGCATATCTCAGCGGGGAAAGCCCTCAGACACTCAAACTCCACAGTTCGGTAGATCTCTGGGAGACCTTTCCAATGAGCCCTCATTTGTATTTTCAGCCCGAGCAGATCAGGTTCCCCGAAAACCGTTCACCTTGCCGCGGCGTCCCAATACTTTTGCCCCGCAACCTTCGGAGTGGCATATCTCAGCGGGAATTTAAATTAAAAAGGTTATGGGTATGGGTTTACCTTTAAGAGAGGTGAATATGGGTTTACCTTTACATTTTCTTTGAGGGTAATGCATTAAACTGAGTTTAAAATTAAAATGTTCTGGGAGCATATTTGGGGGCATAATTAGGGTTTACACCATAATGTCCCTGGACATTAATCCCTCACTCCCTGGACATTAATCCCTCACTTTGCAACTGAAATATGGACTTTCTGACCAACAGACCACAGCATGTCGAACTCCATCATCAAGTTTGCAGACGACACCACTGTGATCGGTCTCATCACCAACAGCGATGAGACTGCCTACAGGGAGGAGGTCCTGCATCTGGCCACTTGGTGCACGGACAACAATCTGCTCCTTAACACCACCAAGACCAAGGAGCTCATTGTGGCTCACACAATCCCATCCACATTAACGGAAGGGCTGTGGAGCCTGTTTCATCCTTCAAGTTCCTGGGGCCCCACATCTCAGAGGACCTGTCCTGGGCCACCAACACCTCCAGCCTGGTCAAGAAGGCTCACCAGCGCCTCTTCTTCCTGAGGACACTAAAGAAGAACCAGCTG
>JBBPDB010000036.1:2946631-2962843 GCA_037974465.1 Brachypetersius altus | reverse complement strand
CAGCAGGAACACGGCGCCGGGGAGCAGTGTGTGGGACGGTACCTTGCTCAGGGTACCTCAGCGGTGCCTGGCGGTCTCGGGGATCGAACCTGGACTTTCTGGTCGCAGGGCGGATGCCTTAACCACTAGGCCACCCAACTGTGGTGGATTACAACTAATTATACCTATTGCTGAAGTTTTTCTGTTATATAAGGATGTACTATTGTTCTCCCTGTTTATTTCTGGAGAAAAACATTGGACAAATATGCAGTCTACAAAAGCCTTAGATCACGCAATGGGGACTGTTGCCGGTTTCTGGTGACCGTTGACGATTTCCATCAGATCTGACACTATTATCCAACACTCATACTGAAAGTTGGAGGGAGGGGCCAGATTTTCTTCTCCATCTGCATTTGTTTGCAGGAAACAGCTGCAGTGATTTGACACTTTTCTAAAAGCAGACTAAGTGTGAGTGAACACTATCTGCTCTCTATTGTGCTTCTCAGGTTTGCAGTCACTGTTCCTTATAAGTACAACACCATGAAAAATTCACCATGAGGTTATTGCTGAAAAGGATATGAAATTTTAAAGACCGTTGTCAGACGAAGGTATAAAAAGCTCCCTGGGTGAAGGAAGCGCTCTATTTATATAGTAGCGTGCTCCAGAGACAGTGTAAGCGGCATCACTGGAGTAACTCAGCATTGCGAGGCACCTCAACAAATATCACGCGATCAGAGATCACGCAATTCTTAATACACGTTTGAATCTTTATGAAAACATTTTTGAAAACTAACTTTATAGCACATTCATGAGTGTAGAACAATGTATTAGTATGTCTAAATGTATGTCTAAATGATCAGTTTATGTCTATATATGGGTATATAGAGGCCTAGTTAGGACCACCATATAACAGTTCTCTGGAACGTTCTGGTGCTCTCAAATGAAGGTGCTGCTTTTCATTCATATTTTCTCCTACATTTTCTCACATTACCTTAGTTTGAATGCATCTTGTAAGCCATTCTTAACAGGGCCTCTGTCTTCCCCATAAAAGTGTACTAAAAAGAACTTGAGTCTGAGGGCCTGATAATGTAATTTACCTTAAATGTCCTTATAATATAATTTACCTCATCTTATGTCACCTTTTACTGACAAAAGCTGTTCATGAATACTCAAGTATTGATTTTAAATGTTATTTAACACTTATGTATAGCTTATTAAGCTGTTATGCCTTGAAAAGCGCAACAACTTTACACAGTTACTGCTGTGTTTTCAATAATATGCATGACTTTTTTGAGTGGGGGTGTAGTTTCATGTCAGGTAAAACATTTGTGTGTGTACACTTTTAAGGGTGCTGAATCGGCTTCTTTGGAGTGACACGAAAGGAGAAACTACCTTTATCTCTCTAAAAGAACACCATACCACCCTGCACCTCCCCCCACCCCCCAAACCCCAAACCCACCCCCGCACCAATTGGCCTGCTTGTTTGATTGTTGTACTGCTGCACTTCATTGACTGTGGTTTTATTTATTTTCAACATAATTAGATACTTCCATTCACTTTAATTTCTCATTTTATTCAGAAATGTATTTTTTGTCATATTTACACTTCATTTAAAAGTAATTTATTTATATTATACTGTTCCTTTTTTTAATCCTTGCAGTTGGCCATCGTACAGTGTCACGGCCTGGTCAGTGGTGGGGGTTAGCCACTGCTTTTGTTTTGGGGTTTTGATGTTGGGTTTTTTCTGTGTTCTGTTCAGGTTCTGGGTCCTTTATTTTGAGATGCTTGTGTGTTTTTTCTGCTTGTGTCACGGGTCTGTTCTGTTCTGTTTAATCTTGTTGTAGTGTCTCTTATTTTGATGTTTCTGGTTTTCTGCTGTTGTCACGTGTTCCTTGTCATGTGGTTTTGTGTTCCCATGTCATGCGTTCCTGGGTTTCAGCTGTTCTGTTACTGTGTCTGGTGATTGGGGTTTGCAGCTTGTTTCCTTTATTTCTGTTCAATAAACGCATGTAAGCATGGAGCCCTGGTTTCAAGCCTCTTCCTACGATAGCTCTCGGTCGTGGGGGGTTAGCCCTCACGTCCGTGACATACAGCAATAAACATTTCACTGCATGTTGTACAATTGTGCATGTGACAGATAAAATGTAAATAATAAAAAGAAAACACATAACGTAGCAGTTTAATTTCACGTAAAGGCTTTTCCTAAAATGTCCACGTTTACTCACCTGTATTCTGTAGAGAGAACCTGCACACAGATTGATACGTTACAGGTGGAATTACATTGTGACTTGGGTGGTTTAACAGGAGGCAGCCAAGCTGAGCCTAAAACAAGCTACAGGCTCTTGTGTGTGTGTGTGTGTGTGTGTGTGTGTGTGTGTGTGTGTATGCGTGTGTTTAGGGAGCGAACATCTAGAGATGTCATTGCTGCTTAATGTAATCTGTAGCATCTCAGACGCCCTGGAAATCATAACACTGAATATGCATTAGTATTCTGCACAGTGTGTGTTTGGGCTATATGTCAGACGCTGTGTTCCTGTGCATCAGCGTCTGTCAGATGTTATTCTGTCGCCTGCCAGGGTTACTGGGGTCAGCACACACACACACACACACACACACACACACACACACACACACACATACATACACATACACACATATCCAGACACACACACATCCAGAGACGATAAGCTTTGCTTTGGAGATGAGAATCCTATGCAAAGCCAAAGAAAGCTTAGCAATGCAAGCATCAGATTTATCACTGATTGATGTAATACATTCTGTCTGCAAATAAACTAAATAATTGCTTTCATAATCAAAATCTGCTAAATCCTGCAAATGTTTTACACCTTGTGAAAATGCCATCAGGGTTCAGATAGTGTGAATACTTAATGATGAATGGACAGGGGTCCAAAATTACCTGGAATAACTGCATAACTGCACTATCATTAAAAGATAAAAATGGTTTTCCTCGAATTATAAAGTCCTGGAGGGCCGGTATCCAGCACACCTGGATCAACTCACCTGGTAATTGCTGGGTTTAGTAAGTGGGTTTGAGGAGAGGAATTACCAAACAGTGCAGACCCTCTGGGACTGGAGTAGGACATCCCTGCATTAGTACAAAACCACTGATGGGACCAGTTAGATGACAAAACGCTGCTAGAAGTGAAAGTGACTATTCTGTCATAAGTGAACACAGCACAGCACACAGTGTGAACAGCACGATATTTTTCCTCTGCATTTAACCCATTCACCAAGTGAAGCAGGGGGCAGGAACACGCGGGAGCGGGAAGCAGTGTATGGGGATGGTGCTTTGCTCAAGGGTACCTTAAGAGGTGGTTAGCAGTCTTGTGAATTGAACCAATGAATTCCTGACCACTAGGCCACCAGCTGCCCCAGTCAAAGGTCATTATTGTCATTTTGTTTACGAGTGAACAAGAGATTTGTTTTCTTCGAAGTTCTGTAAATGCTGCATCATTTCTATTTTGATTTTCTATTTTTGAATTTCTGTTTTGTCATTTGCTTTAAAATGATCCTTTAAAGAACAATATTTTTATTTTTATTTTAATTCTTAAAAACTAAGACAAGGCTGTTCAGTTCAATACTATTTTTTTCCTGGAGCTGTATGTTAGTTGTTTTGGATGGAAACAACAAATCTTCAAATTGCAATAAGGATTTGTATCCCATGGTGTCTAGAGAGATACAACCAAGGAACCTCTCACACAGGATAGAGCTCTAAACGTCTTTTTCGTTCTTTCTCGTTTTCAGTCTTTCTTGTATACCCTTTCATCAGTGCCTTATGTACATTCAGAGTCTTATGTATTTATTGTAGAAAAATGGAAAATGCTAGTAAGTTTAATTTTTTGGGATTCATTCTTTTATTGTCTAAAATGAAAGAAAAATGATGGAAAACGTCTTAGCACTTTAACTCTATCGTCCCATAGTGCCTTCTGACATTTTGCATTCATATTTTTGGTTAAATAGGAACTAGATAGAGTCTGATTTTATCACAGTGGTGAAATGCACTGCATGAAATCCAACTCCTGATATATTTTATTTTCTCTGACGCACCACAGATGTTGTTTATGTAAGATTAACACATTATGCCAGATTTACAATGGCTTGATGGAATACATTCAACCAAATCAACACAAAGTGGAGATTACATTTTCTACCATGTTCCATTTCCAAACATCATGCCGGAGAACTAGATTCAAGTGCTCATAGCAAAACAGTCAGTGTTTCCATAACATCGCTGGCTGAAGTGGAGGTAATTTTTTGTTGTAGAGTTGTAGAGAAAACAAAAGCGTGTTTTCAGTCACGAACGATTGAACATGATGGATAGCTCATTGGTTAATTTAAGTCCTACATGTGATGGCCTCTCGAAACCAGAATGTATCTCTGAACACTACAGGCAACAATTACACATTAAAACACACTACAGCATCCATCTCACCAGTCTTTAGTGAAAGAAGCATGTTACCCCACACACACACACACACACACACACACACACCAACCCCCCACCACCACATCACATGCCCTTCCCATGATCCACTTCAGCACCTCTCCAGTATAACTGGACCACAGTTGAGGCCACTGTTCAAGCATTCACGTTTTCCGCAGGCGTTTCGGTTTGTGACCAATTTCCTAGCAGCTTGTATAATAGGTGGCAGTTAGAAGTGTGTGTGTGTGTGTGTGTGTGTGTGTGTGTGTGTGTGTGTGTGTGTGTGTGTGTGTGTATGTGTGTGTGTGGAGGGGGGGTCGTTGGTGGTCTATTTGCTTGATCGTCACGTCCAGTTTGCTCCCTGTCTGTGTACCCCATACCCCACACACCCCATACAGCCTTCAGCCGTTGGCACAATTGTATCTCTCTGGCTAGCACTGTCAGTCAAGTGCCACAGGCAGATGGTGAAGAATGGACAGAGAGAAAAAGAGGAGGCCAGTCCTTTTTCAGGCTGCTGCGGCCAAGCCTGTAGCTCCACTGACCCTGACACCACACACAGCGCCTCATGGTATAGAGGGCATATGGAGACAGACAGCACGGTGTACTCTATTCACACACAGCCACACACACACACACACACCGATGTGGGAAAAGAAATGGAGAATCCAGCTGACTCCTACTGCAATTAAGTCTTAAGAAAAACATTCAGTGCTGAGTCCCATTCTGTCACCAGTCATTGGCTTTTATACTATAATAAAATATGCAATAATATTTACACAGTTTTAGACACAGCTTCCCCAAAGTCCAAAAATATATCACCATAACACTGTTCAAACATCCAGGTCTTAATAAAGAAAACACATACTTGTCAGTGTGTTTTAGGGCACAGTATAATTTAACTGTGAATTGTATGTAGAATGAAACCTCAAAACCTCAGTGAAGCTTTTTTGACAAAAGATGAATATGTGGTGTGAGATTAATTAAAAAATTGAAAATGGTGTAAAACGGTGTTTGCTCTCTTACATGCCTGCGTTTTCGCTCAGCCACTCTCCGGACCCCCTCCATCTGCGGGTTTTACCCGCCCATTTGTGGGCGGAGGCTATGCTGAAAGTTCTCCCAGATTCCAAGATCTTGTGTTTTGTTTCTAAGACCTAAAATAAAAGAAATGTGGGCATTTTTTTCTTTATAGCAAAAGCTCTTCATAACTTCTGACACCTTGAGCATCAACACAAACTTCATATAAGGAATTTTTGGGCCATGTGGCAATAATCTACCATTTTTTGGGCTTCCAGTATGGATCTGTGCCATTCGTATTCTAAAGATTAAAGCTACCTACTGCTCTTCCTCCAACTTGATTGGATGGGTCAGCAAGCTTCGAGGAGAACACTAACCTCCAATTCTGTTATGTTGACTGACATCTGCATGGGTAGCACTGCAATGAGTGATAAAGGAGTGTTGTGCTCAGTGCTTTGGCAGTTGTGGGAGCTCTCAGGAGATATAATTGTATATAAACAATATGGGCTGACTGGTTGAACAGGTGTTCTATTGTAGCACCTGGTCAAAGCCTTAAAACTCCACACTTGTGACATTCAGAAAGTACAGGGACTACAATGCAAACTGTAAGGTTATGTTGCAGGAGTGTGTGATCCTTCTGTGAAGGTTTGGGTCCTGGTCATTAAGGAGTTAATTGTGAACTAAATTAAAGGGAGATTTAACCTAAAATTAATTACCGGAGTCAAGATAGTAGAATTATTTGGGTACAGGTGCTTTGGTGGCTTCAAGCATTAACAGGTTCATAGGGTACAGAAGCCTCATTGGTTTGTGACCAGTCACCAAAGGATGCTGTTTCTGCTACTGAAAAGGCTTCTCAATTTTTTCTTTGACAGCCTGGTATTCATATTCTCAAGAGCACCCGATGCTTCCCATCCTGAAAAACAAAAATGCCCACCACACTGAACAAAAGCAATTCTATGAATTTACTTGATTTTGGTGTATTAATTGTTTCTACATTAATTAAATGTATTTCACCCGCACTAATTTGTCCTCCAGTTAATTGCAATAATCCTCCAGTTGATTTGGCAATAACAAGAGATTTGATATATGTGGATATGATACACATTTTAATCAAATTCAGTGTATTACTCATTGTTTGCTTCATTGCACTGCTGGAGTAAAACATCCCACTGCATTTTGTTTACATCCCTTAATTAATAGATTTATAATATTGCTGTATTTGAATCCAGATGGCAATGGAGACCAATCATTGCAACATAACATTTATGTATGAACACAAATCATACTTTAAAACGTTAAATGAATATTTCGTAGTGTTGGCCGGCTCATTGCCTGCTGAGTCACCGGTGAGTCATAGTGGACTTCGTCAGAATAGAGGAACATTAAAGTCTTTGTGAAGTAAATTTCTTTATCATTTAATGAAGTTGCTGGATTACGTTAATTCTGACAGGTGCAGGCCAGACAGAGGCTCTAAAATGGAGCACAGAGGGCTCATAAAGCTTTCGGAATGGGCTGTGTCCTGAAACAGAACAGACACAGTTTTCATAAAATTGTCAGTTTCGGACTGTACCCCAGATACAATCAATCACGACATGTGACTTGAGGCTAATGTAGCAAACATGTTATGAAGTTTGGTTACCAAGCAATCACCCTGTAAACTGCGAGCCTGGACCAGTACCCGGTTCCCCCATTTTCTGTTAATTCTGAAGTCAGATATTCATGCTGAGCTTTGTTTGGTGCTCCCATGTCACATGGAATCAAAATTATTGTCATTTAATAAACATGTAATAATAATAACTGCTACTGGGGTTTTGAAAATGGCATCACATGCAAATGCTCATAGAGAACAAAAAATGTTTGAGATTTTTGAAACTTTCAGGATAGTCTCCGCCCACAAGTGGGCGAAGAAAAATTGCAGGGGGAGAGCGGCGGTGCGATGGTACACCAAGCAAAAGAGCACCAAACACTGGTCCTATAGGAAAACAAACACTGTTTTAGACTGTTTTACACCGTTTACATTTGTTGAAATCAGATTTTACTAATACACCAGTTCTAAGGGTTAAATAGGTTTATATAGACTGGAATTCTAAATACACTTGACAATGTGGTTTCTGACACTGTATGACACTATAAACACTGGTTTCTGACACTGTATGTTGTTTATAAAAAATGGACAAAAGTAGGTCTCAGAGCTGGCAAGTGTAGTAATAGCGATCTTGAATGCCAAATTTTGCCCGTTTTTGAAGTAATAGCTTGAGGCAATGCTAGCTAGTGTATATACACTGTCATTACTTGGATCTGCATTAGCCTTGTAGTGCAAAGCTAAAGAAAGTTCATGGCTGATTGGGTAAAAAAGTTTGATTTTGTACTGAAAAGCTGCAAAACTGAACAGCTAGTTTCCAACCACATCTTAGTAGTTCACACACACCACCACTTGTCAGCTTTGTGGGAGTAGTGGGTTCTGTCACCAGCTCTCACTTACATGTGCTACACAATGTCTCACATCAAAGCATCTTTTCCTGACACGTACTGATATGAACTCTTTATTGACATCCTTGAACTCTGAATGACTTTGAACTCCTCCTTTTTCAGTAACCCAGAATATTCGAGTCGTTTCGAAAGACACAAATGTAATGTGGGGTTGAACACTTGCATAGATGCTTTGATTTAGTTGTAACATGTGGAGAACAAGCTTAGAAAAAGCTTGATGAAATCCGACAGTGAAAGTGTGCAAGATTGCGAGGATGTAACCACTCCTCTCACTCACCTTCTATTGTAGACTTCTATTGTCAGTCCATTAAAATTCACTTCTCTCTTCCTCTCCCGCAAGACCAAAATAAATAAAACAATGTTATCTCCATCCACTCCACGACATTTTCATTGGGCGGGAGAAATTTGCATTCCATTTGCATTCAGTGCTGTTAACTTTATTAAGATGTTTCTTGCAAAGATAAAAATCTACTGCAAAACCAGCTCAGCACTTATTTTCCCCTCATTATCTTTTTTGACAATCCCGTGGATTTCCATCTCTTAGATCTATAATTATCTCCAGACTGCCATGCCTGAGAATATAGGCCCATACGCAATTGTGCATTGAGGCAGAATTCATTGTTACCAACTGCTAATATAATCACTGGCCATCTCTCTGTGTGTGTATTTAGCAACCAAGGATAGTGTTCTTACAGCCTCACCTAAATGGGTGGGGGGGTTTCTATTTTGTATTTGGTGACATCACCTGGACTGCTCTTACCACTCACTCTGAAGCTTTAGCATTTAATTTTAGACCAGGAGGATCCCAGAAAGAAAAAGGTGGCATAAAAGCATCTTACAAACTTCCTAAGATGCTGAACTGTACTTATATGTTCCACTACAGTTGCTCACCTTTTGCAAAAATGTTATATTTTACCATGAAAGGGTTCTTTGACAAATTCACACAGAGTCTTGTTGGACTACAGTCGAGTTCAGACAGAGATCTGCTGGGCTGCATTTCAAATAAGTTATATTGTACTACTGTTGAGTTCAGAAATAGATTTGTTGGAAAACAGTCAAATTCAGACAGAGTCTTGACTACAGTCGAGTTCAGACAGAATGTTATTGGGCTACAGATGAGTTCAGACAGAATGTTGTTGGGCTACAGTCGAGTTCAGACAGAATGTTGTTGGGCTACAGTCGAGTTCAGACAGAGTCTTGTTTGGCTGCAGTCGGACTAAGACAGGTTTTAGTAGGGCTACTGTTGGGCTTTCAAAAGATTTCATCAGGTTCGGGCTGAATTAAGCTTTCATTATACATGTATGACATTTCTAACATTTCTGTTACATATTCATCATTGTTTTGCCTTCAGACCCTAAAAGAGGCAATTGAGAAGCTGTAAATCCCGATTCCCACAATTTTTTTTGTCAGCCAGCGTCGATTAATAAAGCAGCCCGATTAACTTTGTGTGGGTAAACACACTTTGTAACCTACACTTACAGCTCTCTGACGGATCAATAATTCATTGGAGGCGATGATTCTTTCATGAGACTCGCTGCACATTATTCATGCTGCGCTGTGAAAAGTAGGACACATATAGAGCTAAGCGCCGGTGCACGATGGAAATGGCGGGAAAACTCAGCTGTTAATAGGCAAGGTGTGTGTATGTGTGTGTGTGTGTGTGTGTGTGTGTGTGTGTATGTGTGCGTTTTGAGGAACTGGTGTGTTGCTTTGTTGACATCTGACAGACTTTGGAATGAGCATGTTAGCAACTTTCAGGTGGACGTGCTGAGACTTATCTAGTGGGTCTGGAGGAGTCACGGCGGGCCTGAATTTCGAACACAGGCACAGAATCGAGAAGAGGAATTTTCCTGCTGGGAAATGAAGACATCTTCCAGTGCTAAATAAGTGTTCAGCCAGCAGTTTCCTCGCTGGGTCTTTAGCTCAAGGGCAGAGTGTGTTCTGGAAGGTAACGGTTCACACAATGTGCTGCGAGAAGCGAATCTTAGAGGAGGGTTCAGTGGGAGTGTGTGTGTATGTGTGTGTATGTGTGTGTGTGTGTGTGTGTGTGTGTGTGAGGGAGAGAGAAAGAGAAGGGAGAGTGGCTGGAAATGATGTCTTCAGGCTTTAACAAGTGTCAGAAGCCATCTGGTTGTGGAGTTCAGCCCATGGAAGTGTGTGAGCTGCGGAGAGGATGTTAATTAAAAGACATGGAACAGAGAAGATCGTCGGAGGGGCAAACTTTAATGTCCTCCTTGGGTCCGCCAAATTCAGAGGTTATGACGCAGGGGGATTCTTCTGGAAAGTACTTTTTGCCTCAGATTCCACAGGCACTTGGCCGAGCTTGTAAATATAGAGGTGAACCCCCGTGGTCTGCATTACAATGACTGAGCGCGATAACAATGCTTGCGAATACACTGGTCAGAATGTGCATCTTGGGATCTCTGGGGGGAAAAGGGATAAAATAATGGCCTGCCCAGTTTTGACAATGACATACTACAGTGGCCCATGTTATGTATGATCAACAGCGCGCCGGCTGACAAGGCACTGAAGCCTTGGGCAGGAATTAATGGAGAGGGTGATTGCTTGTGCTGCTGGGTTAGTTTAGGATACGCAGGGAGATCCAGTATTCAGTCCCAAACTGGCATGGAACAGGCAGAAAAAGCATACTGTATTATTTAGCGACGTAACCAAACATGAATACAGTATTCAGGGATCTCAGTTTCAGTCTGTAGCAAATGACGACTCGTTTGAATGAGATAAAAGATGCCTGACTTTGCAAACTTTGAAAAGAATCTCGCAGTTTAATATCACCTGGACCAAAGTCTGCAGCCTAAAGAGTAGCATGTTAGACACGGCATTCATTTAGTAGCAGCTTTTCCTGCTCATGCGTTCATCCTCATATATAGATAACGATATCTTATACGTTAATCAAATACAGATACAGAATGTACTCCTACAAACAACAAAAGGTGTAACAAAGGTTTTTTGACATTATAACCCTTCAGTTTTGTTAACAAAAAAGAGTGTGCAGAACCTTTTTAATGTATTAACATAGTATTAAGGTTATTTACTAATTTAAAGGTTTTTTATTAATCCAAAGCTTCTTCACACTCACACATCTCATTTATTCTCAGCCATTCAAAGGTTCTTTTAAAAGCCTAAAATGGCATCATACAAAGAAACCTCTCTATAAGAGTGCACTGTTGCTGAATGGTACCTTTATAGGACCTATATAAAATGCCAACCCAGCTGAAATGCCTTGTTTTTAGATATTTATTAGGATCTTGATCATTTTCCTAGATGTGTGCACTTTATTTCCAT
Organism: Brachypetersius altus; assembly: GCA_037974465.1. NCBI lineage: Eukaryota > Metazoa > Chordata > Actinopteri > Characiformes > Alestidae > Brachypetersius > Brachypetersius altus. Next base: position 2,951,613 of record JBBPDB010000036.1, on the reverse strand, counting down.
AGTCATATCTGTCCCTACAGTATATATCCATTTTTCTTTTGGATCACATTTCCCACATTAGTCACACTTTGGTGGATTTTTCTCCTGTCATTTAAGCCTTTTTCAATTGCTCATGATGTGCATGAACAGTGAGATTTGAGCCACTCGGTTACATGTGGAAATGTGCCATTACGGCTGGAATCAAGACCTGCGTTCAGTGTTTATTGGCTTCTAGTAAGAGGTTTATGGAGGGCTCTGTTAGTAGAGTTAAAGCTACAGAGCAGAGCTTCAGATAGAAGCTGGTGCTGCACTTACAGGCTACACTTTAAAGAAGAAAACGTAAAAACTAAATATGCCAGAAAAGGTTTTTGGAAGTGACGCTGTAGAAGAACCACTTTTGGCTCCATAAAGAAGCTTTCAGCTGGTGACTCTTCTGAGAAACATTTTTGTTAATGAGCTATGAAGGCCCGTCGTTAAAGAGCATCCAAATGTTATTAAAATTCTCAACTATATAAAGGCTTTTCCTAGAGCCGTACATTCAAGGCAGGGACCATTGTTTGTTAATCATTGTTCAAAGTAAGAAATGTTCCCTTCAAGCACTGGTTTAAATTAATGGCTGGACAGAGGTCCATGTAGGGCTGTACAATCAAAAGGACAGCATGACCTTCTACATCCACAGCAGTGGAACCTCTCTCTCTCTCTCTCTCTCTCTCTCTTTCTGCCTCACACACTTTCACTCTCTCACGCACACACACAGTATGGAGGGCCTACACAGCAACAGAAGTGTGGCTGTTCCGGGGGGATTTGAGCCCAGAGGAAGTGGCAACAGAAACAAGCTCAGCTACTGGCAGGCAAGAGGCATGTTTCACAGGTGGAAAACACAAAAGATAAATTTGTTTGCATGTTGGGAATAAACCCAAGTCCGCACATTCTTCCTCCACTGTGGTCCTCCGTGTGGTCTATTCTTAGCACCTCTGGACATCTTTCAGGGTCCTGTTGGTCCTCTGTATACATAATGGTTCTCCATGAAGACCTAGGACACACACCGTAAACCTCATTGCAAAATCAACAGTAATTGCCTAATGGATTTTAATGGGCTTGCATTACGGAAAGCTGGATGGAACACTATTAACAAGTGATTGAAAACGTGCCCCTCTCTCACCACTCCATGCTGCTCACAAATGGCAGCTAGGCTGGAAAAAACAGGGCACTTTTATTTCATTCTTTATGGTTGTAATGCCACAACCATTAATATTTTTACATGTGACACCCACCCACACCGTGCACCCGACAGAGGTTAGGCCTGTCTCTTCGTGCTGAAGAGACAAGGTGATAAGGGGCATGTTTTGAAGGATGCCACATAACACAGGCCTACCAATAGGAAGAGAAGTCATTAACATAAATTATTCTTAAAGGTGCAGTAACAATGATTTTTGTACATAAAGCCATGCAAACATTGGTGTTGTCAATATTTGTGTGTCATTAAAAAGAGAATAAATGCCATATAGTCAAGTTCTTTAAACAGTACCACATTATTTTGTGCATCTAATCACCATAAATCAAATGTTGAAATATCTATACCACTAAGCTGGTGGCCAAGTGGTTAAGGCATTCGCCCTGTGATCAGAAAGTCTGGGTTAGATTCCCAAGACTCCTCTGAAGTACCCTGAGCAAGGTACCGTCCCCACACACTGCTCCCCGGGTGCTGCGTTCGTAGATGCCCCCTGCTTCACTTGGTGAATGGGTTAAATGCAGAGGAAGTATTTTGTGCTGTTCACACTGTGCTGTGGTGTGTTCACATATGACCATATTGTCACTTTCACTTATATATATATATATATATGTTTCTTTTTTCAATGTTTGTGGTACCCTCAAACTGCTGCAACAGAAATGTCTGCTCTACATGACTTGAGCGAAAGTGACGTTCTGTGGCCTTCACTTGACCATGCGCATTATTTATATACGAGAAGTCTTCAGTTGGTGGGAATTGGAAATGTATTAGTTCTCTGCTGCCATCATCTCTGCGGCCATCATTTTCAGCCATTAATGCAGTTACGAGAGTCTTGTTTGGGAGACAACATTTTAACAATGTTGTACTGCAACAATCAAGTGCAGTGTAATAACGTGTAGAAGCACTCACTACTACACTGCAGGGCTGGGGGGGCTGGAGAAAGAGCGCAGCTTTCTTATGATCAAGTTACCATTAGTGCAGTTCAAGGCTGATAGTGATCGTCTCTGTGTTGGCCTGCACTCAGACAGTCTGATGGCTCCAAAGTGTGTTGATGTGATGATAATGTCCCTCATATGTTCATAATCTAATGATGGACTTCAAACATGGGGAAGGGTAAGAGGCCTTTTTGCTGTTGTTTTTGTATAAACACATGCCTGTAGAATGTATGTGGATGCAGAGAACAACCATAAAAATAAAGGCTGCCACAGGCTTCATGGCTTGGATTACACTGTGTGGAGGTTCTTCACACTTTAAAGAGGTTCTTCACACCCATACATCTTGTTTTCAAGTTTCTTTAAAGAGCCATCTGTTGATTTTTTCATCTTAAAACAGTTCCTTGTATGGAATAACTCCAACATTTTGGCATCATCATATGTAAAGAGGCTTGCATATTTTTCTCCACCACAGAGACCTTACCTACCACTTCTGTGTTTGCCGAACATTGAGGTAATTCTTCTTTTTTTTCCCTCTTCTTGAAAGGTTCAAGGTTACCTTCTAACGCATCATTTATCATGACTTCCGCCCCATTTGAAACTTTAGAGGTCCGGAAGCCCTTGAAAAAGGAAAATATAGCCTTGCCTTTTAAACTGATATGTGATGATGTAATGGATGTTCTGAGGCAGAAAGGTAGACTCCCATTCCCCCGATTCAGAAAACATCACAGTTGAGCCAGGTCTGGAGTCCTCAGGCACATTAGCACAAAAAGACTAAAGAATACACAGAGCAGTAAGACGATTGGGGGGATTTTGTTTAATTTGTGCTTTAAAAAAAAGGTCCAGCTTATTCATAAACCACAAATGAATTATTACTCCCACAGGTGGAAATTTTGCATGTCCTGTATCATGGAAAGGTACTGTGATAATTCTACCTTTAGGTTGAACATACAGCTGCGTGAGTCTGAATGCAGTCTTTATTGTGTAACCTGCTGACATTCACTGAACATTAAGAAGGAATCCACCTAAAGTGGAGCCATTACTCCATTAGCACCTGGAGCAACTGGAGCAAGATCAGAAGATCGTCATTTCAGTCACACGATGTGGTCTCTGGCAAAGAGGTTATTTAATGCAGATGGGTTTTTGTACAGAAAGAGTCTGGTCTTGGATGAATGAAAATGCATTAATTTCACTACTGTAAAGTAAATTACATTAAAAAGGACAATGGACTTCTTAATTGTCTATTGATGATAATCAGTTCATGTTCTGAGCTTTGTAATAGTCCTTTTGCATGCATTTCCTGGGAGTGAGAGAAATAAAGCATATTCATGCAAAAAAATCTGTACGCAGATGTCCATGTATCGATATTTTGTTCTTTAATATTTTAAATAAAATAGACTAAATAGGAGTGTCTTATATGTAGCAAACAGTTGATTTAATCTGACAGCTAATGTCCTACATGATTGTGGAATGACATAAACTGCTGTGCAGGCTTAACTGACCTTGATTTTGGATTGAGGTGGCAAGAAGAAAGCAAAAGAGGGTCATTTTTGGGATGAATGGCAGGAGCTTCAGTCCCAAAGACTACGCAACTGCTTCAATAGTAATGGTGATAAAAGAGGATCTATGGGAAGGATACCAGTAAACAGGGCTGGAAAGCACCAGTAAGTGTGACACTTGTACAAAATGATATTTCTAGTGAATGTGTGATATGTAAAAAAACACAAAAAAACAGCTGTTCCTAAAATGACTGTGAATGTGGGACGTGATCAGAGTGTAATGATAATAATAATAATAATAAATTTTATTTGTGGGCGCCTTTCTGAAACCCAAGGTCACCTAGGCACAGATATACAGCCATGGAAAAATATAACAGACCACACTTGATTCAAATTTCCAAACCAAAACAAGTTTGGAGAAATTTTTAAAATAATACATATAAATATTTTATTATACATTGGAAATGTTAAACTACGCTCTTACATTATTTTACAATTGTAACAGTTAAATGGTGATGTTAAGTGTGTGGATGTGAGTCTGTTTCATTCCATCAGAAATTGAATCAGGAGTGAAGCTGCTGGAATGCAGCACATAGAAAAGCTGTTCTACAAAACAGCACATATAGAGGAAATGCATTTCCGGTGTTTTACACAGCTAACACTGCAATAGTTCAGAAAAGAATAGCAACCCTTGCATTTTACACACACACACACCCACTGCTGCAAATTGTACAAATAGTAAACCAAAAGGGGAAAAGTGGTCTTTTATTTTTTTTCCATGGCTGTATAGAGAGGGATATTATAGTAGGGCTGCAGTGCAAAAATCCCTCATGACAGGGTCAGTTGACTGCCTGAGAGGTCAGTGGTGTAAACCCCACAGGCTCTGCTCTACAGAGATATGGAAAACAGTGATATGGTCAAATGAGTCATCCTCAGTGGGCGGGTGCATGTGTGGCATACGCCAAGAGGCCTGAATGCTTAATTTTCTTTTGGCTCTGTTATGCTATAGGCTGCACTACCAGTCAAAAGTTTTAGCACATACTGAGATTTTCTAGGCCCCATGGGCGCACAGTGGGTAGCACTGTTGCCTCACACCTCCAGGCTTGGGGGTTTGAATCCAGGTCCTGGCCATGTGTGTGTGGAGTTTGTGTGTTCTCATCGTGGTAGCATGGCATTCCTCCAGTTTCTCCCACAGTCCAAAGACATGAACGCCAGGTGACCTGGGGATTCTAAATTGACTGCATGTGTGAGTGTGTGTGCGGTAAGCTAGGGCCTTGCCCAGCGTGAGTCCCTGCCTCACAGACCCTGGGGTAGGCGCCGGGTACCAGAGACCCTTGTAAG
>JBBPDB010000036.1:2923741-2940941 GCA_037974465.1 Brachypetersius altus | reverse complement strand
TGTGAAGGTTTGTAGATGTATGATGGTGTGTGTGAATGTGCGTAGATGTACAATGGTGTGTGTGAAGGTGTGTAGGCGTATGATGGTGTGTGTGAAGGTGTGTAGGCGTATGATGGTGTGTGTGAAGGTGTGTAGATACATGATGGTGTGTGTGAAGGTATTTTGTTCACCATTGTCAACTTTCATCTGGGAACAGCCCAAAGTATACCAGGCATAACACTGGGCTAACTGCCAAGTGTGTTTTAACTCCTAGCCTTGGATGGCTGCAGCATTGCTCGGGATCAAACTTGTGATTAATACCAATGTCAGGAGCCATGCTTAGACAGATGCACCACATGAATAAATGATATGTCACTTTTACTGCTATTAGTATTAAGTATTTTTATTTAATTTACTTAAGAAATCATTTTTAATATCATACTTTACACATGAAACTTTCAAATATCAATGGTCAATTGGTTTCACTTTTTTGTTTTTATTTTATTTGTTTATTTTAATTATTGATTTTATTAAAACAGCAACAAAATGTATATAGCCTTGCAAAACTGTGGGTTAAGCATGGATGTTTTCCATATTAATATATGACATCAAGGGTTTTGATGGGTTTTCATGTGCTGAAGATCTGTAGAAACTGCAGCTTTTTTCAAAATAAGTGCAATATGAAATTCTGTCCCTACCCCACAGGCCTCACCAACTAGATCTGAACTGGAGTGGGTCTGTGATTTCCCTTCACAGGCCAAACATAAAGATTAGGAGGCCCCTCTGTGTAACAAGATTAAACTCATTACCGCAGTGAAGGCTCTGCAGCGCAAGCGCAGGGCCAGTGGAACACGAAACTTAACCACTCGTAGGCGCAAACATGAAGTAACAGACGGCCTCTCCATCTGAACAACCCCCTCCTCCCCTTTGATTAAGAAGATTTGTGGTTCGGACAGCTGGGTTAGGCAGAGCATGGCCGAAACCAGCCTTCCTTAGCACAAACTGCAGAGCACAGTCAGGTACAGCACTCTTATGAGCCAGATGAACAGGAAATACCTGTATCCTAATGTCTGGAGACATTCATAACTAATGACTTTTTCAAGTGGCACTTTAATGGAGCTCTTAATTAAGAGAGAGAGAGGAACGCATGCGGAGAATGCAGCTGTAAAATCTGCATCGCAATGACTTACTGCCATCGCAAATTAGCCCCTCTAAGAAATATGCATTTTATATTAGCAGCAGCATTCTTAGCTACAAGTCCAAGTGAAAAGAATTCACAACCTCTACAGAAACTTAAAAATAGCATTTTATTATGTGTACCATGCATAATACCTTTTGCATGTGCCTCATTTTTTGACAATATATTACATTGTCAAAAAGACTTGAGTAAGTAAAACATTATTCGAGGTTTCATATAACCACAAAAAACAAACAGTGATAAAAAAAAATGTATCAGGTAATACTATGAATCGGTATTTTGGGTGATAAACAAGGCATCATATTTAGTAGATTCTCTAGTAGAGCTATACGCACTATTTGTGTTACTTGCTTTTGCGAGCATTATTGAAATGCAGGATCTCACAAATGCACTTTTGTAGATACAGACTTCATTCTTGACAGTAAATGTGTTATAACTTCTTTCAAAATCTGTACATTGGAATCAATCATTGGGTCTGGATGTGTTTGGAAATTTCTATTAATTATTCAAAATCCAACAGTACTAGCATCATTAACTTGGACTTTGCAATAAAATTGTTTTTATATTATTGAAATCATAAATTCCAAGTTCTAAATGTTTTGTATACATCATCATCTAGTTTATAGAGTAGTGACAGGCATTGGCGGACAATGAGTGATGTCTTGCTTCATTATCTCTGTTGGTCCTGCCCTGCACATGTTGTTTTAAAGACTGTGTGTATTAATTAGGGACAAGGCCAGCCTCACTAACTCCATTTCACGTTAATGAATGTCTGAGTGACCCCTGACTCAAAACATTTGTTTTAGCGGATCAAGGGGCTTAACATGGTCCTCCACACTTCCCCTAAAAGCGCATTTGATGAGGCTTAGAAAGCTGGGAAACAGTTCCTGATATGTGCAGCAAAAGTGAAACATTGGGTTTGACGTGGCAGTGAGGGGCACGATGTGTGAAGCAATGGTGTTCGACAGCTTTGGTAGCATTAGGGTTGCAAACTTTGCAGACACTTCTTAACTCTAGCAGACCATGGGTGGTTAAGCCTTCACAACAATCCAATCAGCAAAAAGGGTTTTGGCAAATTGGGTTTGATATCAGTGATGGGTGTTGTGGAACTCATGGGATTCAGTAAAACAACAGACAGCTAGAAATAGTTTCAAAATAAATAAATAAATAAATAAAAGGAAGTAGGAATCGCTTCTTGACATTGATTTCTGGTTTATTGGGCCGCAGATGCAGCTGGTTTTTCGTGACAGCAGGGTGTGAAAGACGCCCGAGCTGCAAGGACAGAGCTGCTCTTGTGGCAGATCCAATGCAGGTCACATAATCACCATATGTTAGCATTTCACAGTGTTACCTCAGCTACTGCTAACCGGAAGAGGGGCTCTATTAAACAGGTCAATGTTTTCAGCAACTCAGCTTCAACCTTAAAAATAAAGGTGCTTTGGGGGAATTTTTTTTCTTGATGAAACATGTTTTTTAAAGTTAATAGTGTGTGTGTGTGTGTGTGTGTGTGTGTGTGTGTGTGTGTGTGTGTGTGTGTATAGAGCTGATTCCTACAAAAATATACATAAATCTGCACAGTTTAAAAGAAATCTACCCATTGGATGTTTGTTTGAGAAAGACCTTTGCAAAATCAACATTGTTTTCTTATCTGAACAAGATAAATTGCTTTGCATGTTATTATTAGTACCACAAAATCTAGCATTAGTCCAGATTTGAGCAGGGTACTGGGAAATCCTTTGGCAAAATCCTTTTGAAATAAAGTTTGGAACTGACATGTCAAATTTCATGAATGCAAGAACAAAAAAAAATGGAATGAAACGTACTTTTTTTGGAGAAAAAAGTATAGGCCTCATAACTTCATTACCCAGTGAGATCAGAGAACACACACTGTGTGTGGGAATGCTGTCTTAAGAACAAAGTAACATATTAGTACTACTAGTCTTAGTGAATTCATTATTGTGTCAGGTACTGTATTCTACCAATAATTAAATGTGCAAGAATGCAAAGATTAATGAGGAAAGCAAAAACAGTAATAAATCATTGTTCTAAAATTGGACAAAAGCAACTATAAAAATAGCAAGAATAACAGGATAAAAAATGATAATAAATAAAGGAAATACATAAAGAGAATGGTGTAGTGTGGGTTTATGGGGGGGGGGCGCAGTTCAATATGTGTTTGCGGGGGAACAGTGTGTGTGTGTGTGTGTGTGTGTGTGTGTGTGTGTGTGCAATTCAGTTAAGTACACACAATCAGTGCAAACATTTTTTGAAATCTTTTTAGAGCTTTATCATTATTGCTTTTAATTGCTTGGTCGTCCTCTGAAAACTGAAAATGCACACCCAGCTTTCTTCAGTGCAAAATGTCCCCCAAATAAAGAGAGAGATACAGTCTAAGATAGAGTTCATGGTGGAGTTTCAAAAGCCCCTCAGACTGGGCTTGTTTTTCACGCCCGCTGAAAAGAAGGGCAACAATGAGGACATCAATCAGCATTATTCACCACTGCCACACTGTCAGCCTCTCTGTATAGAAAGAACAAAATCTGGCAATGGCCAGTGACCAGTTGGCCCAATCTGGTTAATGTTTATAAAAAAAGAGACAAAATCGCTTTGTGGCAGCAAAATACTCAACAGAATTTTTGAACTGGTGGACACAAAACACACACTGGACCTTTTAGTGGCTGCCCTTCTGTGCTGGGAAAACAAATCACTCTGGGATTGTAGTTCTAAAAAGTAATCTGGTGGCTCCTTACTAGACCTTTAAGACCATCTAGGTCATTTGAAGATCTCTAAAACAAACCAAAGGAGAGGCACCATCCCTGAATTCATTTCTGAATAAATATTCATATTAATTTAAACACATAGAGGGACTGAGCAGCACATGAGAAATCCATCTATAGCACAACTGGTCGAGTGTTTTACGTAGCAGTTCACCACCCGTGGCTCTCTGCAGAACTCTCTGCTGCATAACTTCTCTGGAGGGTGGCATACCAACGCTAAGTGTAATTGTGGAAAGACAATAGCGGAAAAAACTCCCTTTTTTTCTCCTCTTACACTTTTGGCCGAGGCAGTTAGCCCACGCTTTAGCAGCTTATCAGTAGTGACAGCACAGTTGTAGCTGCCTACACCGAGCCTTCCTTCTGCCCAAGGTGACATGGACCCCGCTGATTCAGGGTGTGCAGCGCTTCGTCTTGGGCCATGGGCCGTGACAAATCCAGGCCATCTTTTCATTATGCTGAAGTCTGGGTCTGCAGACTTCTTTTTTTGAATAATGCACCCAGCTTTGAAGTTCTATGGATGTGGCTTAGACTGACCTGCAGGTGGACTGTACTCCTATTCAGAGTCTGAATCCGGGTGAAATAAGGGTAGGATTAGGGTAGAGTGCTTATCTAGTGAAGATCTCATAAAGCATGTATATAAACTTTTGAAATTCCTCAGTGGTTCTAGGTTTCTATGACTTCAAAAAGGTCCACAAAAAAATCCGTTCTTCATACCTGTAAAGCTAAACTCCAAACAACATCTGCTTTTAACCAAGTTACACACCTTAACAACCCTGTCAAAGTGAAAAAAGTCAGAGGTTAATACACAAATAAGGAAAAACAAATAGAGGCAAATGTAGCATTAGGAGTCTTGCCCAAAGACTCTTTTTCGTATGCTGCCAAAGTTGGGAATTAAACCTTACTCTCCTACTCGGAAGGCTGCAATATTATCCACTACACTAACCAACGTATCACTACACTAAACTACACAACCCAGCTTCTACTGGAAAACCTCTTCTGCTTTTTATCGGTCCGATACATTTGAGAAAAGCGTGCAAAGATGCTGCAATATTTTTGGTTCACACGCTAACAGAGAGATGCTCCTATGATGCTTAATTTTTTAGGGCCCGCTCCCCTCCCTCCTGTCTCCGCTGATGTCTGAGGACAAAGCCGCTGCTGTGATCCTTTAGCTTGTCAGCTTCAAACTCTGGAGTTCAAATGGGAAGAGGCGATTCCTGCTGGCTGGTGTGTTCCTCCTCCAGCGTCTGGTGAATGAGCATAAGCTTTGAAGAGCGTGGGAGGTGTCGAGAGGGCAAGGAACGGGAATATGTAGCATCATCACTCAGATGAAAGAGCCCGAGCAGCGCTGCTCAACTGGAGGCAGAGGCGGGAGCAAAGGCAAAACACCTTTAAAGCGGGCGCACTGTTTCTGGATCAGTTTTGATTTTTAATGCATGCGAGTCTTCAGATCAGTGCGGTCAAAGGAAGAAACTATGAGCTATTTATTTATCTTTAAATATTTCACCTTACAGGATTAGTGGTGATTGGAATAAAAAGATTTCCATTTTTGTTGTTTATTGTATATTTTTGTTTTTATTACAAGACTTTAAATTAGCAGTCACCTCGGCTAGCGTTTCTTGATGAATGGAGCAAAAAAAAAAAAGTCTAAAGACTTCACTTAGTTCAGACATCTGTGGTGAATTGGGCTTAAAGGTCCCATACTATACATTTTTCATGCATTTAATTTTTTTCCCCTGAGGTCCACTTACATTGGAGCATTTTTATGTAGGAAAAGCAGGTTATTCCTTCATTTTTCCACTTAACTGGTTTTTACGCCACCATTTTCCAATTTCTGTTGTCCTTAAATTCAGGCTGCCTGCACTGTGCCTTTGCAACTGATGTATGCAAATGATCCCTGCTCTGATTGGATGCTGTGTTGTGCCTTATTCAGAAAGCAGTCTTGTTTGACACACTCCGTATTACTTCTGTGCTAATTGGTTATCTAAACTGCCATAAACTGCGTAGGCCTATGTTTTTGCGATATTACTAAATGAATGATTTAAACTGCAGGTTGGTGAACACTGGGCTGGGCTGAGTGGCCAGCCAAGCCAATTAAAATTCATGAAGAGAAGTTGACGTGCATGGTGTAACGATATCCTAGCATCAATTGTCTCTCTAAAATATATAATCTATAAATCTATAAAATGCACGCGGTCGTTGCAAAACATTAAAAACATCAAACTCAGATCTGAGGGGCTTCATCTGACAGCTTCTTTTCCACTTTTCCTACCCGTTTTCAGTCAAGTCCCGGCTTTTATTCAAGGATTGGCTAGTGGTTCACAAGGAACAAGATTGTTAGCCAATCAATGCAAAAGGCTGGACTCTATTAGCCAATCCTAGCGCAGGAAGGGCGGGGCCTATTGTAATACAGGTGGGGAAGAAAAAAAACGCTCGATAGCTCCAGAACGACCTGCTCGTCTCTCGTTGTTCACATGTTCCTGCGGTTCCACAGACTTCTGCTCAGTAACGCTCATGACTTGGAAAACGCCTCACACGGGAGGGATTCGCTACTGAACCTGAACTTCAGTACGCCTGTCTCGACACGAATTTGAACCATTTTCCCTCTCAGTGATCTGTTCTCCCCGAGAGCATGGTTCGTCCGTGGAGTTTCATCACAAAAGTGTGGATTCTCCTCTCCAGCTTCTCAGTACTGCGGACGCTATGTATTCCCAGCAACGAAGGTAAGAAAAAAAAAACGATTTTTAAATGATAAATATTATAAATGTACTCTAAAAAGTGTCTGGGCACATTTGCTGCAGTAGTTTGGGATGTGTGTGGCTTTACTTGAAGGTGCACATGTAGCTGCTGTCACTTATAATGCAGCATTAGTCTTGCACCCAGTGCTGAAATGTGGCTGTAATCCTCTCCTAATTCTAAACTCTTCATCAGGAGTCGGTGACAGTGGCTTATAAGAGGCAGAGAACATCTACCTGTCACCACCTCCTGGCCCCAGAACTCACACAACACTGTGGCATCCCTTTTTATTAACATGTGATTACATGTGACCACTTGTGTCACTGCATGTTATCTCCATATGGCTTGAAATGAACCCTGACAGGCATTAGTGTCTGGCTTTCACACCCCTCTGAAGAGTGATAAGTGCTAACCATGCCCAGGAAACTGGTGTTGAAACTGCTGCCTTTTATCAGCAGAGCTTCTGTGTGCATCAGAGTAAGTGCCCAGTATTGGAATAACACCAGCCAAGCCCACGGTAATCAATTCACCCGTTAATCAATCAAGCAAGCAGTCAATCAGTCAATCAAGGGCTCAAATCAAAACCCTAGTTATTGATTCAGAGTTAAGATGAAAGGCGCAGCATAACGTGACATTTAAAGACATATACTGATATAAATGACATATAAATGTGCAATAATAGTAGAGTCTAGATCAGTGTCCTACAGGTAATGAAGAGTGTGAGAGTTTATTTAGCTCTGCAGGTATTCAGTACGTTTTGCTTGATTGAATATTCTGCTCTTGCTCTTTCACACACACTCTCTCTCTTACTCTCTCTCTCTCTCTCTCTCTCTCTCTCTCTCTCTCTCTCTTTATGTTGAACTTGTGGAGTTGGGGGTCATATCAGCTAGTCACACACAAGTCTGAGTGGTTGCTACTTTCAGGAAACTTGAAATCTTTGAGATTCCATTTGTGACAGTTTTCCTCGTGACCTCAAGTGGATTATATAATATAAAAAAATAATTAAATTATTTATTTATTTTTATTATTCATTATAGCTATAATTCTATCAATTATATATTAATTTAAGCTGGTATGATAATCCTCCTGAGGTTGCGTGTGTGGGGGTGTGTGCGTGTGCGCGTGTTTTTGTGTCTGTGTATACATATGCACAGCTTTTTGTTGCTTTTTTTGTTAGAGTGGCTTGTATGTGAGTGTGCTAATATTTCTGCATCATAATCAACCTCTTTCTCCTGAAACAGCTGACTTTGTGTTAAGTATGAAAATGTGTGTGTGAAATATGGCCATCAGCAGTAAACGCGAGTGAAGAATGAGACAAAGGCAAAGGCGCCTCAGTTCTCAAAGACCTGTTTCTGTCAGCATGTGCCACACACTGACATCTATGCATCATTTTCGGCATTGCACAACTATACAGCAGCCTCGCATACGCTCCTCTCTCCAGCTTGGTGCAGGAGAGCGTGTTGTGCAGTGCTGCATTTTTAAAGCAGGAGAAAGTGCACTCGCTCAGTTGATTTGCACAGTTACGCATAACAGCAAGTCAACAAACCATTGTTGTAGTGTAATATCACTTTTTTCATCGTTTATTGTTATTAGTAGTATTGTTTTAACCCTAGTAAGGATTTCGCAGTTACCGAAAATGAGTGAATGAACGATTCTTTTAACACTATTTGGGAACACCAGGTGCTGTGTTAGTTATCTGGGCCTTTTGTGATGGATGGTGGGACAGAAATGGTCTAAATGACTTGGGGTTCTGATCTGACTGCATTAATATGCATTAAAAGTTTCGAACATTTTTGTCCTTGTGCGCATTTCAGGGCTGGGGGTTGTTCTCGCCACAGCTGGCGAAATTCTGCCCAACGACCCAATTTGTCATTTAGTCAAAGCGCTCTCTCTTATGGAATATGTAAATATTCAAATGAGCGCTTGGAGTCAGCATATGGACGATGCGTGACAGGTATTTGGAGTGCGTGATTGATTGCAAGGCTTGAAGATGGCACAATGAATCTCGGGCCACGGGGCGGCTGCTTGCCTCCATCGGCACCCACAATGGCGCAGCAGATGAGGCGGGATAAACGTTTTCCTTGAAAGTCATTCTGGCTTCACCCGTGCAGAATTTTAACAAACTCCCTGATTCGCAGAGCCGTGACCTCTGCTCCGATCTGCCGCGCTCGTCTGAATGAGAGCGGACGAGGACACAATCACAGTTTGCGCATTTGCATTCGGACCTTTTCCTCAGATACATTCCTCTGCAGATCGTTTGTTCCTTTCCAGGCAATTTGAACCCTTCTGCTCTTCTCAAAATACAGCAAGCATGCCAGCTACTTCGCCCCTTTATCCGAATCTCGTCCCCATCAGAATAAAGGAATGGGCTGTTTTTTGCTTGTTTGGCCACGGCTGCTTGCCCTTCTCTTTGTCTCTTACAGCTCAGCCCATCACACCCCAGCTCCTTATTGTCATTCACTTAAAGCTGAAAGCTCTGACAGAATATTGCATGATGGACTTTTTTCTCCTCGTATTCGCCGTAGGATGGACATAACCTCCCTAGCGTGATCTAGTTCACCACTTTATACTTCTGCTTTTGTCCTAATTAGATCTATGTGATTCTCCCCAGGACATATTTCATCTTAAGTAGAACAATGTACACCAATAATGTTGCTGGCATTCAAGTGCGGCACCCATTTACAGCACTTTAAATGGGAAATTCTCAGTTCTCACACTGCTTTTCAATAGTAGATAAGATGAGATGAGATGAGATGAGATAACCCTCTATTAGTTATATGGATGGGAAATTTGCATTGTTACAGCGGCAAAGTAGACAGAACAAGAGAAGAAAGTAGACACAGCATAACTAACAGGAAAAAGCTATACAATGTAACAGTATAACATTTTTAAAAATGTACAGTGAACTTTAAATGTACAAGATGGTGTGTAGTAATGTATTACACATCGAAGACTGAATGTTCCTGTTTTATTAACATTCGAGTCTGCACTTACACCTGGGCTAAACCTGTACAGTTCTAGTGGCCTCCTATACTTCCTATTGGAGTTACAGTCACAGTTTGCTTTATGCTTGTTGTATTTTTAGTAGGTTTCTGATTGCATTGCCTCATACAGCTGAACTTGCAGTCTGATTCTGCCTCAGTGGTCCATCTGCCATGCGTCGCATTCCCTACACCATCTCCTGTACAACTTTATGCTTGCTATAGGCAGGCGTTTTTATTGAGCTGCTTGCCAACGTCCCTAAGTGGTTTCTCATTCGCTAAACGGTGCAGCAGTGTAACCTCTGATTAAAGTCCAATTCACTGACAGTCAGACCGCGATTCCAAAGGTCATCTAATTATATTTTATGGCGGGAGCGAGAGCCATTCGGAAAAATACGCCAGCTGTAACAAGACCGCAGTGGGTAATTTGAATAGTTGCACAGGTGAATTGATAATGAAATGGCACCATTTGTCTATGCCTTGGCATGAACTGCACACACACTGCACACATTTTTATTAGCCCATAAGAAGGAGTTGTACATTTGCTTGCGAGCAGATTAACCAGTACAATAAAAAAAAAAAAAAACGATATTTTTTTTCTTTTTCACACTGTGTCGTCTTAGATCACACAGTAAACTGCATGTTTATTAATCAGCAATGCATTATTAGTAATATGTATGAATTAGGGATGGGAAGTATGATGACTATCACTATATGATGATATGATGATATTTATCATTATCATCTTATGTCACTTTACATAAAAAAATATAAAACACATTTTGACCATAACATGGCTTTCGTCAGTCCTTCACAGCAGGTTCCATCACAATGAAAGTATAAATGGGATGATTGTGTATAATCACTGTATTCATATTTCTTGATAGTATTTTTCATATGTGGCTTTTTTTGTCTATTATCAAGCCTTGTATTGTATTTTTCCTTCGTCACCCATTCCTGTAACGAATATCTAATGCGTAACTGGTTTAAATTATTAGGCATTTATTATGATATTAGCCGAAATGAACAAAAAGTAAAGTGTAAGTCCATATGCATTTCTTCAAGGTGTCAATAGATGTCCATTCATTTGCAAAACAAAGAAGGTTTGTGTCAGATTTATTGTCATTTGGATGGGAAATTATGATTTGTAGTAGATGAATGGCTTATACGAGTATAAGTTTTGCTGAAGCCCTGCAGCAGCTTAATAATTTGTCCCCGTGTTCTTGTCTCTTGCAGTGAACTTGCTGGACTCTCGCTCTGTAATGGGTGACCTAGGATGGATAGCCTACCCGAAGAATGGGGTGAGTTACACACACTTTCTTATGGAGCACTGCATTAAGACAGTGGGCTGAGGATAACGTCTCAAGGTCTCAGCATCTCAAAGACAGATAGTGAAAAATAATATAACATGCACACATCGGATAGAGAGAGAGAAGGAGAGAGTTCTATTGTTCTTAAAGGGACACGACGGAAGACACTAAATTATTTGTTCTAATATCACGTGGTGAATCTAATCAGTTCTCAAATATAAGGCATTGTCATACAGGGGATCATCACTGTCATTTGCTTTGTTTGTATTTAAAAGTAAAGCAATATGGAGGAGAAATCTGCTAAGCTGGCGAACGTGCAGGTCAAAGCCGTTAAACCAATTTTAAAGCCATGAGATGAAAGCATGCCCCACTTTCGGTTTCCGTCTGTGCTTTTGTGGTTAGCAAGTCATAGACGAGTTCACAGTAAAACAAAGGACATCATCAGCGCAACATCCAGCCATGATGACGTCACTGCATCCCAGTGTGCCGGTACCGTTCATTAACAAAGCAGCGCACACCATTATGTATAGGGCCATCTGTTAGCGAACTGTGTGCATGTGAAGATCTGTTTGCTTGTTTTTGCACAATTTTGGGACGAAAATGAAAAAAAGTGGACCAACACAGTGTCCAGTTCACATTGTCCAAACTGTTTATTTTTATTTAATGAGACAAAGGCGAGTTTTAGGGTTAGATGCAGTGTGAAGGCTTTTATTATGTCCATTTACAGTCAAAAGTTGCTTTCTGTTCATATTAATGCCGTGAATGTCGTGAAAAGCCTTATGTTTAGATCAGCATCTGTGTTTTCACTCCAAACGGAATTAGCCACTTCCCGAGTATTGTTTATTGGCTGCGTTGTGTGCCAGTATTGTGCGAATGTTGCTCCTCACGGCTCCTCTCTCTCTCTCACTGTTTCTGTAGCGGTCCCTGCGGGTGCGGAGCGGCCTTTGTTAGGTATGCGCGCAGCCTGTAGTCGCTGTTGACAGTGCGCTGTCACGGCTCAATTCGGCTTCCTGTTGTGAAGTGCAGGGAGAGGCCCAGCATTGTGTTTACCTGCACCTGCCCTCCGCCGCAACAATGCAGCCCCAACAATGCGCTCTCACAGCTCCTGGCACACCTGTTACGCAGGCCGCTATCCCTCCATTCTCACGGGAATACAGACATCCTCGCGTGATATCGAGCGCATGACACATGTGGAGAGACGTAAATCTGTGCCAAATAAAGCCAAGGCAGCTTCTTTTCAAGTCACTCGAGATGAAGTTGTGCATTCGAAGTGTTTTCCTCGCTCATTGACATCAAAGTGGCTCGGCAGCAGGCGGTCGGCGGTGTTAGGCTGAGAAGTTTTTTAGCTGGAATGAAGAGCTTGCTGTAAAAGATTTATTAATGGATGAAGGGAAAAGTGCTTGAAAGGCTGAATTCTGACCTGTCTTGCTGTCTGCAACTTTTTGTCTGAGAGGAAGAGACAATGGACTATATGCATTTAATGCTTAAAACCAGACGATTGCAGAGTTGACTGTCATATAAATGCAAAACAGAGAATCTGTTTCTGAATCTGCACCATCAAGTGATGCACTGAATCATTTCCACATGAATAAAATATGTCACATCAACACAATTTTCTGATTACTCATATTCGGCAATAATTGTGTTGACGTAATATATATTATTCATGTGGAAATGAGATTTGAATACGATGCTAATGATCCTTATAGAGAGACAGTGCTAACAAACAGTGTTGATTGAAATCTGGGCTGAATCAGTGGTGTGTTTTCAGATCTGCCTTCGGTGACCTTCAGAATGCATATTTTTGTACGAACGAGGGATCGTCTTCAGTCAGTATGCGTGTCGCATTTGTAACAAAACAAACATTTTATTTAAAAAAGAGCAGAACGGCAATGGTGACAAATTCTAAACCAGGCTGAACTTCATTTTGGTACACACTGACACATTGCTCTGGTGTATAAGTCTCTTTGGTTGACTGCATGATTACAGTGTCTCTGGTATAATTGGGTCAAATTAGTGTGTAGCCCAGCAGCTGTTCAGGGAGACAGTCTGGCTCTGTTCTAAGTCTGCATTAGGGGTGGGCAGGAGGACGATACGTTATCGCTGTCATTTACATGATAAATTTCGCTACTGTGTTATTTCTGACCACTGATGACAGATACACGTATCATAAAAAATATAGATAAAAAAAATAAAAATTATAGAGAGCTTGATAAACAGAGTATAAAAACATTCATAATAAAATAGAGTTGATTATGATTTTTTATTGGTGGTGTCCAGTTTCACAGCAGCCACATTGGCCAGTGGCCTGATATTTACTAGCTTTTCTTTTTAGTTCTTTGTAATCTAGATGAACACATGAACTCACATTACCAACACCTTCTATTAACTGAAGTCACAACATGAATGACTTAATTTGTCCTTAATGTGCCAAACTGGCCCTTTGGATTTGTAATACTTTTTTTAAATCAACCCAGGAGAGTGAACAGATTTGTGACATATTGATATATTGGTGTAGCAACAACATTCAGATACATTACAACCTGCCTTAACTTATTTACCACAGAAAATTAAGCATAACCTCGACAAAATTCATGTAATAGATTGACGATTTTGGGTTTTGAGCAAAGATCCATTCATTTCCTGGTCGCGTCTGTACTATGGTCTTCAAACCAGCATCCAGGGTCCTGCAAAGGATTCATTTTTACTCCAATTGTATACGCAGTCATTTAGGCTGGAGCAGAAATGTGGACCACCTGGGTGACCCTGAGAACTGGTTTCATCTCAAAGAACTAGTAGATGTCAACCCATTATGGCATTGTCCTACATTATTCATTTGATTTTACCGATTGTTTGGGTTTTCCTACTGACCCTTCTTAAATAGTTTTCCTGAGAAAACATTGCATCTAACTTTTATGGCTTTTTATCTGAAACTAAATGCTTCTTTTTTATAGAAATACGTTTATTTCATTGTGATTTCCATTTTACCCTTAGTCTGCATGTTTCAGAAATGCTTTACAGTGTGCATTCAAAAGTGCCCGCGGAGAGTTGAACCTTATGTTAACACAAAAAATTCTGTTGGAATGGTTTGTTTTCAGCACTTGCTCTGCACCCCTTTAACCACTGTCGGAGCACCCGGCTGAGCCCAGCTTTGCCAAATCGACCAAGCGTTTTACAGCAGCTCAGCTAAATCCGGGCTTTGTGCTGGCCTAGGGCTCCTCCGGCTCCGACCGCTGTCCTTTATTTCTCCAACTAACCGAAGGGGAAAAGACATTTGTGTGACCCTCGATAGATGATCCTCTCCATGCCCTGGCTTTAACCCTCAAACACACACACACAGGCTTCCTCTCGATACTTTCAAACTACAGGGAGTCAGTTTTAGCCGCGCTCATCCGTTCCTTGTAGTTCCTCGCGTTTTGAATGGTAGGCCTCAATGACAGAGGTTAGTCAGGTGTCTGAGTAATGGTCATAGGGAAATGGAAGATAATGACTAGTTATTGTGTCCAGGCTCGACTTCTCTGTCTCTCTCTCTTTCTCTCTCTCTCTCTCTGCATGGTGCAGTATCTACAGCGATGGAGAAAAGGAGGTGCCAGCAGAGTTAGAAGTGCGTGGGTAAATTTGTGCTTCAGGCTCACAAGAGCTCACACTGGGAGAATTGAAGTTTTGCTAGGTAGAGAAGCGGTTGCAAATAAGCGGGGTGGGCCAGTGGAGGTGAGGGATTTAGAGGGAGCCGGAGAGAGCGGCTCAGCGGGAGACTCTCTAGAAAGGAGGCTCGAGGATTGAGAAGAGTCGAGAGGGGAGGCTGGTGATGGTTCAAAGACAGTTTTTAAATTGCGCCTGAAGTGCCAGAGTGCCTCTGCGCTCGGCAAAAAGACAGATTGGCTGTAAGTGATAGCCGTTCCCATGCGAAGGTGTTAAAGGGACCTTTTATGCTTAGACACTTCACTTCATTTCTTTCTTTGTAATCCACGTTCAGTGTTTACTGTTTTCTTCTGCCTAAAGTGTTCATGGAAAACATGGCTTTAATAAAAAAAAGGACTTTAATTAAAGTGTTTGTTTCTGCTTATTTAGATTACATCAGGTTGGCTCACTGTTAGAAGGAGCTGTATGGAGTGTTTCAAGCCAGACTGCTTTCTGAATGATGTTCAATACAAGACATTTTTTTTTATTATTATTTTATGGCATTGATTAGCACTGGTTGGCCTGTTAGCATTCATGTTAATGTCACTTTCCTTAAATATTTTACTGGCAGAAAGATGAATGAAGATCTTCAAATAAATCTGTGTGCCAGAGAAAGTAGCTAAATGTGTTTGTGTGTGGAAGTGTGTGTGTGTGTGTGTGTGTGTGTGTACCCAAGTGTAAAATTATTATTTTTCAACTAGTTCAAAAGCTGAATATGAGAAATTGAACTGAGGGTGGTGTCATGAAAAAGGTCGGGTTTAACCAAATCAAATCTCAGACAGCATTCAAGTCTAGCACAGCACTATTATTATACTTTTTAAGGGAATACATATATGACAGTTCAGGAGAGGGTCTAGGAGAAAACACTGATGGGATGCATTAGATTCTGTTCATTTGATTTTTTTCAGTTTGGGGTTTTTACAGATACTTCAAAAGATCATGACTGGTTTTATTGTAAAATTCAACAGTAGTTTGTTTGTGAGGGTTCAGTTTAATAAGAAACATAAAAAGACTTAATAGTCAGGCAAAGCATATGAGGAGCTTGTTAATTAGCTAATATGTTTTATTAAACCAAAAGGGAGGTCCTCAGTACTGACTGGTGGAAAATTATCATGTAAAAATGGGACCTAAACGCTCTCAAACATCATAAGCAGACCTCAGGGAAATAACAGAATGCAATAAAAAGGAGGATATGGGACTTTTAAGTATTGGTTTGTACCTTGTATGAGCTGAAGTCAGAAGGAAAACACTTCTGAAGCTGCTCTGTATTCCAGCTGTGACTTTAAATGACCTGCATCACTGTTCTTTACCGGCGTGTCAGTACAGTATCATCAAATGACAGTAACTTAATGGATATATGGACTCGGTAATAGCATGTCATAGTGGTGAGGAGTTATATTTCCACTTCTGTGCGGTTCAGCAGACCACTGACTGTATTTAAGCTGTCTTAAAGCCAGGCCCAACCTGTTACTTCCTCTACCGCTTTATTAACTGTAATAGGATTTGTCCCTTGCTCGCAGCACTGGGCCAAGGTCACCAGCTCATCCACACCAGACTAGACTCCTAATTCAGTCACTACTTTCTTTCATTTTACACACGAGGCGTCTGAGGAGGTTTAGGGACCAGCGGCCTTTTTCCTCCTTTTGTTTATTGAGGGCTCCCTAGAGGTGGGCTCAGTATTCTTTAGCGCCTCTGCTTCCATGTGGTTAAACATTCCAACGTGAATGAATTGAGCTTGGTAACAGATCATTCCAGCTGAAGACAAAAGACAACGAAAAGCATTAGAGCTTATTTTGAATTCAAAAAAGGTTTAATAGGACAAACAGGTTTAACAATGCCAATCAGCTGTTAATATATAATTAGTGTTTATTAATGGCTGTACTTACAGCTGGGAGCTGAAGCATTAACACATTTAATTTAGCGTATTGAGTATATTTCGCAGATAAGCCCAGGTGGCTTATTAACTTTACACTCGTGGCCTGTGTTTTACTGTTTATATACCGGTTTCATTGTTTTAGGCTGATTTTTCTGTCAGTCATGTCATAGTCATTCTCTGTATTAGGTTACAGTTAATTATATTGGAGGTAAAAAAAAAAAAAGACATATCATTTTAACTCATTTTATTTATTCTGTTCATGTTTAAATTAAATTCTTTCCATGCTTAAAAAAACACAGTACTTTATAAAGTGTGAATAATGCAAATTGTAAAATGCAGGGAAGCATAGTTGTTGTCAGTGTACTTAGCCTGAATATGGAATAGGTTTTTCAGTTGGCTGTCATTTTAATGATTACAACACAATATGTGTACCTGGTATGTTGATGGTGCTGTTAGCGACAGGATTATGACACTCCAGCTGCTTTCACCAGTATAATACCAGAATTTAGACCAGAAGGGCCCTAATTATTGGTATATATTACTGTAATTGGTTGTCAGAGTGTGTGTGTGTGTGTGTGTGTGTGTGTGTGTGTGTGTGTGTATATATATATAGATATGTGTGTGTGTGTGTATATATGTGTGTGTGTGTGTATATATATAGATAT
>JBBPDB010000036.1:2906907-2923641 GCA_037974465.1 Brachypetersius altus | reverse complement strand
CTGTAGTATTTTTTAAGGGGGTCATTTTTCAACTCCTCAAATCTTAGATAAACTGCATATCGTCAAAACTAAAATGAATGTTAGGTTTTGATGTTTTGTTTGTTGCTTCACCTGGAAAACAGAGGCAGAGGGAGGAAATGAGGGCATGGTTGCTCGTGACCTGAGGTATGCTTTCAGGGGTTAATGGGTGGCGTTTGCAGACCTGGTGGCTATCTCTTTCCTCTCACTCGTCTGTGGACTCACCCGCCCTGTTTACCAGATCCTGGTCAGGATGACTGGAGCACATTATGGAAATATGAAAGGATCCCATTCTCCGTGGTTCACTGAGATTTTTATAAGCGTGTTCCCCGCCCTCACCCCCTCCCTGCCCCTTGTGCTGGATGCATTAACACAGCCCAGTCGGGCCATCTGAGAGGACTCCTGTGTTTATTAGAGGAATATAATCATTTATGGCTGAATGAGCTTCAAACCCAGTAATGTGGACATTTGGCCGGCTGGAATGAAATGGAAATTTGCCGTGAACAGCGGCTGATTATGAAGAGAGGGAGGAAAGGAGAGAAAGGTTTTACTAATGTGTTTTCTGAACCACACTCGGGGTCCATCTTGACAAGAGGAAACGTGGTTAAGCTATAACCAGGATAATAGATAGTACAGCTCACGCTAAGGCATCCATGGAAAATTGGTAGAACAGTGTGTAAATGCAGCCATTACGGTTTTACCTCAGAGGATGCGTTTGGATGCTGGGACGGTTGAAGACACATTATTTTTCTCAAGACAGTGTAGTGTGTTATAAAAATGCACCAAAATACAAGGACAAGTACAATTAAGCGTCATTAATAAATCTATTAATAGTCGTTAATAGTCGTTTTGCACCCTTTGCTCCTAAATGTATATTGTATTCACTAACATGCATGTTGTTTATCACTGCTGTCATATCAAAGCCACATTTTTCATTTTTCATTTAATAATGCCAGCAGGTCTTTACATTATACATTACATGATGAATGGACCAATACACATCCAGAATCCTATATTAATGTTTTATATGAATACCCTTGTCCTATAAAGTTACCATTGTGGAGGTTCTGCTATGATCGCTCCAATATACTCTCATGTAACAAGTTTGCTTTTTCGCTCTGACAGCCATGATCACTTTCCTTACCCAAAAACAGCAGTAGTACTGTAGTACCAGGCTGAAACCAGGCTGTTTTGGCTTTAGAGTTATTCTGCTAAGGTGCTTTCCAGATCTCGGTGGAAAAAGAGTCAGGGTACATGTTTTTTTTCGCAGGCAGTGATAGCACTGGGGATTGTCTAATGCTATCAGTATGAAAAGTTCAGAGCCTTCACTTCTTTTCATGCAGCTCCAGTAACACACCACCTACAGCAATTAGCTCAGTTACGACTCAAGGTAAGGCCACAGCTGAGTGGATGTGGTCAGAGAGGTATGCAGTGTTATGCCCCGAGGAGAGCCAGCCTGACAGGGACAGAGCCAGTGAATGGGAGTTCTTGGGTGTTTTGAATCACTTGCTGGTTGAAATGTAATGCAGTATTTAGCTCACGAGCAATTCTCTACGTGACCACTGTTCACAGGCCTTGCTTTATGATAGACAAATATAGTTGTGTATAAATGGATGTTCAGTACTACAGTTCATCTGCTGCTACATTTAGATTTACAGGGGACAGTCTCCTTGGAGCAACTTGGGGTTAAGGGTCTTGTTCAGGGACTCAGTGGTGGTGTGCTGAAGGTAGGATTCGAACCCTCTTTGTGGATGACCTCTTTGTGGAGAGCCAAGCATCCTACCCACCAGACCACCACCACCCCAGGCTATATAAAAAAGTTCAGTATGTTTGCAGTAAACCTGTATGGAACGCTTTCTGATAATACATAGTTAGGAAAGTCCTAAAACTGTATACACTGTTCCGTCATGAAGAGAACAATAACAGCAACAATAATACCAACCCCGTATGCACTTCAGAGAACCATTTAAACAATCAAATGCTTCTATAACCATGTAATCGTTACTAGAGATTGCTCCACACGTTCTGTCGGTTCCAGTAAGTGTCAGGTTGGTCTCAGCCCAGCAGTAATGCAGTGCCACAGGAGGATTGTGGTGGTCATTAAACACTGAGGCTTGCCTGTGCCCTTGGGGTAGGTTTTGAGATCCTGCTTTGTTAACTGCTATCTTACAACCTTCCTGACTGAGTAGATTATAGGTAGTGTGGCCTTTTTATATCTCTCAGCTTGCCTGATCTATTTTTATGGATGTTTTCTGGCAGAGGGGTGCAGAACAAAACGGGCCGAGCAAAAGGAAAAAAAAGAAAAGTTCTGTTGTCAAAAGCATTGTCATGGTAGACCAGTAAACCACATGTTCTGGTATTTATTTACGGGTTGTTATAGTTGTGTTGCTCTGGTTACATAAACCATTGTTTATGTGGCCTTTCGTGATTCACACAATTGCTTGTGTGTCCGCAGAAACCTGCTGGATGTCTGTTTTGCAGAAAAGCCCCCCCCCCCCAATTTTGTGTATTATCTGTTGTGTATTATTTGTTCAAATCTTGATTTAAATTTCTTTGGCATCCAGAGTACTACTGGCTTTTCTTACACTTTCACCACAACAAAAGAACAGTAAAGATTGTCAGATTACATCAGGCAACAAAAACTCGTTACATTTTGTAGTGTTTGTTCTACAATCTCGGCACTGACTTCAGTGGTAACGTTTATTTTCAGGTGTCATTCAAATGTCATTTGTAGAAAAAACTAACCTTGGCGGCTCGGCTGACATGGTCTTTTGTTATACTTATAACATTTTGCATATTAATGTGTTGTTTGTTTGTTGTACATGTGGATAACAGGGTTGCCAACTGTCATGCATTGAGCGTGAGACTAATATGAAAATAATAGTAATATTATAATGAAAAATATACATACAGTTTAGTTTATCTCTAGATCCATTGAAGGTAGGAAACAACTGATGTGATTTTCTGAACCAGCATGCAAAACCTGATTAAGAATTTTCAAAAACTGCAGTGAAAAAGACCTTTCATAAAAATGTATTACCCAGTATTATGTGTCTACTACTAGCTGGCAAGCCTCACAGCAAGGTAAAACACGTTTAACAACAGCACAAATAAAGTCAGATATTTGGATGATTTTGCTCAGGTTAAACATGAACATCATTCTTAAGCAGACTGAACTACCTGGTGCTCTAATCCGTTTATCATTGCAACTTTGTTCAACCGCTCCAAAATTTGTTCAACCGCTCCAAAAAACTAAAATGTAAGTGAGTGAAGTGGCCAGGTGTCAGTGCCTGTGAAAAAATGAGATTGTCTGGAGTGGGCTAACCATCACAAAATGATTTTTATTTGAATATTATTCATTGTTGTTGTATTTTTGCTAACCTTTAATGCTAACGCCTCTGTTTTCGTTTGTCAGTGGGAAGAGATCGGAGAGGTAGACGAAAACTATGCCCCCATTCACACCTACCAGGTGTGCAAGGTGATGGAGCACAACCAGAACAACTGGCTACAGACAAACTGGATCCTAAACGAAGGTGCCCAGAGAGTGTTTGTGGAGCTCAAGTTCACTCTGAGGGACTGTAACAGTCTGCCTGGTGGTCTGGGCACCTGCAAAGAGACTTTTAATGTCTACTACCATGAGTCCAATGACGAGGATGGCAGGAAAGTAAACGAGAGCCAGTATACCAAAATCGACACCATTGCGGCTGATGAGAGCTTTACAGAGTTGGACCTGGGGGACAGGGTCATGAAGCTGAACACTGAGATCAGGGACGTGGGGCCACTCACCAAGAAAGGTTTCTACATGGCCTTCCAGGACCTGGGAGCCTGCATTGCCCTTGTCTCCGTCCGCATCTTCTACAAAAAGTGTCCCTTTGTGGTGAGGAACCTGGCCCTCTTCCCGGATACTATAACTGGGTCGGATTCCTCACAGCTCCTGGAGGTGTCGGGGACCTGCGTCAACAATTCGGTGGCCGAGGAGCTTCCCAGAATGCACTGCAGTGCAGAGGGGGAATGGCTGGTGCCCATCGGGAGGTGCATGTGCCAGGCAGGCCATGAGGAAGTTAATGGCTCCTGTCAAGGTTGGTGAACATCTTCATTATTATGCAAATGCAGGCTCTGGCAAATGGGTGCCGTGTGTTTGACACATCTCCTTGAACTGAGCGTGTGAATGTCATGGACACTGATGAGTATCTGAGCCCTTTTGCTTTGGCCTGGGTGTGTGGTGACATTAAACCCATATTCAGAGCAAAATACTGGCTTAATCTTAGCCTTTTGTTGCATTTTATATGGGCCATTGAAAAAAATTAGGTCAAAAGAAAAGACCTATGGTACAAAATTGTTCATAGTTTATTCAGAAAGGCGTTTAATATTATATTAATTTGGTTATTTCTTCGTAAAATTCTAAATTAGAGACCAAACATTATTATTTTTGGTTTATGAGGAGAAACATTTTCCTGCTCCAGCATTCCACACCCCCTCTCCAGCTTGTGACTGCGCAATCATTTTCTTTTTCGATATTTTCCAACATGTTGGACTAAAATAAGAACACAATTTTAGCCACTATTCCATTCAATCTGAAGAGTTTTAGTTGAAACTGTAAAAGTGTATTAAAATGATGATCTCCTATTAAAATCCTATTTGTTCCCAGATGGTGTAAGATTGCCATGAAATGCCACTTCAAAACAAAGGTCTTTTCTTTTTAGGGGTGTGTGATAGTGCAACAATATCATGACACAGGATTTATTTTTTCTAACCACTGGTGCATACCATACATTTCTGCTATCTAAGACTTTTTAATATTTTTTATATGTATTTCAGTATTTTTTTATTCAACTTTATTCAGCTCTGAATCCAGTTCAACTGGACTAACTGTGCTTTATTTGATATAATGATAGATACAGTTTCTCAGTGCTTTAGAAATATGGCTGATATTTGCAATATGTCCAGAAAAGCTTGTTGTGACACAGCAATGTATCGGGTTAATGATAAATATTGTCACACCCTTGCCAAGATCTCTCACAGGACAAAGTCCATATTTCTGAGACATTCAGCTAAAATTCTGTCAGTTTACGCAATACTAAATGAACATATAAATAAAACAAGATAAGATAACCCTTTATTAGTCCCACAAGCAAATTTGCTTTGCTATGGCAGAAAGTGGACAGAACAAAGGTAAGAGTAGCAAAACAATAGATTAAAAGCTATACAACATAAAAAGATAAAAATAGAAAGTAGAATTCGCTATTAATACAACTATAAATAGACATTTGTATGCTTATACTAATATATGTGTAAATATAAACACATATGTGAACCTGAATTATGTTTTCAAAAAGCTCAGACAGATTTTAGTCTCAGATTATATATAAACTTTTGCACTCAGTTTGTCCATATTTCCCACTCCTGATTGCAGCATTTGTGATTTGAAAATGAGTATAAAAACAATTCATCTTTCAGCCCTAGCTATAAACTTCAGATTTTTGAACGTGTTCTCATTTTAGAGTTTTGATCGTTGTGTGTTGCCTTTTATGAACTGTTTGTGAATGCGGCCAGCTTTGTGATTACACATTAGAATCACATTAGAAACTCCTTGCTTGGGTCATCAGTTTAGAGGCCATACTAAGAATGGCTGGAGGAGGGCGAGTTGTCTATCTAACAGCTGGCGGAGGGCGGGATGACGGCTGTGATGAATCATCGACTCCGGACAGCACAATAGAAAAGACCTCACTGTGGCCAACTTTGTTTTGATGAACAAAAGGTATCAGGCGTCTTGAGGGACTCTGGTCTTAGCTGTTCTTCCAGTTGGAATGTTAATGTGTGTGAGCAAACGTTCTCCAAGTTTGATGGGAAAGTTTTGAGTCAGAGTTCGAGTCATTATTTTTAGAAAGGCTTGCTCTGTTCCTGGCTCCCCCCTCCAGACACTTGAGAAAAGATGTCTGCACCAGCCTGTTTAGAAAACACCATCGCTTGACTTTTTCTCTTCCCTTTGCCGCTTTCTTTTTTTTTTACCGTTCTATTTTCAGAGGCCTTCAGTTATACTCCAACATACACAACATATGCCAGCATCCTCGTTGACCCCTGTGTTGACAGAACGAGCCAAACGATGCCTCTCTCCTGTACCGGGGACTTGTCATCATTGATTGAGACGTCGCGCCTCAGATGTTTGCATCACCCCTTTTCGAAACCTCTTTACCGCCTGACGCTTTATTTGCGGAGTGATTCCCCCGTGAGTTGCCGTCACTCCTTGTATTTTTTACAGACGCTTCACATGACAGAAACTTAACTTTGTTTTCCCATGTTTGTGTCTGGAGCGGGTAAATACAGTACATCCTCATTTCGGTTTCTATGGCAACCCGGAGACTTCTCCTCCTCAGCCTTTGACGTTCAGAGATTTTTTTTTTTTTCACATTTTTCCCTATGTGAACTAGTCACAGCGCAGGAGGATGAAAGTGGGATTTAGAGGGTTTTTTTCTCTGTCCTCCAGAGTCGATGAGCACACTCCTTCTCTTCCCTCAGACATGAATGAGAGTGCGTAACGTTTTCTTTTCTCAGGTCAGGGACCGTGGCCTCAAAGGGGAATCATCATTTGAGGAGCAAATCCAGTAACAGAAGCAAAAATCCAGTTGTTCACACCGGGGGTTCCTGTCGCTCCCCTCGTTTTCTCTCTACTGTCTGCGGTTTGAAAGGCTGCAGTAATTCAGTGGCGCCCTTAATTCAGGCGGTTCCTCGAGTCACTCGTAGATTATCAGAGCAGTAACTGCTCACTGCACCGTAAGATTATGGAAACAAAGCGAATGGCTTCAGCCTGCCTCACACATCCATTCAGCCGTTTCTCTCTCTCTGTCCCTGTCTCTGTTTCTTTCTGTCTGTCTGTCTCTCTCTCTCTCTCTCTCTTTATCTTTCTTATCTCTCTCTATTTAACTTTCTCTCTCTCTCTCTCCATCGCTGTCTTTGTTTCTTTCTCTCTCTGTCTGTCTCTCCTGGTCTGTCTGTCTGTCTGTCTCTCTCTCTCGCTCTGTCACTGTCTCTCTCTTTTTCTCTTTCTCACTCTGTCTCTCCCCCATTCACTGTATTACCTCTGTCTCTCATTCTCTTACACTTCCACTGCAGCGAAACACTTCGTAATTTCATAAAACTTAATTCATTCTGGGCTGTGGTTCCAAAAACAGTGCGGTGATGTAGCCTGTCAGTGTTTGATCATTGCTGGCGCCTCGAACCATTCACAACTGACACAGCAAGGTGGCTAACAAGCTATTGTAGCCAATGGTACAGCTAGCTTGTGAAGCTAGCTTGTCAGTTGTGGTCAAATGGCATGGATATCGTGTTGTGTATGCTCTCCACCAATTTAATCACTTTTTTCATATCCCTAGTTATAAAGAAGTACGTCATGTAGCAGCAGGCAGCACACATTTTGATTTGGTGTTTAAGTAATGATCTATCTATCTCAACTGAGCTGATGTATATTAACACATAGGGTTAAGGTTATGGGCTGATGTAGACAATAAAGTCACCCAGTGTGTGAAAAACTCACACTAATGAAACTAAAGCAAATCCCAAAAGCATGCAAAATTAAGATGAAAATTAAGATAAAAAGGTTCAGTTTATGCAAATGAGAACCATGTGAAGTTAAGCAGGGGATGTATTTGGTACATGGTTTTGCCAAATGTCATAACTGGTTTTCTAAAAAAAAAAAAAAAAAGTAATCCTGAACAAGATAGCAAGGACTAACGGCTGAAAACATGACTAAACGATGTCTATATGATGTCTACATTAAGTCAAATTGTAGTTTTTAGGTCACATTAACCTGGAGATCATCCTTTTAAATGCTATAACTTTGGAAAGGTCTGACCAGCTAACCACTGATATTATCTGACATTATGCAACAAAATGAGACTAATAAATTGGTGGTGAGAATCCACTACGCATAATGCAATTTCTGCAATAGTTTGCCTGCTGATTAACCTATAGCTTGCCACCCAGCTATATTACTCAGTTTCACAGTATAAAATTATTTTGTCTACCTCCTTTTCCCTCTCTCTCTCTCTCTCTCTCTCTCTCTCTCTCTCTCTCTCTCTCTCTCTCTTATATATTTTTTTTAGTTAAAATCAACTTTACTGTACTGTAAAGTTGGAATTACTGTACAATATTCAGTAAAAATATTAGAAATAATAGCTATTATTATATAACCCATATAAAAATCAAATAAACTGTAGCTTGCTGTCAATACACTGCACAATATGAAGTTTATATTGTACATACAAGCATAATATATTATTTTTTATTCTTTTCTGTATGGGATGTATCGCTGAAGAGAGGGAGTCTCTCTATCTCTTTCTCTCTCTCTCTCTCTAACTCTCTCTCTCTCTCTCTCTCTCTCTCTCTCTCTCTCTCTCGCATGCTTTTCTGTCAGCACTTAATCATTTATCCTCCAGTGCTGCTGCTACATCAGGTATTTTTCCTTTTCCTGTGAGCCGCACTAGTGATCAGGCTCTCCCCCACTGGAAGCTTTAGGCTATAATGATGGCTGGGACTGAGGGATAGAAAGGATGGCAGAGC
This sequence comes from Brachypetersius altus, assembly GCA_037974465.1. Taxonomy (NCBI): domain Eukaryota; kingdom Metazoa; phylum Chordata; class Actinopteri; order Characiformes; family Alestidae; genus Brachypetersius; species Brachypetersius altus. The sequence goes on along the minus strand of JBBPDB010000036.1, from coordinate 2,915,067 downwards.
ACAGGAGAGGGGAGAGGGATGCAAGCACCAGCAGTAGAGGAGGGCAGCCTGTCCCATGAAGACTACAGGCCTTTCCTCTCCTCCTCCTTCTCCTCCTCTTCGTCTTCCTTTCCTTTGCACAGATAGCTTCTTTTGTCTGACTCCTGAGTCGGCGCTTTGCTGAAGCACGGTGTGATATTTCTGTGTGAATTAATTTCCATTGAGCTGTCCTAGGGGAACTCACTGTTGGCCTTGCACTGGGAACCATCTTTTACTTTGTGTGGTTGCCCAGGTCGCCCGCAGACAAGGCAGTATTGCATTTAGAATGCATTTAGCGCTATTGTCTGGGGGACAGGGCCTCCGTTCAGGAGGAGAGCGGTACAATCCCGTACTTAATGAGACGAACAAGCAGAAGGTGTATGCACGCTGCCACTCCTTATTCAGGAGGATTGTTGCACGCAATTATAGAATGACTGTAAACACGACAGCGGAATACACTTGAGACGTGGGAGGATGAAGCCACAAGCTCTTCTGGGACATATCCTGAATACATCCCGGCTTGTCACTTGGAACAAGGACAGTTTAATTAGACGAGGACAGGAAATCACAATGATGAGGGTGATGATGATGAAGGTGACAGTTTAAATTGTTGGAATTCACAGAGGAATGCAATGACGATTCCAAGATGAAGTAAAATGTGTACATTCTAAATTTTGCTCATTTTCTGCCCTGTCTGATGAGTAAAACCGGGCTTTGTTCAGGTAAGCTAAAATTAGCATGTGACAACCACAGCAGTGAGTGATGGAAGGCTTCAAAAATGTTACATGGAAAGCATAACATGTAGGCATAACATACACATTTGAGAAACACACACACACACACACACAAAATATCCACTTTTAGGACCTTGCGTTCCTCTTTCTTGAGAAACCACTCTTTTCACCCTCATTACTCGCTAGCAACCCAACACTGAATCACACACAGAGAAGCAGCAGTGTCCAGATCATGTGATAACAGATTAATTAACATTGCCTTTGCCATTTGATTACATTAAGAAAAAATATTCAGGTTGATCACTGAGTGCCTTGCAGACAGAATCTATGTAATCAAAATACAAATAAAACTGCCTCCATGATACAAGCAAGCTAGCAGTTCTGCGCATTCAAACTGTTTCGTCTAATTTCATTTTTCAGCTCTATTTTGTAACACTAGTGGACTAGGGCACTACTGCCAAAGCAACTTAACCACCAATTTTTTGCAAAGCTTTCTGGTTTGTATTGGATCATAAGCTCCCAGTCTTATAATGTCAATTAACCTCACGGCTTTGTAAGTAGCATTTTTTGTATTTTGATCCTTAATGACATTGTATTGTGCCATAGTTATCTAATACATGGTGAAAAAAAATTTACAAATAGCACAATTATAACTCGCAGATATCTATAGTTTGTCTATGTCATTGATTTTCTGTTGCATTGTTTCCTGAATTCTACTTTCTGGCCCTTAGATAACAGTGGTATTAGCAAATGTGTCTATGAAGACCAGTTTATTAGTGTTAGTGTTTGTTTTTTTTAAACATTGCTGCCTGCTTTGGTTGAAGTTGCTGCCAGAGTCTCCTGATGAGGATGTGAATTGGCTCTAGCCGAGCATGCTTTCATCTGCCCTTTCAGGAATATAGGTCACATCTCTTCTGAGTGGCCAGCTCTCTGTCCCTAAGGGATATGTTCAAGCTCTCTGTTTATAGAAAAACAAACGCTGAGTTTATCCACAGATGCAGGATGCCTGATCAGAAATAAATCTATTTCTAAATCTAAATCTGTTTTAGATGCATTCTGTTAAAAAGTATGACAGAATTCATCAGAAATAAATCTCAAGGTAAAAGAGCTGGATCTAGGACCATTAAAGTGATTGTAAATAATAGACGAATATGATGCTAGGTTAGCACTTCTGCTCTGAGAAGTCGCTCATATACAGGCAAAGAAGTGTATATCGCTTATGTACTGTCCTGTAATACTGATGTATGTTTTAGATGTGCAGCTGTTCATATAGGAATGTATGAAAACAGAAAATGCAGGCATGAAGGAATAGACAGAGAGCAGATTTTCCATAGTATCTCTTAAACCAGTTTTTATGGTTGATGAAGAAGGCAGTAAGAGAAGGCATCTTTATCTTCAATTCTATAATAACATTCGACAAATCAATACGATTCACATGCAGGGTTCTTCCAAACTCAATGCCACTACAAAGCCTAAGACTGCTTGAAAGCTGGAGGCCAACAAATGCATAAAATGTAATATGTACTTTTTGCCATTAGCGGTTTTCAGACTACATGACTAAAGAGATGAATGTCATTTGCAAAGAAAGAAAATGCCAGCCAGTGCAGATGGGCAGTGATGGGCTGAGCTAAGTGCCAGGCTGTTGCTCTGGCAGGAGCGTGCGACAAAGAGATAGACAGAGTGAAAGGTTGAAATGGTTGAAGTGCCTGGACCTAAGGGTGGACAATATGATATGTTAGCATTCTTGTGATAAATTGGCTTGCAACATTCTTTTCAAGTCAAATCAAGTAGACTTTATTGTGAATCCAACAGCATACATTGGAATGAAATGTCATTTTCAGGTCCCATGATGCATCACACAAGAGCAGCATGTTAACAGGACAGTACATCAGTGCACTGAACATCTGGACCACAACAGAAAAAATGATTTAGACCAATTACAGAAAGCTTTATATATTGCCCATTCCTGGTGGCGTTCATTGGGGGACCTTAGAAAAACACATCCCAAAAGAGTTGGATCTCTCATGATCTCACTATTTTCATTCCTGTCAGTTGTTACTGGAGGAAATGTCAAACTCAATCTAGTCCCTCGCCGGCACACTTGCACTTGCCAGGGGATGATGCCACAGAGATGTCAAAAAGCACTCCCACCCTCAGGCGCGGGGGGCGCAGCCTTTTGCTTCATTGACAGGCGGACGATCCTTTTATGACACCGTAAAAGATAAATCTGATCGGTTTCTCTTATTGAAGCAAAATAAAAGCAAAACACACATCAAAACAACCCTCACCCACGCAAGGACCGCTCAATATTTTGTTTGTTAGTTGTTTGTGATATTGTCTTGTTGCAGTACTGACATAATAGAAGTCTTTAACTCAAGACGAATCATAATCACTATTAAAATCTCAATTTCAAAGACTGCAATTTTGAATTTACAGGAGCTGCAATTATTTAGAATATCATTTAAATGATTTGTAATCATTTATCAACCATTGTCCGAGTTTTTGAACTGCCTGCAGATGAGACCAATCAAAAAGCAGAGAACAAACCATCCATTTACCCGTGGATGAATCCACCGCAGGACCACACATCCACAGTCTGGCACCCTTTTTTCAGCATTCAAGGAAGAAAAGTGGATATTCTGGACGTCTAGGCCAAGTGAGCAGGCCTGAACCTCAATTTAAATCCCAGTCACAGTATTGTTCAGGAACATTTCAAATACATAGTTTCCCCAAATCTGTCAGCGCTACTGACCAGTCACTGAATGTAAGAAAAACATGAAGAAAACAGGACCACTGTTGCATTTCAGATCTGCGTACTATACAGGGCTATGTCATTAGCAGTATTGTACAGTATTAGCTTTCATTTTGGACATTGCAGAAGGTACTAACATTCTTTGTCTGAATGAATGAAGGCATCAAATCTAGACCTTCATGCAGCTTCCAGCTTTAAAGATCCAGGTCCAGCTTCAAATCTAGGTCCAGTTTCCAGTCCTGGATTTTATGATCAGTATCTGACACAGTATTCAATAATAAGGTTGTGATGAAATCAGACCTTTTTACTGCGCCACCTTATATTAATACAATCTCACATCCATCTGCATACCAAAAATTTTGTCCATGCAAAACAATACAGTCCAGTTTTAACCAGGTTACACTAAGAATCCACTCGTGTGTGTATATGTGTTTTTATTCGCAGTGAAGAAACACAAAAGCAATCGCAATATGTTTTGTTTGGATTGTGCAGCCTTATCTGACACTGAATTTGATAATCAGGAAATTTAGAGCGGTGACAGGCAGCTCAGTTTGTGAGTCTTAATGTTTCTGAGCAGTGCAGAGCTGATGTGTTCGCTGCTGTAGTCACTGTTTGGCAGAGGGTTGATCTAATCAGGGCGCTGCTGTTGGGTGTTATGGGGTCATTTGTAAGCAGTTGTCGTAGCCTCGCCATGCGATGTGTTTGCAGCAGCTCCGGAGCCTTGTGTGCAGAGCTGTAGGTTTAAAAGCGAATGGTGGATCTGTAGGAGAATTACAATCTGAGAGCTTCAGCCACACACTCTTCTCCTCTGGTTTGCTAGCTGGGACATTATCGAGCAAAATGTGCCTTTTAAGAGATCCGCCCCTGGGCTGTGCTTAAAGCTAAAAAACTTCTGCAGTGGGCTGGTGCCCTGCCTCACACCCGCTGGCACCGGGGTAGACTCTGGGTACCACCAATACTAATAAGGATAAGAGGTTACAGAAAATGAATTAATTAATTAATGAATTAATGAATGTCTGAAATCTTCTATTTGCTGAAGATGAAAACTGTTTGCCGTTTTGAAAAGTTGCTAATATTGCTAATACGTCAATGAAAATGAATAACAAGCTAACGTAATTTTGCTAATAATTTATGCTAACTGGGATCTACCCCCCCAGTGATGGACTGTGTGTTTCTCTACCTTTTGTCTTGTGCTCACTGGGGTAGGCTCCAATACCCCCACCTCACTGGTCAAGGATACATCGTTTGGTTGATGGATGTAGTCACCTCACTTCCATTTTTTTTAGCTGTTTGGCAAAACTGTTTCTTTAATATAATATTATGACTGGTTTTATTGGTCTGTTCATCACAAAATGTTTTTATAATATAATATAAAATAATCTTGAGTTACAAGGTTTGGTGTGATAGTAGCAATGTGCATGCAGGTTTCTGCAGAAGGCACTTGTGTATGAATATGACATCAAAGCTGGAGTTTAAGATGTGTCTCCACTCTTCATATTATGTAAGACCGACTACCGCGGCATGCTGAGTAAGACAGAACCTCTGTCTGTCCACAAAGACTCAAGAGAAATGGCCTAAATTCTCCTTTTGATCACATTGACAGTGTAATTGTTAGAATAGCACTGTTGCTAGTGAGAAACTCTCTTATTTCGGGATGTTTTGTTCTGTTTAATCTTTTTTATTTCATTCATTTTTTGGAGATCTCATGCAGGGATATTAAACTGAGCTTTCTGATCGACGTGCACTGATGCCAGAGATGCTGAGGCTCAGTGTTGGAAAAACTTAACAAAGTTATGAACTGTTGTATTAATTTTATTTTCCCACTTCTGAGGGCTTTGCTTTGACAATAGGCTAAATCTTAACCAAGTCCACCCACCCACCTATTAATTCCCCTAAGATATTAACCCCAACCCTAAGATCTATTATTTGGCAAAAACTAGAGAGTGGACCCAAAGACATGTCCTTTAGAAAGGGAATCATTTTTTATACCAAGTCATACCAGTCGGATCCTCAATTAGGATCCTCATTTTCCAATGATATTCATAGTCCTGAGTCATACTGATAAAATTCATTATGAGAAAATGTTACAAATGAATCATGTTATTAGATTAAATGTGTACATATATATATTTTGTATATATTTGCAGCATTAATGTTAATTATTGGTATTATTAATTATTAATATTGTTATTATTCATGTTAATGTTAATTAGGGCTATCACAATCATGAACTTTTAGCTGATAATCATTTACCAAGCAGATAATTGCAAATGATGATTTAATTGTCCTTTTTTGTTTGATTGTGGTAAAACTGGCTGATTACCATATTTTCCTACCTTTCATTACTTATTTATTTTATATTCATGGCTCTGGCTTTGATGATTGAATGGCAATAGAAAAATGATCCTTTGGACTTGATGTCATACAGGAAATATTTAAGATTAAAAGATACATACAGTAAAAGAAAATACTGATCATATGAATATAGTACCCAGTATAGGATGTAATTCCATGCTTGATTCCTTATTTTTGTCTGTTTATAACCAGATGAAATTGTCACATAGCAGGATGAAAATGGGAACAGAGCAGCTGGTTATTGCCCATATTAGGCATTAAATCTGTGCCAAAATCCCTGTACTGGGGGTATTAACAGATTTCCAAATAGATGTCATTTATTTAATGGAATTCAGATAGCAGATTTACCGTGCCAAATATCAGGCTTCGTCCGCTCTGCTATTCAAACAATGCGTTGAGGGAAAATAAATAATTCCAGCTCCAACAATGGCAAAGCACAAAGACCAACATTGGGGACTGCCAATCACACGCTTGCATATTGTCATTTGTATGCGTTCGTTTTTTGGGCACGTCGACTCAGGGGAAGTTAAACATAGGAAGAGGACGTTTATCTTTTTGTTAGTCAAAAACAGATCATTGTACTATTGTTCCAATCCTTTATTTTGGTGTCAGCATTATTACTGCATGTATTATTTCTGTATCCTTGGAAAACCAGTGTACTGACATTATCAGGCTTTCCAGTGATCAGAATTTCTCGTAACGTGCACTATGCCTCATTTACTGCAGCTTTCTGGGTGTATTCACTGAAATCTGTTATGTCCTTTTTTCCCCCCTACTAATTTAGTACATGTCATACAACCGGCTTCCTCTTCTAATTAGTAACCAATTGATTTGTCAGAGCATTTATATTGCCCTTTCATTGGAATGCTCTGGCAGAGTGATAGGTTTCTCCAGCCTGCTGTGCTTCAGTTCCTCTCTGAGCCTCATGGTTTCAATTATTGGACATCTCTGCAATCAAAGCATGTTTGAGGGCCTTTTTTAGTAAACACAAAGGCTTATTAATCAGTAGCTTTCATCCCGAACTGTCCTCTATTAAGGAAGTGCATATTAAGCTCCTTGCTGGCTCGTTAATTGCCTGCCCCGCCACTGTTTGCTGCATAGTAATTAGCTGTTAGCCTTTGTGCAGCACATCGGGTTCCTCCTTCACAATGACATTGGGGAGACGTTGTGCCATGGCTAGCCAGAGGAGAGGTCAGCCGGGCATCCTCAGCCGGATATCTTGGTCAAGCATGACAAAATCTAATCACATTTCAGAGCCAAAACGGAGCAGAAGTGCAGGGACGGCCGTATTTGACCTGCTGGATGGGATTAGAACACCTGATCTCAAGCCAGGGTATGAGCTGAATATAAGGAAGACTGATAATGTTTGTGTCCTTTTTATTAGTAAAATGGAAATAGTGTAAGGAATAGAGATGTAGGAGTGGTATCAGTGCAAGAGTGGATAGGTCGCAGTGTTCCCGTCTACCCACCCTTGCACTGATACCCATGCCCATGTTGTTATATGAAATTTTTTCACCATATTTGTGTCATCCTGGTTGCTAAGTAACAACATTCCTATGCAAATGTAACAGTTGAAGCTTCACCTGTGAAAAGGTTTATTTCATTTACCTGCTGTAGGCGCGAGCAAAGAGAAGCAAATTCTCTGTAATGCTATTTACAGAATTTATCATTGGATGAGATATGATACAGTGGTGCCTTGATTGTGAGCATTTTTCCATAAAGCGTCTAAAAATGCGCCTTATTTGAATATGCTAATCTTTCCATTTTCTTTCCAAGTATTCAACACTAGCAGCATGCTGAAGTTATTTACTTGATTGCATCCTTTAAAGAGTGCAATTTTAATTTGTTTTCGCTGTCTTACCTTGTTTTCCTTTTCAATCAAATTTAATCGTAACCATAGCCAGAGACGGGGACTTGAGTCTGAGACTCGGACTCGACTTGGGTGTTGTGAACAGTGTTCACCTCACCCCGATGTCCCTTTATTTTGTCCGAGTTTTCAGCTATAACAGCTTTCGAAGGGTCGTTGGAAAGGTGTCACCGAGCCCTATCTAACTGTGGAGTTTCACATTTAGAGTGTTAGAGATTTATTTTTCATATTTAACATATTTAACATATCGTCGCTGACGGGTGGAAACCTCGTAACTGTTTTTATTCAGAAATCGATACTATTGGTCAGTCTCCACGTGGGTCTGTAAAATTTTGAAATTATTAACCAATGAAAAGGGTTGAAAATAGCTTGGGATGTTTGATGACACAGTATTCATTTATTTAGAATATAAATAGTTTTTTCAGTTTCCTGAA
>JBBPDB010000036.1:2880966-2891179 GCA_037974465.1 Brachypetersius altus | reverse complement strand
ATGATGGTGTGTGTGAAGGTGTGTAGGTGTATGATGGTGTGTGTGAAGGTGTGTAGGTGTATGATGGTGTGTGTGAATGTGTGTAGATGTATGATGGTGTGTGTGCAGGTGTGTAGATGTATGATTGTGTGTGAAGGTGTGTAGATGTGACTTAAAAGTGGATAAGTCTTTACTTTCATACATCTTCACAAGTGACTGAGCATCCTGTGTGGACTACTTTTGATTTAGTGGGTGTAAAGCACCTTCATATAATGTAAACATTATAGAAGGATCCCTTGAATTCCTTTAAATGATGCAAAATTTCTTCAAGCCCTGGAAAGGGTCTTCATAGCATTTGCACAAAGACCCTTTGTGGCATGTTTTACAATATTGACAATGAAAAGTAAGCATGCAAGTTGCAAAAAGCAATGATGCCTCTTGAGTATATCTGTTGTGTGCCCTATAGCTGTATGTTTGTGCATGTGTATGGATGGATGTTTGTGTTTTTGTATTGAGGGAGTGCAGACTCTTTGATGGCTGAGACCTTTATTTCTAATGCATTGCTGCAGGATTGTTGAAGGCCGGTGTTCGCTGTGCAGGGCGCATGTTGGCTTGGGAGCTTTTTGGCAGGAGTCATATCTCAGCGCTGCCTTTGGCTGGTGAGCTGCTCAGCTCTGCCAGAGGTTTTTCATCTTGCCTCTCGGCAGGACTCCCTCAGCAACACTTGTTTACTAACACATGGCCTGCTGAGAGCTTCTCCCTGGCACTCAGGCAGGGTCGTCCTGGAAACCATGACCTTTCCTCCCCAGCCCCAAACTGCAGGCCCAGAGCGTTAACTTCAGTTAAATTACATGCAAGTGTATGCCTGAGAAAAAAGGGGGCAAAACCAATATTGCCTGGAGTTGTTGTTGTACTGCCAAAGAAAAGTAAAGTCTTTTGGTGTTTCTTCCACCCAGCTTGAGGCGAGTTTGATTAGAGTGATTAATCGAAGCACAAGTAGCTCACATTTGCTAGCGTGTGATCCGTATTTCCGAAAAAAGGAACTTTAGCACGTCTGGGTGTGGAAGCAGTGACATTCCTCGCTGTTCTGTGTTAGCGGCTCCCTTGCTGGGAAAGGTGCAGTGTTAGCAGGTTCACACACTGGAGGATGGCAACACTTCCCAATTGGAGTTATTAATCAGAGCACCATCATCACACTTCCTCTGCCACAACACTTCCTCTACAAGAGGTGTTCCATCTGTTAATGAATTCGGGAGTGGCTGCAGCCGGGAATGGAGAGGAATTCTGCTTGTGCCTTATTTAGCCTGTCTTGATAATTCCATAACCTCTATAAATACGTATAAGAATTAGTGCTTAAGGCATGCATGCATTGTCCTAAGTGAAGGGTATCAAGCACATATAATAACGAGAGTGCAAGTACCATAGTATTGGCTTTGCAGATCTCAAAGGATAGTTAAATTGTCACTAGCTAAGACATCTGAGTCAGGCGCTTTCTGGCTTGCGTGGTGTCAGGTGAGTGTGGACTAAACACAGAACACGTTTTTTCATTGGAGCAAATCAAAGCGTCCAATGCTGCACACAATTTCTGCCGAAATCCGTATGTATGTATATATGCTAACATAAGCAACACAAATTATTTTTGTTTGTTGCATAGGCTTTATTTGATGTACTTGTCACAATTAGCATGCAGATATGAATATATATTTGTGTTTACATGCGATTTAAAATAAAGCAATCTGGTGCTGACTGCATTTGCATCCTGTTTGCTGCGAGTATCTGGAACAGATTGCTCCTCACGCCGGAAGTCTAAAGAATGTCGAGGCTTGGTTTTAACAAAGAATAGGGGTTCAGTGCAGGACTATCAGCAAAGACAACCCACATGTAAACACTTTGGACAGAATAATTACTGCCCCAACAGGTAAAAACATGAAACTACAAATTGGGCTGCAGGCCCAACGCATTCATTCATCCAATATTTGTGTAGATGTAAGCCTAACAGCATTTGTAACGGCATTGCAAATGTTGTTTCACTGAAGGTGGAAACCCTAAAATAATATTATCATTATAATATATAATAGCCATTTAATTCTGTCACAGTTTATACAGATTTGTAGTATGCTGAATATTACAGTGAAATATTACAGTACATTGTTACTGAATGTTTGGACTCCAAAAGAAAAGTTGCTGGTTTAAGAAGCAAAGGAGGATTGTGAAGCACCATTAGCCTAACATTGTATATATCAATACACATGTTGCAGCCAGTACAGCTGTTTCAGGTGGGCTGAAAATAACAGACTATATCAACCAATATAATGTTATATATATATATATATATATACTTTTTCCTGCATTGTGTTCCAGCTGTCTTTGATTTTGGCTTATCATTGGGAGATCTCCTTTCATTTCTGCATGCATGAGCGTTGGGATTATTTTCCCCTCTATATCCCGAGGCACTCCCTGTCGTTTGACTCCCTTGCTTGTTTGGACCCCCCACTCATGTTTTTGTTTTCTGTCATCACAAATATAGATCAAAATTCCACTTGCCCGCCTTAAGGCTTATTGAGAATCAATAACTCAAAGAGACTGTGTCTCCAGCTTGACTGAAAGTCAAACATTTAACAGGCTGCCAGACCGTTTAAGTGGCCAGGGCCACCCTCCACAAAGCAGCTTTTTTTCCCCCTTCTTGCCTGCAGATCGGGTTGCCAAGTATTCAGTTTCAGGCTTTTAAGATAGGAATGATTATAGTTTTGTCTGAGAAAAAGGGGGGATACAGTTACTCTTTGTTTTGAAGGAGGGAGAAGACTTTTCTTTGCTGCCCTAAACGGCATGCTGTTGCAGCGGGGCTACTGTATCGGCACCTCGGGGATCATTTGGACATGCTTAAATACTCTTTATCTCACGGTTACAGTCTGACACTTCTGCTCCTGAATACACAGCTGGCTCCGATTTCGCCATTTCACTTGCAGACAGGCGGCACTTTTTGTGTGTGGAGACACAGGATAGGGCTCTGTTAAGGCAGAAAGAACAGTAATTAAAGGTTGCTGGGAGCGGGAAGTGAAAAATTTAACCCGTAAACGTCAAAGTTACATTTATTTTATAGTACTATTTAATTGCTTGATTACAGTACAATTAGAATAGTTTGTGGAAATACAAGTTTGGCTCCTGACTTCTCACTGCACTCCAACCCTCACAAGGGTTTGTTCAGTCCCACCAGCAGCTCCTGATTTGATTTAATGAGGTACAGATTAGATAAAATAGGAACTGGATAGTAAGTACCGGGCTTCCTTCAGACATCAAATCACACTTTTATTGTCCTGTTACTGTGTTTTGATCCAGTGTATTTACTGCCCAGATAAATGACTACAAACTGTTTCCTGCCTAAGCATTTTGCAGAGTGTCCAATTTAATTTCATAGCAAATTACCAAATCAATTACATTTATATTTGACTTACCTTCTGTTTCAGCAGGTTCAGGTTTGTTATTTTCCTTTTTGGAAAACAAATTTCAGCAAATTCAAGGCATAACATTTATTTCAACAGACTTTCTCTGAGCTACAAGTGAGAAATTTTTAATAGAAAACTTCCACTATGCTTTACTTTTTTTCTGGCAACATGGGTTTTAAGGGTTAGAACAGCTTACAATAGTCAGTATGTTTGCATTGGGTGCATTGGGTCTTAAATCAGTCCTTAGGGACACCCCAGATGGTCTGGAGTTTTGCTTCAACCTATCCTGAAAAACATTGGGCAAAAATTTGGACCATCTGGGCGTCCCCAAGGACTCCTAGAGTGAAATGTGTGTACATTTGATCTGAACTACTCCATAGTTGAGATCATACAAACATGTATGGACACATTTGTATCCACAACGCAACCCTGTGTGATCATAATGCACATATAGAAGCACTAAAGTCCTCCATTTACTCTGGAATAGTGTGTTAGAACACCTTGACCAGACAGCTCCGGTAAAACCAGACATGGGCCGATTTAATTCTCTTATGGTCCAGCGTATGCATAAAACAATTTCATGCTTGAAATAGCGAACGCAGTCCTTAGTCTGTGATGAGAGGTTTGTGAAGAAAGGGAGATTATTACCAGACGCTGTGTTCTCTTATATGTGGTAAATGGATTGTGTAAACAGTAAACTGTGTCATCCCCCTAAGCCACTTTCAAAGCCGGTTTCATCTCTCATCAAACAGCTGAGATAAAAGTATGTGTCAAGGCTTCCCACCCGATTGTATTTCCTATTCAAGCGGAAAATTTCACATTCCATCATTTGCCTTTCTCGAGAAAACATGAATCAAACGCAACTTTTTGACCATTAGCAATCAGCTATGTTTGACATAAGTCGCTCTTTAATTAAGAGGAGCTAATTGGGTCAACTTTAACATTTTACGGCAAATATGACACTGTCTGCCATTTCTTCCTATTGCATCACAACTTTCATTACATCCTGTGTATTTTTCACTTGAACAATGAACAAAGGCTTTTTTCCCCTTCATTTCAGCTCCATCTCCGATCACAGTGGTAAAGAAAGGGAAGACGGCGAAGAACAGCATCTCTGTGTCCTGGCAGGAACCGGACAGGCCCAATGGCATTATCCTGGAGTACGAGATCAAGTACTTTGAAAAGGTGATCAGAGAAGCACACACTTGAGACATTGAGACAACATATAGAAAGAGGGCTGAACCAATGCACACATCAACTGAATTCTAGTTTAACACCATTGATGCTGTTCATGGAATAATTCTTGGGGTGGTGGCCTAGTGGGTAGGATACTTGTCTCTGGATTAATAGATCATGGTTTGAATCCTACCTTTATGGCACCACCACTGGGTTCCTGAGCAAGACCCTTAATCCCAAGTTGCTCCAGGGAGACCCCTGTAGGTAGGGAATGGAAGTTGCTTTGAATCTGCTACACGCCGTAAATGTAAATAAATTGCTTGGTCGCAAACATGCTGGTTTCTAAAGTGTTTAAATGGATTTTCTATTTGCATAAAGAAAGAAAACTGAAAAAAATGGATACATCAACAAAAAAAGACTATAGATGCTCATCAAGTCAGGGAGTACTTTGAAGTGAAGGAAATCTAGTGATGTTGAAACACCATGTTGGGAAGTTAATCTAGATGGGGAATTCAGCTAGGGGTGGTGTGTAGACAGAAGTGAAAAATCCAGGGAAAGAAGACTGTATGAAAGTGTTACATAGTAACGTGAGGTGGTATATTTCACATTCCACGGTTTGCCTTTCTTGAGAAAACATGAAGCAAAAGCAACTTTTTGACCATTAGCGATCAGCTATGTTTGACATAAGTCTCTCTTTAATTAAGAGGAGCTAACTGGGTCAACTTTAACATTTTATGGCAAATATGAACCTGCCTGCCATTTCTTCCTATTGCATCACAACTTTCATTACATCCTGTGTATTTTTCACTTGAAAGTATTATGTAGTAGCGTAAGGTGGTCATCAAGGAAAGAGGAGGATAAAAATACAAAGAGGAGGAAAAAAATCTGTATTTGTATTCATATCTTGGTGCATGTAAGAGTTTGAGCATTTCTCTTTAACTGGATGATTGTTTTTCTTCAAATTTGTCTTGAAAAAGAGAGACCTGATCAGATTTCTTTTCTGGAGGACATTAAGGGAGCGCTGACCTCATTGTGTTAATGGAAGTGTTTAGTGCAGTATGACTCTTGTGACTGGTGCAGAGACGTCTCCCCTTTAGCCACAAAAGCTCACAAAAAGGCTGAAACTGAAGCTGCTGGTGCTCGTCTCGGATTGCCCCTCACGCCAAGGCTTTGGCCCGCTGCACTGTTCGCGCTATTTAAAGGAAGAATCTCACAGAAAGTGGCTGAGCTCCTGCACAACCTCAGTGCAGTGGCCTGGCCTGGGAAACACTGATACGAGGCACTTTAAACAAGAAAAGTGCCCCCCTGCTCTAATGGACACAGCCTCTCCACCGCAGCATGAAAGTGATCTTGACCTGTAACCCCCTAACCCCTCTTTCTTTCTTTTCTTTCTTTCTTTCTTTCTTTTTTTCTGTCTTCCGATGTCTTTTTTTCTTGATTCCTCACTTTCTCAATTTCTTTTTATCTTGATTTCTTTCTTACTAAATTTCTTAATTTCTTTCTTTCTCTCTTGTTTTCTTTCATGCTTTCTTGATTCTTTCTTTCCTCTTGTCTCTCCTCCTCTCTCTGTTTCTTTGTGATGAAGGATCAGGAGACGAGTTACACCATCATAAAGTCGAAGGAGACGGCAGTAGTGGCGGATGGACTGAAGCCGTCCTCGGCGTACATCTTCCAGATCAGAGCGCGCACCTCTGCCGGCTACGGTGGCTTCAGCAGACGCTTCGAATTTGAAACCAGCCCTTACTGTGAGTCAATGAGCCCAGCGTAATAAAGCCCTTTAATCCCACATTCAGGCCACGGCCACATTGCAAGCCTTATTGTGCTTCACTGTGGTTCAAGTGTCATTAACGTGAATCTACCTGTGTCCTAAAATGACCTGCTCGAGCAAATCCTAACAAGTCATTTTAAGAGAATGGTCCATGTTCATGAACAACAACAACAATCACTGAAGGCCACGTGGCCATGAATCAAATTTAATAGTACATATTTGCTCCCTTGAAAAAGGGTTAGGCACAAACTGATGTAAAAATGGCACCTGGGAGGATTAGACTTGTATTTTTTTATTTTACTAGATCAAGCTATGATAGAGATCTTGTCTTTGAAGTCATACATTCTCATGAATTGTTGTCTGGGCGCATGGTTATCCACTTGGCTTCCAGCGAGCATCAGCTAGGCAAATGAATAAAAAGAGCTCGCCTGAGAAGAGCTAACCTGTGCTGAGGAGTGTGCAGCTGTGAGTATGTGCTTCTCCTGATGTTTCCTGTCTCTGCAGTGTCTGCCTCCAGAGATCAGGGCCAGGTGCCTGTCATCGCCGTGGCGGTTACCGTGGGGATCATCCTGCTGGCACTGGTCACCGGCTTCCTGCTCAGCGGCAGGTGAGAACACAGCCTTTTCTCCTTCAGTGCGCAAGTCTGCATCACACACACACACACACACACACACACATGAGGTTGTTGCTCAGAAATCAACTCTTTACAAGTTATTACAATAATACAGTAACTTTAACAAGTCAAAATCACCATCAAATCACAGTCATCTGTTTTATTTTATATTTGTCGTTATTTGACACTGATTTAATAGATAGATAGTTTGAGTATACAGGGGGTCCTCGAGTTGTAACACAGTTCTGTTCCTTTGACAGTGTTGTAACACGAATTTTGGCAGCAGTCAAAACACACCCTGGCCTAAGTCACTTACTAATCCTAACACAATTGTAAACTCATAATGTAGAACATAAAAACACGACTAAGCCACAGAAAAAGGAAAATGACTTAAAAATACTGTACTCATACACTGTACTGTACTGGGGGATGCCAACTCCCTCACTCATACGTGTTACTACGTATTCTTCTGCCGCACGCAACCGAACTAGTTCGCCCCCGTAGTCTGTAAGTGGACGCTAACAGCGTGAGCTAAATCGTCTCAATAATTTACGTTTTTATGGGAGTGAGCATCGTAAACTCAAAACTTCGTATGTCGAGGCAGCCGTATCTCGAGGACCCCCTGTACAGTATTTTGCTATTTTTATGTCTTCACCTGGAAACAAAAAGAAACCATTGTAAATAACACCAGAATATTATTGAATATAAAAGTGACTCATTTCATAAGTATATAATTCATAATCTAATGTCATAATTACATTTTATTAGTGTGACTCCTTATGGTTAAACAACCCAATATGTAATACATTGCCTTTTACTCTGATTGCTATTACTGTTAAAGTACAATTATTTGGTACCCAAATTACTTAAGTTGTTTCATTTGTGTGTCACAACAATTTTGCATTGTTACTCACCACATAAAAGCATGAACAGAGATGCACAGTGATATTACATCACCCTAAGTAACAAGGCAACATTATTACATGGATGATGCATTCCACTGGTTTTCATTTTCACCGCCTAGATGGGCTTTGATTAGCTTAGCTCTTGTAATTAGCGTATGCTGCACTTCTTATTTAAGGCCGCCTCATATATTTAAATCAACGAATATAATCTGTGGCAATGGATTTCTACACAAAAATCAATTTGGCTCCTGCATATTAGCTGGCCGAGGGGGCTGACAGAGGGGGTTATTGGCGTGCCCACATCCCTGCGTCTATTCATTAGATCCAGCTCGGTGGGAAATGTGTGGGTCCCTGCTACTCCTCACCACTCTTTCTCTGGCATGAGATTTGTCTCCGACATCACTGTGTAACAAAGGCAGAGCAGGAAGAGAAGCCGGTGATAATATCCTGTCCCCCACATCCTGCCCCACTTTGCATCCCAGACACAATACTTTCAAAAGGAGATGCTTGCCTGCGTCCTGGGAACCAAATGTGGCCTTGCGATGAGGAGGAGTGATATTCTGATCAGAAAACTGAGCAGAATATGTAAAAGACGTCCTGTGTTTTGGTAGCTACCTTTGTAAAAGAGAAGAATATCTTGAAATTGCTAGCCTAGGACAAACAATTGAGTCAGTTCAGTTATGCGTGTGATATAGATATAGCTAGGGTTATACTAGTCAACTAATAAACCCACCAATTGGCTCTGTGGGCAGCCAGTGACTGCTTGAGGACATTGCCTGAAATACAGTTGTGGTAAAATCAACAGTGAACCAGCAGGAGCAAAAACAGCGTTCTGTGCTAAACATAAAAAGCCCTTTATCAGCTCGGAAATGCCAAATGTCTGCTAAGGTTTGTTTGACCAATATGTAGAATGACTTATCCGGGCCATTGTCTCAATGAGACCTGTCCACAAAAACAAAGATGCCTGCACTGGTCATCAAAAGCATGAAGGTACCTTGCTAAGTTCAGAAGTACGTTTAAAAACAGGGCACAGAAGTGTGGATACTGATGTGGTTACAGCATGGGTAAAAGTGAGAGGCAAGATGGTGTGTGTCGATTTTAGTGTGTGTCTGTGGGAAGAGAGCCTGAGACTGGTCAGCCAGTAAAATAACACATTTCACAAGTCCTTATTAACATTAAAGTGGCCCCTTATAGTCACGCATGAACACACCACACAGCGTGAACGTGAATGACTTTTTCTGCATTTACCCCATTCACCAAGCGAAACAGCTGGCAGCCAGGAACACGTCGTCCGGAGTACAGTGTGTGGGTACAGTACATTGCTCAGGGGTACCTCAGTAGTGCCACTAGCGGTCCTGGGATTCAAAACTATAACCTACTGATCACAGGGGCAACTCCCTAACCACCAGGCCACCGACTGCCCCAACGTAAAGATCAGAAACAAGTACAAGTGCAGACATTGTTTTGGTTGTGTCATGTTTTGAGAAAATGATAAAAGCAACTTTATGAAGGTTTATCATTTTACCAGTGATGGTCAAGTACAAGGGCTCTATTTTCAAAAGAAAGTACAAGGGCTCTATTTCTATTTTTTCTGGAGTAGTAGATTGTATATCCTTTTAAATGAAATATACTCAAGAGTACATTAATAACGATCCAATATTTCTTCTCATGTTTCTTCAATTTAGGAAATAGATAAAGTTTCACCTCCATTCCAAACTAATGGGGTATCGTGTCTCTAATTTAAAAATACCCTGCCCAACATTGCAGCATTTTCTTTGATTCTGAGTAACCTGGGCCTTATTACAGTTTCTTAGTTACTGTCAGACATTTGGTACAAAATTTAGTGGATGGTGCATTATGATTGACTTGATGTTTTTTTATGGAAGTTCATAATATTTCTTTGGATATGATGGAAAATGTGTTTCTTTACTTCACATGATCTTGTAGAACACAGTGGGGAAAAAGTATATTTTATTGTGAAACAAAAAGCAAAATGTAACTTATTAAAGGTCAGATACTCAAAAAAGTACTTAAGTACAGTGATGACGAAGAATTTACTCTCCAGCGCTGAATTTCACACATTTTAATGATTCCAGTCCAACACATGGCCTTGTCAAAGTCAAGCAAATCATTATGACAAAAAAGTGTTGCTGGGACACAACAAATCCATCATCTTGGTTGTCACCATGCCAACAGTGCAACAGGCAACAACCACTGGTCAAATGAGACCATGTGAAAGTGATCATTCGGTTATATGTGAACACACCACAGCACACAGTGTGAACAGCACAAAATACTTCCTCTGCATTTAACCCATTCACCAAGTGAA
>JBBPDB010000036.1:2854035-2872516 GCA_037974465.1 Brachypetersius altus | reverse complement strand
GCCCTGTTCTCTCTTGCACAAGGGAGATGCACATCTCTTCCTCTCTCGCTCGCTCTCTGTCTCTTTTTCTCTCTCTCTCTCTTTCTCTCTCTCTCGCTCTCTCTGTCTCTCTCGCTCTCTCTCTCTCTGTCTGTCTGTCTCTCTCTCGCTCTCTCTGTCTCTCTCTCTTTCTCTCTTTCTCTCTCTATCTGTCTCTCTCTCTTTCTCTCTCTGTCTCTCTCTCTCTCTCTCTCTCTCTCCCTCCCTCTCCCTCCCTCTCTCCCTGTGTTCTCTCTCCTTTGGGTGATTGACAGTGACTCTGTCTCGTGTTTGGCAGGTGAGTTCGGGGAGGTGTGCAGTGGGCCACTAAGGCTGCCGGGGAAAAGAGAGATCACCGTGGCCATCAAGACCCTGAAAGCAGGCTATACAGAAAAACAGAGACGAGACTTCCTCGCTGAGGCCAGCATTATGGGCCAGTTTGATCACCCTAACATCATCCACCTGGAGGGCGTAGTGACTAAGAGTGAGTGCCCAGCATACAGATGCAGAACAAGCGCAACGGCAGTGAATCTCCCATACAGGATTTAAAAACGTCCGTGCCGTTAAGGTTATTAATGAGGTCTCTGAATCAGGACGAGCTTAATGAAAGTATAATATTAGTTTATGACTCAGTGAAGTGCTCCAGATTTATGCTAGCGGTGCACTTTTTTTTTTACTGTTTTACAGCGGCTTTGATGAACTGAGCCTCTTAGCCTTTATACTTTATGCACTTTCTCATAAAGACAAATACTCAAAGTAATGCTTTTGTTTTACTGTGCCTTCAACTTCAAGGCAAGCCAGTGATGATCATAACAGAGTACATGGAGAATGGCTCTCTCGACACCTTTTTAAAGGTTTGTTCTCACTTTTGTTTTACTACAAATAATGTGATTTAAAGCCTAATGTTTCTCTGATCCTTTTGCCAGTTAATTCTATCTTTTGAATTGTTTTTTATGCTCATAACTTATGCTTTACTGTTCAATAGCTTGGAGTTTACTCTTGTGATATTAATGATGTATTCCTTATTTTATGTAATATTTTATTTTGTGTAAAGTATTAGCGATGCACCAGTTGTTCATTTTTATGGCCGATTACAAGTTCTTTCCAGGCAAATGTGTCATCTTTCTTATTCACTTTGGGCTGAATGAAGACATTAAACTATATTAGACAACATTAAAAGATGAATAGCACTGTTTTCTAGACACATTTTGCCAAAATATTGTATCATTTCCATATAAAAGCACAATATAGTTATAGTCAAAATCAGAAGGAAGCAGTTAGGATTTTTGTGATTGTGGGTTTTGAGCAAATATGTGCTAGTTAAGCTCCCAAGCACTGGTCCTATCAGACAACTGAAAAATAGATCCTTTGCAATGTCATAGACATCCGTAACTACATTTATGGCTGATAAATGCCGTAAATGTAAATGTAAATGGAATGCAAGAGAGTGCAACTGGCCTTGCTCTCTCTGATTGGGGAGGATGCGCAGCATCAGTCACCAGTGCAGCCATCTGTTATCTGATGTAATAGAATTGGCAGTTAATGTTCTCCTCCAAGAGTGTTGAAACTGCTACATAACCTGCTCATTCAGTCATGAGTCAAATGTCTTATTTTTTATTCACAGGTTCTTTTAAATGATTTGAAACCTTGTATAGACTTATAGAGTACTAGTATCACATTAGTGCAATGTCTTTCTTTTTATATTATTAGAAAGCTTTACTTCTAAACTTTGTTATTGTAAATATCACTGATGCATGCTAATGAATAAATTATGTGTCTGAAATCTCCTTATGGCTGATCCTGCAGAAGAATGATGGACAGTTCACGGTAATCCAGCTGGTTGGTATGCTGCGTGGCATTGCCTCAGGCATGCGCTACCTCTCCGACATGGGCTACGTGCATCGCGACCTGGCCGCCCGCAACATCCTGGTCAACAGCAACCTGGTGTGTAAGGTGTCTGACTTCGGCCTGTCTCGAGTGCTTGAGGACGACCCGGAGGCGGCCTACACCACCCGCGTACGTGCCAAGTCATGCTAGCCCGCTAACACACTGACCCCCGTGCCATTAGAGAACACTCCAGATCCATCTGTGTCAGAATTCAATTTGAACCCTCTCAGCTCCCGACACAGCCCCCAGCTCCCAGCACTCTACTTTTCAATGCTTCCGTCCTTTTCTCTCTCTACTCTTTTATTGATGAGGTGCGTGTAAACTAGAAATTTTGAGTTCATTGCAACAAATGACATGTAGTCATAATACAATTAGGTGAATATTTTCCTTTGCTGGGACTCTGCTGAGTGGAGCTCATGTCTACAGTGGGGCGTTGGGCTCCAGGCTGAATTAGCTATTAATAAACATGGAGCCGAGTGATGTTGGCTTTGAAAGAGGGATAATTAGTAGCTCAGCATCAGCTGCTGTAATTGGTGCCGGCATGATTATTTTTTCCCTTTTCATCGTTTCCACCTTGGCATGTCACAGTTCTGTGTGTGTGTGTGTGTGTGTGTGTGTGTGTGTGTGTGTGTGTGTGTGTGTGTGTGTGTGTGTGTGTGTGTGTGTGTGCGTGTTTGTGCGTCTGAGTGTGAGCTGTCTAAGGAGTAGCAAATTGAGATGTGCTTCACTAATAGCGTACGAGAGGCACTGCCAGAACTGCAGAATGGCAGCTCCAGGATAGCCAATTAGCAGGAAGAATGCAAAGACATCTATGTGCCGCATTCTTTCTGTCACCATATTTACCCACCCTGTTCTTTTCTACCCCCAGCTGTGAATGGGGGAGTCATAAGTGTTGATAAAGATGATTTGACAAGAGTAATTTGTGCTCATTTTCTTTGACATTTGTCATTCAGGGAGGAAAGATTCCCATCAGGTGGACGTCGCCGGAAGCCATCGCTTACAGGAAGTTCACCTCAGCCAGCGACGTGTGGAGCTACGGCATCGTCATGTGGGAAGTGATGTCTTACGGAGAAAGACCGTACTGGGAGATGAGCAATCAAGACGTAAGTTTAAGACTTAAAGGGTCTCGGTTCAGTAAAAGTGAACTGAGTCTCGAATGGAAACAAAGACTAACTGAATCCAGAAGATTCATGTACGATTCGAACATCTCAGTGCTGTGCAACAATTCTTGGCAATCTTAAAACAAATCCAAGTAAATATAAATATAGGAAAATATAGCAAATAGGAAAATGTATAATGTTTTCTAAAACATTAATATGTTGATTAGGCAGAAGAATACTGGTTTGGTTTTAAGATTTCTTGTTGCATTCCAACCATTAAATGGATTAGTTCAGTTCCATAAGCAGCTCCTGTTTTAATTCAATGAAGGATTGATTAGACACAGTAAGTCTTGGCTGGTAGATGCTGAGCTTCCTCAACATTATGCAAATACATGTTTGTTCATTTGGATTCATTCTAATATTGTGAATTTTAGCAAGCAAATGCTTACTGCTTAGAAATAGCATAACATATAATTTCTTATAATCAGATTTCAAATATGTTGTTTAATAGTTGAAATTGGAAGTGAAATTTAAATGAAAAGGTATCTGGATTATTGATAAGACTGTTCTGAGTAAGGATCATGTGTGTGTGTGTGTGTGTGTGTGTGTGTGTGTGTGTGTGTGTGTATTGACTTCTGATGACGCCAGGTTGTTGCTAAGGTAACTCATTAAGATCTATCATATAGGATTGTTGGTATGTTGGGTTTCGAGTTAGATTGGCACTGTGGATCGGGTCGGGTTTAATTACAGCTCTAAATTGAAGTAGGATGAACAATAAACCATGAGCCATAATAAGAAGGTGATTATTTCTGTTTTATTAAAAACTGTAAGCGTTTAAAATTCTGAAGTGTTCTCGTCTACCCAGAATTTACGCACTCGCTCAGTTTCTTCTAAAGCTGAGGATATTAAACAGCATCTCGCATTTGGTTTAATGAATGTTCTTGCACGGTATTGTTCTGCTTGGCTTTAAATATTCATATGCCCAGACTGTAAAATGTTATTGTTTTAGTTTCAGATTCATGACAAAACTTAAATTAAAATTCCTCATGGTGTAGCAGCTCCACTAACTACAGCACACAGAATAGGGTGCGTGTTAATGCATCATTTAATGGAGTTGCATTTGAGCTGATATACACCTCAGGAAAAAATAAGAGACCATGTTCAGTTTCTCAGGTTTGATCTTTTATAGGTGCAAGTATTAAATTGAACAGCTTTGCTTTTTTTAAAAACAAACAATATACTGACAATATTTCTCCTCATTTCCAAATAAAATATTCTTTAATGCATACTTTTAAAGGAAATCAAGTCAAGTGATCAGTAATCAGTACCTCATAAAGCAGAATGAGGTGTATAGGAATATAACAGACACTGGCATGGAATGGCTGTCATACTCATAGAAAAGCTGATTTAAAAATAAACCGCAGTGGTCTCTCTTTTTCAGAGCCATATATGTATGTTCATCAGCACAAAGATTGCATGCTGTGTATAAGCTATGGGTGGGATTAACTTTACACTATATATTTTTACCTGCAAGCAGAGCGTGAGCTTATATTTACGAATAAATTCTGAGGCAAGTGACGGCTTTGGGTGAGACTGTCCCAGTTGATCTTTCCGAGTCATCCAGCACAGCAGTGCTGTAATTGCTCCCTCTGGCCATTTTAAAGCTGTGTGTGAGTAGTATGTGAATGGTGATTTCCTACTGGAAGGCTGAGAGAGGGGGGCACTGTATATGAAGCAGCCCATAAACTGATTGGGAATGGGGGCAAATCCCGGGCAAAATTGACATTATTAGACTTGGCCAGTTTGGATGAAGGTCACATTAAAAGCAGATGAGGACTGTGCAATAGTGGAGCACCCAGTAGTAAGCGTAGGTATATTATGTGATGTTTTTAGTTCTACACAAAATGCATCATGATATCCTGAAGAACAGATCAAAAATCCGCCCACACTTTAAAAATGCTTTAAAAATGATACTGACATGAAATCAGCTGGAGATGTGACTGTCATATAATTTCATGTCTGTTTTGACTAAACTTCATGATTTTGTGACATCTTCAAACTACCTAAAACAGAAATACACTCTTTACTGACATATATTCCACTACCTACATGCCACTAATTCCTAGCTGTTCCTGTAAGTCCAAAACAGACCAGAGCTCAAGCAGCATTCTGCCCAAAGCTGACGCCAGTCAGTTCATCAACACCCGATTTGGGCGAATAAGACCTGACAGGAAGACACTGGTTGCCATGCAGTGACAATACTAGTCATCATTATATCACAATAACTAACATTTGATTTAAAACTTAAAAATAATATGCTATAAGAAAACAATCAGGTGTTCAAAATAAGGTTTAAATCCATCTATAACAAAGTTATTTATCAAACACTGCATCATAATACCTTTTAGTCAGAACAAGCTTTCTATGCTGTGCTGTTCTTACACTCCACCCGTCCGTCTGTCCGTCCATCCACTCATCCATGGATGAGACCCGTGATATTGAATTGTGATGTGGTGTATCGTAATACATGTCATCATATTGCTCCTGTCTGGGGAGCCTGCGAGTAAGAAGCAGTGTGTTTATGAGGAGAGGAATGAGTGAGGCAGGGGAGAAAATAAAGTAAGAATCCGACTAAAGCAAAAGCTGGAGTTTTGACTGCAGTGAACTTGGTGAACTTTGCTGGAAGAGATGCAGCTCCAGTCTTTTAAATGTGTAGCTGGTAGAATATCATTTGGCACTGACGGTTCTGCTGGGTATCAGTATGTTAGTCTACGGCATCAAACACCATGGAGCTACAAAGCTGTTTACAGGACCCCGTCTTTAATTGGTCTTCAGATGATCAGCTTTCTTCCTCTTTTTTCATTGCATACAGTGTCATTTAGAGTCAATTGGATGTTGCGCTGTTCTGCATCGCCTCCGGTTTTGTTTTATCTTTTATGTGGATGTTCATGTCATATGTCAGTGTGAGCAGTTGCGCGCGCGCGTGTGTGTGTGTGTGTGTGCATGCGAGAAAACTGAAAAGGAGGATGCGAAGCTGAAGTTTTCTCAGTGTGTCCCTGAAGGAGGTGCAATTTCCAGTCATGTTTTTATCAAGCAGCGCTGACCTTTTTCCCCCCTGCTAGCCTGCCTGTGACGGCTTCATTCCAGCCTTAGATCCCCCCTCTCCTCTCCATCATTAATCTGTTTCACACACACTTGGGAAAGAGAAAGTTATTTGATGTTTTATTTAATGCCTTCATGAGGGCTGCCTCAGATCTCTCCTCGCTCTGCTAGAGCAAGAGCAGACTCTTTCTCACTCTCTCTCTCTCTATGTTTCTCTCTCGCTGTCTTTCTCTCTCGCTCTCTCCTTTTTTCTCTCTGCGAGACTGCCGTCGGGGATTGGTTTCTGAGCTGCTCTTGTGTTGGCTTTCTCTTTTTTCTGTGAGTGTGGGAGTGAGGGGGGGTTGTTAGAGGCTGAGGGAGAGGGATGTTAGGTCGGCGTTCGCGCCTCATGCAGTAGTTAATTCTCGTCTCCTGAAAGTCTCCTGAAACCATAAATAAACACGGGTCGTGACAAAAGAGCTCCCAATGTACTCTGGTGTGACCAACGTAAGGCCTAATACATTGCATCTTTTACTGGATGAATATCTTTGCAGTTTTATATAATAAAAATATCTACAATTGGTATAATCTAGCAGTCACTAAATTCAGTTGATCGTCAGATCGTCTACAACTTGCAGAGTTTTACCAGTTGCCACAATGCTGTGAATTTAAAAAGATACCAATTGTAGGGAGCTCTATGCTGTGCTGTACCAAAGGTCGATTGCATCACATTTTCATTGTTCAGGCTAAGCCTTTGAGACAATGGTGTGTCATAAATTGCTTTACTATAAACGTCCTGTACTTTCCTAGGAAACAAATAGTTACTCTACTATATAAAAAGGTCTATCTAGCAGTGTATACAATCGTGTTAAGGTTTGATCAAATCAAATGATGTTTTATTGAGTTCCTAAGTGAATATTAAACCTCCACAGAGACCAGACTTGAATGAACAGTTACAGTTTATGTGTCAAATTTGACATATTGGGATAAAATATGACACAAATAGAGTGTGCAAAAGTAGATGGCACGTTTTATACATTAATTTTTTTCAAATCTGAATCTAAATATGGGTGTGCACTAAATGCCATATTTAAGAGTGTTTCCTGTCCAGAATGGACACTGATTTTATGTCAGAAATAAAATATCTAATTTAACTGGGGAGGCCCCTAGACTCCTGCAAGCTTGGCATAAACAATCTCACATACTAAAGGGTAAAGGGAGCATTTGGCCGATGCTCTTATCCAGAGCGACTTACAGTCATCAGTTACAGAGACAGACCCCTGGAGGCACTGAGTGTGAAGTGTCTTGCTTAAGGACACAATGGTAGAAAGTGAGGGTTTGAACCTGTGACTTTGTGGTCATCGGGTTCACAGGCAAGTGTTTCACCCACTAGGCTACTGTCGCTCTCATATGTACTCAAAGATACTCCTAGCAATCCTATGGTAGTTTGAAGTGTAGTGTGTGTAATATATTGCGTGTGTTTGCTGTGTGTATCAGGTGATAAAGGCGGTAGAGGAGAGCTACAGGCTGCCAGGCCCCATGGACTGCCCCACAGCTCTGTACCACCTCATGATGGACTGCTGGCAGAAGGACCGGAACAGCCGGCCCAAGTTTGAGGAGATCGTGAGCTTACTGGACAAACTCATCCGCAACCCCAGCAGTTTAAAAAGCCTCGTCAACCCCTCCAACAGGTACCAGAGCATTAGCCATTACTTCACAGTTTTTATGTAGGAGAATTATTTAAAACGTGTGTCTTATTTGCTTTTCTATTTGTATATCTTTTTCATTTTCTGCCCACCTGTGTGCTCTCCTTTTCTCCGTTTCTGTATCTCCTTCTTCTCTGTTGTGTCCATTTGATTAGCTTAAGTGTAACTCCCTTTAAAGTAAATGCAGATTTTGTTGTTATTTATGGCGTTTTATCGTCCCGGACTGTGAGCGTAAAAACTGTGTCATGTCTGCGAAACGCTGATAACTCGGTGTTAACAGCCCTCGCTGCACGGCTGTCACGCAAAATCAAGATTTAATGACACTTGAAACAAATAAGCTCTGGTATTTCATGATTTAATGTTGAGTTAAGCGGAAGTGACAGCGTACAAATGACTTCCAATTATGGTGATTACATGGTATCAAATATATTTTCTGCACTGTGAATCGCTCTGTATTTCGTACGTGCTGGAATCATCCATTATCTGCGATTGCGTTATGGAATTATGGTTACATTTAATAAGAAATTGTTTAAGAGCGAGGGAATTTGTTTCGTGGGTGTTGCGTATTAACACTGCAGTTCTGCTCCGCTGCCTTTTGCTTAATGATTGTGGCAATTAGAAAAGCTGGACCTTTGGTTTAAATTGCCACTGATTATTAGATTGATCTTGTAAATCAGTTCTAATTTCATAATCATGAGTTTGTCTTAAAATCTTAGAATAATGAATATTATGAAAAGTGTGGTACTGAGCTGAACTCTAGCGATTTGTCTTAATTCTAGTACTTGGCAGTTGAGCAGTGTTTGAGTGAATGCGTGTTTTACTCATGACTCTGGATTGAGCCATTTATTTTTGTGGATTTGTAAACTCTTTAAAAATAGACTTAAAGTCTTTCTTCATCTTTACTGTCTTTATGTAGCACTCTATTGGTAGATATATGCATCCATTTGTTCAACGGTCCATTTGTCTTTCCCACAGGGTGTCCAATTTATTAGTGGAGCATGGCAGCACGGAGCTCTGTGTGTTCAGCTCTGTGGGGGAATGGTTAGATGCCATAAAAATGGGTCGATACACCGAGCTTTTCATGGAAAGTGGATACACTTCACTGGAAGTAGTCACTCAGATGACCTTGGAGTAAGTACCCCCGCTGTCATTCGCTGCCAAGGGGGTCACGGGTATTGTTTGCGGTACATTGCCAGCCAATGTAACCGCATTAAAAAT
Organism: Brachypetersius altus; assembly: GCA_037974465.1. Taxonomy (NCBI): domain Eukaryota; kingdom Metazoa; phylum Chordata; class Actinopteri; order Characiformes; family Alestidae; genus Brachypetersius; species Brachypetersius altus. Next base: position 2,863,506 of record JBBPDB010000036.1, on the reverse strand, counting down.
GCAACTCCATTTAATTGTGTCAAGACTTTGTTTTGATTAGTCTGACAAGTTTGGGGATTTTAAGCACACCTGGGGGTTGAAGTCACTTTTGTGTGTACAGACATTTCCAATTACCAGCGTATTGGGCTTGTGTCCACAGGTTACAAAAAATTGATTTTCATACATAATATATTAACATAATCTACAAAACAGTCCTGGACAATAGCCTAGTTTTAGGGTCGGTCATTCCAATAGTATGCCCAGCAAAGAAACCATATGTTTCTTTGGTTATATTCACATCCATTAAAGGAATATTATGGCATTTTTAAGCACATTTTTTATCGGCTGTGTCTGGACTGTACTGTTGATTACTATGAATAAGTATTATGCATTTCTCTGTATGTAGATTTTAAAATATCCTTCAATTGTCCTTCAAAATGTAATCTTGCAAGCTTAATAGAAGCCATTGGGGAATTGATTCTTTGAATAAAAGTATGGAATGCACTGACCAATGGAATTGCACATTGGCTTCTATTATAAGTATTTACAAGTCGGGGGGGCGGGGGGGATGTCTGGTCTTTTCGAACTACAGAATATTTGTTAATGGTAATCAGCTGTACAACACAGATGCTGCAGGTGGCAATCACATTAAAACAAATAAACCCATTGTGTGCTATTTAAAAACTGCATGCAGGAAGTAAAAGAATTGAGTATTAGTGTGTTTGCGTAAATTCTCCCTAAAGTTGTAATAAATGCCTAAATCTATATTCCTAAATCTAACTCTAAAACTTGCATTTCAACCTTTGAGACCATAATAACATAAAGCGCTGCTCTGGCTGTGATCTGAAGATAATAATCTTCTTAACTTCCACAGTGATCTGAGGAGGGTTGGAGTCACGCTGGCTGGGCACCAGAAAAAGATCCTCAACAGCATCCAGGAGATGCGAGTTCAGCTGATGAACGCCACCATACCTGTCTGAGGCTGCCCTTAGACCTGCTGAACCTACAATAGTAGCCTAGCACTTTTTTTACCATGGACACTTATTTATTGAATGGAACTATTGAAGAGAAAGAACTTGATACCCAAGACCAACAATGGAGGGGAATGTCACAATGGCTGGACAAAACGCTCTCTGCGTTTATGCACAGCTCCTCAGCGAACTGACAGCTTCGACGGTTTGCGGAAGGACCGGATTGGACTCGTCGGAAATTTGGAAAAGTGTGGCACATCTCCAGGCAGGACCACTGACCAGGACCAATGTCAGGAGTCTCTGGGCCGAATGTATAGCACTTTTTCAAAACCTCATGCAACAATGTTATTACCTCCGGAAATACAACAGAACCTACAGTCTACCTGAGCTGGATTCCTCAAAAACATCACTCGGAGCGAAGGCCATGCAGTAAGATTGAAAACCATATCATTTGGTTGAAGGAAGAAGCGGACGTGTATTACAAAGCAATATTAGATTTCGAGCTCGATACTGTTTCCATTTTTTTGTTGTTTAATAAGTGGAAAAAGCAATGGATGCGTGTGTACAGGTTTTCATTTTGCACAACATTATGTGTCTTAAGCTGGGGGGTGGGGGTACATAAGAAGTATGATGCTTCAAAAACAAAACTGTATTTTGTTCATTGTTGAAATTGTTTTTGTAAATAGTGTATAGTTAGATAAAACAAAGAGAAATAAATCCATCCATGTTCATGTGGGGTTCATATACTTTTAGCTAGAGGACATAAGTAGGCAGTGTACAGTACATCCATCATGGAAAAGAATGCTTATAGTGCTTTTCTGTAACTTATTGGTTTACAGCTGCTCCTTTAACAGCACTTGATGTTTGGATTCTGCAGGTGATTGTGCAACATTGATACTTATTCATTTATATTTATTATATTTTGCCCAGAAGTTTGGAAGAGGAAGAAAAGGATTTTATAACTCAAAAGATAATTAGTCCCAAATCCAACAAACACAGTAATGTGACACATATTTTTTAATTAAATGAGTCGTTTGTAAAAAAAAAAAAAAAACTTACTCTTTCTGAATGTCAGTTAAAGGGCAACTTGCCCAGTATTTTAAATCTGTGAGTTAATGCTGTAAAGTGGAGGCACAATGTTAGGAATTTCAATTAAAACAGGATTAATTTTAAACACTAACCCCTGAACAATACAAAGAATGCATTTGTTGATGTTTTGTGAAACCAGAATGAATCAAATAAGGACTTTCTGCACTGAAAATCCACTTTGTGATCTTTTCTAGAAGATCTTCACAGTTTGAACCAGACTGAAACCAGAGCTGACCGTCTCATTAAGCAGCATCACAGGGTTCCTGAATGTCTGAGCCAATACTGCCTTCATATGGGACTCACTATGAGAAGTCATTCCTAGGTCATGTTTGGTGTTAGAAAAAGTGAAAAGGTGGTCTTTTCTTCTTCAAGAAGTTTCACTTGTATTTTAAACAGTGCAGGCACTCGCAGCTTTGTTTGTTAAATCTCACATTGCTTCTCAGTGCTTCCATTTATTTAGTCCTGTGAGCCCTTTAGTTGACTAATTAGCAGACCAGGTTAAGACAAATGGCAGGATGCTGTAAGAGTTCCTTGGTTGGTGTTTATACCGCACATCCTCCCACAACTCATTACACAGCAAAACAGAGTTATTTTTTCTATCTAATTTGCACCTTATAAACAGTAGCTTGTAATGCAGTATTTATTTTTTTCGGGAATTAGGATCATATGATGTTTGACTCCTCAATTCCGCCGTTGCCTCTTTGTGCAACATTACCTGAAATTACTTGTGGAGCTCAACTGCAGATTGTTTGTTGCAAACATGCTGCATTGTTTGGGTGGAAGAACAAACTGAAGACTTTGATATCAGACTATTGCGTGGAGTTCAGTCCAGTGCTGTCCTGGTTGTTTTCCTTTAATCAGCACCATGGTTCTGTGAGGGCGCTACGTTCACGTCCTGTTGTTTTCTACTGAATGTGTTTTCAGATTAAACTGAATTGCTTTGCAACTTTGTGTCTCTCTCCGCCAGTCAAGACCATTCTGGGAGTTTATCCACTGCACATTACCAAAAAAAAAAAAAAAGAAATGACCCAAGCAAGAACCATTCTTGTTCATTTTTCACCTGCTTGAGACACATGGACTGCCAAAATAACCACAGTTCATGATTCATGATTTTTTTTATATGTACAGCTTCTGATTTACTTGCTTAGTCCTAGTTTAGCACAATGTTAACCAGTACCAGTATAAGTTTGTTTGTCCTTCTGTGCACAATGTACTCCCACAAAGGTCTACTGTCATGTGGAATCATGTGTAGAATCACACAAAGCTTATATTGTTCTCTGTTGGGTTCAAAAATATGAGCAAAAACTCTGCATTGGCTAGCATCAATGCTAATAACCTCCTTACTAGCTTCAGCTATGGTTGAAAACAATTGTCAAAGTTAAAATGACAGTGACCACATCAAACACGCCGGTTTACATCATCTAGTTGAAATCCCGGTCATGTGATAGGTGATGTAATAGTGCTTGATGACTTCATGTTCGCCTTCAAAAGGGTTCACTTGTTGAGTGTTGATAAAAAACAATAGCACACCCTTGAAGACCTCTTGGATCTTTTGGTACTTTCAGTATAAACCAGTGGAAAAAGCACAGTTTTCTGTCACCAGTGGTTCCATCCAGTGCTCTGTGTAGTGGAAAATGTCCTTTGTTTCTTCATTAAGGGTTCCATAAAAAATCATTTTTGTTTCAGACAAGTGAATTTTCATTTCAGTACAACTGGACTGATCTTAGGGGTGTAATGGGGTTTGATAGATGATTCAGGGCTCGTGGTTCTATACACTCGTGATAAATTCAACAAAATAAGACTGAAAGCAATCCAAATTGTCTCACAGTATTCATACGGAAACTTGAATGACCTTATTCAGTTGTGGAGTTTTCTACATATGTATAACTTGAATGTGCTGGACTGGATTGTTGACTGGCTTTGGTTTTACGCTAATGCAGATACATCAAATATCATGCTGGATACAATACAAATACTCCACAATGCATTGTTACATGTCCATGATGCATATTGTCACATTTTGTATTACGATGTCACAATATTTTGATGCATTATAACAGCCCTAACCTATTTGGTGGTTCGATGTAATATTAGCACAGCTCTAATTAGAAGTAATAGCACAGTATAAAAGGCAATCTGAAGCACACGCCTTCGTTCTGTTTGAGTTTACTGATAGAAAAGTATTTGTTTTCTTCGGAAATGCTATAAAATTAATTGGTTTTAACATTACAGACACTCAAACCAGGCTCTTAAGAGCACAGAATGTTTCTTAGTGTTAATGTGTGTGTAGTGATTGTGCTTCAGATTGTGAATTTATTTGAACCCCTGCAGTGGATTCTTAATTCCTGTGGGCACCACCATCACCATCACTTCTGTAGTAGGAAAATCCAATTCCAATAATGGACAGAAATGACATGAATGACATGAATAGCTGAGTCTCTGTCTGCTGGATCTGTATCTCTCAGTGGATTAAAACAAACAATAAGGTTTATGTATTTCTCTGTTGATTAGACAAATGGAAAGTGTTCTACAAACACGCTTACAATAGAACCTGCCCACATGCTTCAGAACCTGCCCATTGCCTCCTATAATTGACTGAATATTTTTAAAGAACAGGAAAATGCACTGAAATGAAGGTCCTTTAAGCAGTATGTATGTTTTAGACTGGGAGAATGTATTAGAATATTACAAGCAAGAGAGATTTGTTGAAAAGGGGCCACCGGATACTGGTGCGGATACAGTAACGGCACGGCTTAATTACAGCCAAACGTGAACAAAATTTATTTTTTTAGAGCAGCTGAAGTTCAGGCAGCCCAAAAATACCCCGTCAGTCGATCAGTTGAGATGTAGGGCTCCATCGAACAATAAAACAGGCCCAGGACTTTAAAGAACAAATGAGGCCTCCTGGGACTTCACTGGGAAACACTGGCATGGAAGAGATAAACAGATTTGCAGCTGGGTTTTTTTTTTGTTTTGTTTTTTTTTGACGTGGAACAGAAACCACAGATGTATTAATGCAAATATATGCCTGGTGTGGAGATGTAATGTGGTAAAATGCGTTTTCTCAGAATCATGTTTTTCGGAATCTCATGAGCCACAGCCGCTGAGAGTAGAATCATAATTGTTTCAATAACAAAAAAGGTAAAAGCACAGAAAAATAGGTGTTGTGGTGATTGTCTACTCCCTTTTACTGTAAGTGTGTTATGTTTGTGTAAATGTCTTTTGTAGTGTAATATATTAAATTTTATATTTTTTCTAAATAAATTGGAAGGAAAATCATCTTCTTGTTGATCTGTTTCATTTTTTTGTGGTTCAGTGACAACAAAACAAGCCATTGACCCTCTACTGCGGGGGTTCTCAAACTTTATATTCAAAGGTCCAAATCTCATTTTAAGATAAGGTCAAAGGTCCGGGATGACAAGTGATAAACAAATCCCTTTTATTAAATTTGCTTACAACATACAATCAAAGGAAATGGCGCTGTTAGCCTAAAATTGTTTGCTTGTGAATCTATTCCACTCTCATTTTGACAGTAAAGTGTAATATGCACTGTAGTATTTTTAGCAATAACCTTGATTACCTTATTTACTTTCATGACTTACCAAATAAAGTGGCGATGGGACATAACACCTCCTTCTCCAGAGACTCTTATAATGACTCACTTGTGCTCGCAGAACTGCACATGAATGCACGTTAGCCTTAGCGGACTTGCTAATGTGGATGCAAAGTCTGAGAATTGCAGTGCGCCAACGTTGCATCATCATACGTGCGCTGACTGACAAAGTTGCATCGGTTAACTTCAGGCCAGAAGATTTTAAGTATTTTAAATATTTTACAAAACTAATACTTTATCGAAACATACACTTAATTGCATTGCGTCAATGCATTCCTAATATGATGTATGGACTGGACCCTGAATGACCTGTAGTTCGTTCCGGATATGGACCAGGATCCGGACTTTGAGAATTGCTGCTCTACAGTATACAAATAGACTACAAAATATTTATTTTCCAATGGGAAACTGAAGGCTTACAGAGTGATATATGTTACTTCAAGAAAAAACACATAGTTCCTCTGTATTTATGAAAGTTGTTTCATTAAAATGGATTCTAAATTCTTCAGTTTGTGAAAACAGACCCTGTTGTCTAAAATTAAGTTTGGTTCATTTTATACACAGTGTCCTAAACTACGCATCTCTGCAAAAAATGATTTGAGCATGGGCACCAGACACCACCCCCCACCCCCCCATTTTCAAAATCATTTGTTTTGTCCCCCCACTTTTTGTTTCCTGGACAACAGCCTCTGAGCCCGCGCAACCACCCTCCCAACAACAACCAAGACTTGGCACAGGCGCACCAACCCCTACATCCCCCACATTAAAAATGCTTCCTTTTGTTATCAGTGTCAGCCTCATAGCTCCAACTTTAAACTATAGAGGCAAAAGTCCAAACATGTCTTGGTTTGTCAACTACATCTAGAATAGAAGGAAGTATTTACAAGACAACTTCTGGGACTTGAATATTGATTGGATGAGGTACAGAAACCCAAAGCTGTCAGGTTGATCAGTCAATGAAATTTTTCTGGATTGTCTTTGTTGAGTTGGGTGTTTTGGTTGGTGAAGGTCAACCTTATGTTTCCTTCATTTTAGGATTTATCCATCCCACAAACACCAGACGGAGAATAACATTAATAATGCTGTTCTGATCTCTCAAATGTGATTTGACAATGAGGCACCAAGGATAATTTTGTCAAATTGAATTTTGTAGCTCTGATGTAATTACCCCTGTGCAAAATGAATGGAATTTAAATTTCACTGGCTTTATGAGTTTACGCAGCGCTTGGCATATTGTTTGTGCATCTATTTAAAAATACAATACAATGTCAAGGCATTTTATATGGCCCATATGGTGGCTAACCTAATTTCATCACTCCTTTTAAATAAAAAAACTGAATTTATTCCAAATTCAGAAACACACTGTCCACTCTCCAGTCCCTACTATCCATGCAGTCCAGATATGGAAATTAAGCTGCAAAGACTGTCCATTTTGAACGCATTTGTCACAGTCTAAACCAGTTCATTATAGCATTCATTAAAATTACAAGGGATATTTCAGCCCAGGGCAGCCAATCAGAACAGAGATCATTTACATAAATATTTCCTAAAGTCACAGTAACAAAAACAGCCTGTTTGATTCGTAGAGATGTTGGAAAATTACTGTGAGTACTGAGCAAAAGTCTATATTTCTTCATATATTGAATCACCTATGTGCAAAAATTCTATTATTAACACAGCACAGGTTTTTACCACTTATCCATTTCTTTCATTAACTGCAGATTTTTTATTCTTGTTATGCATTTTAACATATGTAACAGTGCATATCTGACACCCTATTAGCTGGTTGTATGATGATGCAGATTTCTAGACTGTCATTTTATTTTAAATGCACTAATTAACTGTTTCATCTCATTGGCTGTCACTTAACTGCTTGTTAAATATGTAGCAATTGTCTTGCGATCCACTTAATAATTATAATTAATTACCTGGCTTTTTGTAGGTCAGTAAAAATATGGCATTTTCTGGCGAATAAAGGAACTCAAATGGTGAACATACAGTAAATGTATTTGTTAGCAAAGAATACTAAGTGTATTTTTGGTAAATATTATTTAACCATGTCTTTATGGACTTTGCTTTGTGCTCTGGGGTGCAGTCATACTGGAATAGAAAAGTTTTTTTTTTCCAAGCTGTGTCCACAAAGTTGGAAGCATGGCGTTGTCCAGAATGTCTTGGTGTGCTGAAGCATTAAGACTGACCTTCACTAGAAGTACAAGGCCATTTGAATGCAACAATTAAGAGGTATGTCCCAATACTTTTGTCCAGAAAATGTACATACAAACATGCTCCCAGTCAAAAGTTTTTGAGCACACTGAGATTTTTTACATTTGCATTTATAATATTGAACACATTATTAAATCGCATTCCAGTAAATAACATTCCTTTCCAAAGTGGACATCAGGTAGCAAAAAGTAGGACACTGGCCCTTTCAATGTATATTTATCCCTCTGATCATTTTGCCTGGCTGCTGTGATTGAATACCCACAGCACCTGTGGAGAATCCGTGCGAGGAGAAATAGAAGTGCGATGATTGGGACACTTTAATTCCTCTCGCCGTTTCACCTTAATCGACCTGCGCTCCTCTCTCTCACTCCACACACCTACTATATATGTTAATGTCACCGCTCCTATATTTCACAGCATCACGGTTGTTTGTTATGGCACCAAATTTCATTTAACCCTTGCGCTCTCTTGGGAAATCGTGCCTCTAAACATCGCTCTGGGTGTTAATTATCAATCCATGCTTTTCCAACCTCTGGGGCACAATATATCGCCACAGCCACAAAATTCCATATCAGCAATATAAAAACTGCTTCTGTACCATTTATCAGCCGCTGCTTCTCCTCGCGTGCGCGTGATTGTTCTTTTGAAGGCCTGTAGCTGCAGGCGGGGAAGGGCTGCAGAGACGCCGGTGGTGGTGGGAGTCCCCCAACAGCGCTGTTTGACTGGTAATGCAATTTCCTGTATGAAGGTGCCACTGGACTCCAGGTCCCGTGAGTCATTTACAAATCATTTCGATTTTAATCATTACGAATGACCTTCATCAGAGTCTCCTGCTCCAGCCAGAGTGGGGGGTGGAGCGTACACACTCTGATATAAAGGACTCCACTACATTGCGTATGTTTTAGCTCATTTTCAAGGGCTTTTCTTAGAAACTCGGCACGTCGTCTAATTAGTTTCATAGTTTATGGCCTTTCTCTGGGTTTTCATTCTTTTGTCTCTGGTTAAAAGATACCGTCGAAATAATGGGTCAGAATAATTATACATATATATTCGTAATTATATTTTCCCCTTCTTAATACTTTTGGATATTGCCTGACACTTTATCTCTTGGGGGAGGGCAAGTTTGTCATGTGAAGGTTTCGTTTTTGTCTAGATATTGACATTTTTGATGCATATAAATGAATGCGTATGACTATGGGAATATTTCTCTTGTGGGCTTTTTATTAATTCATGTTTATAAGAGGTTTTGGGATAAATGATCTATCTATCTGCTTATCAAACTTTTTTATTTGTTCTTTCTAAGTGGCTTGTGATATGTCTTAGCCAGTTTTGTTTAATAGACTTGTTTTTTGAAATGGGTGTATGTTTGTGTCTGGAGTCACTGTCTTGTGTTTCAGTTAAATTATTATGTTACGTTATTGGTTTCTGTCCTTGTCTGGTAAGTACTTAAGTTCCAAGAGTTTTGTATTGAGTGGCTGGTCAACCCTCACCATTGCCTTCATGTTTCCTGTTTCTTATGTGTCTTCTGTTTTACTTATGTTTTGTGGTTAAAGGTCCTTGTACCTCTTTATTTTGTATGTGTAGAGTCTGTGTCTT
>JBBPDB010000036.1:2830997-2843237 GCA_037974465.1 Brachypetersius altus | reverse complement strand
AGCAGATTGTGAAATACTCAGACCGGCCCGTCTGGCACCAACAACCATGCCACGCTCAAAATTGCTTAAATCACCTCCTTTCCCATTCTGACATTCAGTTTGGAGTTCAGGAGATTGTCTTGACCAGGACCACAGCCCTAAATGCATTGAGGTAACTGCCATGTGATTGGTTGATTAGATACTTGCATTAATGAGAAAATTATTACGTGTTCCTAATAATTCTTTAGGTGAGTGTAGGCATTGGGATCATTCCGGGGGGGTCAGACCTTTGGCAGAATTGGCAGAATGAGCCATTTTAATTTAGATTAATCTAGATTAATTCCAAGATTACAATGAGTTTAATCTAGATTAAAAAATTAATCTATGCCCACCTCTAGTATTTACCAAGCCTTACTTATTGAGATTCGTGTGCTTGTTATTCGACCTGTTTCTGTTTCTTGGATTTTCCCTTTTGATCAACGGACTCACTTTGTTTGCTTTTTGTATTTCGTTTTTTTTCCCTTTTGCCTTTCAGATTTTGTGTGGTGGAATAAACTTTGTATTTTCACACTCTGCATTTGGGTTCCTTCTAGTATTCATCACAGAACTTAAGTAAAATATTGCTTTTTAGTTCAATTGCTTCATTCAATTCCTTTATTTGAGCAAAAAAAATTGTTAGCCAAATAACAATCAATCAATTCTTTTTGTGACCATGTGTTGGAAATCTTGGGCTTTTGCAGTAAAAGAGTTTCAGGTTGGGGAACTTTATTAAGGTTTCGATATGTACTGGTTCACTCCCAGTTACAGTGCTTAGACTTGGTTTGGGTTTGGTAGAATTTGTTGTTGGACTTGTATACTTAATGTCCTCAGTCAAGTCCATCTATCATTCAAAAACACGTTATTTTGCCCTTGTAGATGTGCAGTAAATATCTATTAAACGCAACTGAACAATAAGTTGAATGTGATCAATTCTAGTAGATCTACCCACCAACTTTAACACTAACCTTTACTTCAGGCCTCAAGTCTGAAATGCCAATTGAGCCCCGGTTCAAAACCTTCTTGAGCCCTTCAGCATTAAATCATTTGAGGCTATAGTATCCAAACCTGTGTAAGTGTTAAAGTAAGTTCGGTGATGTTACAGCACTGAGTTATAATGCAATAGCTCTTGCTGTAGTCAGCTACTTTCCACCAGATTGCATTCATATCATCTCCCCCTGCCTTCAAAGCTCGTGAGCTAAATTGCTCTTGCTTCTAGCAATCCAGACGACTTGTCTGAGTTATCTCACCCCGCTGTGCTGCTCTCACTCTACTGTGAGTGGCCAGACTCTTTCTAAAATAAGGGATTTCATTTCTTTTCTCGGTTACTGCCCTGTCATGAACCTGTACTCTCCTTGTATTGGGAAAAAAAAGTTAAAGGAATGATTTAAAGTTAAAGATGAAGTCAGATTTACTTCTTACAATTATGCCAGATCAGAATCAGTCAATTTTATTGATCCCAGAGGAAATTGGTGATGTTATGACTGTGCAGACACACAGAGACAAAAACACATTAAAATAAAGTCAAATAAACTTCTATAGATGTCAAGAGTCAGCCATTATGCTGCACATACAAGATGCTGGGATCAGTAAGGAATGTGAATGCAATCAACCTCTAAATATAGCTTCTTTAATTTAGAACTGGGCAAGTGAGGCTGGTGTTTCTAACAACTAATAGAAGCCAATTAATTTCTGCAAATACATCCCATAATTTCTCTTTCAATTATCAGACCACTCATTAAGGTGGCTTTCCCTGTACTGAGAAAAGAAACCGACAACCTCCTGACTCTGACACACACACACACACACAAAGTTTTATGATCTTCTCTAGGTTCCATAGTCATGGACCACATGCCACAGATATGGTCGACAGAGATCAGGCTGAAATGCTGGAGTATTTCTTTCACTCACAGTGTCCTCCTTGTCTCCTTGCTTCAGGGTTCTTAGCTCTGCAGGTCAGGAAGGACAGGGAAGCAGCAGGCTTCAGCCCTGAAGACCTTGCGTCCTGCAGAGAAGGACAGAGGGCTCGGCCCCCTGCGGGACGGGGGTGACTCAGCCCCAATAACAGCCCCTCAGCACGCCAGCAGGACCTCCACCAACGGCTGACAGACGCAGAAATTTCCAACCTGAAATCAACATTTTCTGTCAGGCTTATGACAGCTCTATTACTGATTCCTCACTCCCCCTCCCAGAGCAGCTCCCCTACTGCTCACACACACACAAACACACACACACAGATTCACATACACATGTGTGCGCACACACACAAAGGTGCTACAGACTGCTGATCAATTAAAGCATTAAGAAAGCTTTAGTCCCGCCCACCCTCTCTGAAACAGAACATTCCTGCTGCAGGAGAGACTTTTATTTGCAAATTCCAATCATGCATAATTAGCGAGCCCAATGTGTATGTATATTTCTGCTTTGTGGCAACTGCGACTCCAGTCTCTAATGAGGTGTAATGAATATTTAGTGTGCACTTTGAATGCACTCCTCATAACTTCCAACTAGTCTGTGCTGCGATTTGTGCCGGTGAAAAACGGAAGATTTTACATTCATTAATTCTCCTTTCTTCCTCTCTCTCTAGCTCTCTTCCGCTTTCTTGCTCTCCTCTCTCTTTCTCTCTCTCTCTCTCTCTCTCTCTCTCTCTCCTCCAGCTCTCTCTCTTCTCATTCTCTCTCTCCTTTCTCTCCCTCCGCTGCCTTTCTTTTCCCTATCTCTCGCTGTCCTTTTCTCTCTCTTTTATGTCTCCTTCCTCTCTCTCTCTCTCTCTATCTCTCTCTTTCTCATTTATACATTTATTTATTGTGCCACACAGTGGTTGCCTGTTGTTTAGTATTATCCTTTAGGGAAATTATTTCTAACGTTGATCATCGTTCCAAAAACGATTCTCACTGCCAGGGCAGTTTTTGCAATAATCAGTTTAAACAGTCGCTTCAGGCCACACAAGGGGCCCCACAAGTGTTTTTTTTGGGAGGTTTTTTTCATTTTTTTCTGTCAATCACCACACTGGCAAACAAATATTTAAAAGAACAAAGGAAGCAGAAATGATGCACGCACCACAACACTCACTTTTTAATATTTATCTGTTTTATTTACTAAAACAGTTTAGCTGTGTAATTATCCTCTTTACATAGTTCACTGTACTTTTTGTCTAACCTTTACATTATCTATCTGTGTTACAGAGCAAAGATCATATAAAACAATATTCCACAAACAAAGGTCAAATATAAGCTTCAAAATCAAGGCATTTTCCATTTTTGTGTTGTCATAAAAACCAATATACTGTATAGATATGTTTATATATGTGCAGCCTTTAGCTTGGCCCATTCACACTGACATTAAAAATAGTGTTTCAGGCTTAACTGTTTTGAGTGATGCCCAATACAGGGCAGCCAGTCAGAACACATTGGTGGCCCTGTATAGGCACCTCAGCATTTGTGTGGACAGCAAAGAAAGAGTGTCATTGCACAGAGAGATGTGTTTTTCTACTGTACATATGTCAATAAACATCTTGAATCTTTAGCATCAACCATGTTGCGTCTCAAAGGCACAGTGACCAAAACAGACTGTTTCATTCTGTGGAAAAAAAAAAAGTGATATTGGAAAGTTATCCAAATGGCACTCAAGCGCAGATATGTCAAGCTGAAAAAAATGATGAATATCATCTTGTACCTCTTTTTACAAAATAATTTGATTAAGGTTGGGGCGGGGCAGTTTGAATATCACTTAAAGGTGTCACTTAACAGCCCTGCTAATAGCCTTTCTCCTCTTGCTGGTATGTTCTCGGACATTCTTTGTGACGCGCTGCTGAGATTCGATAGATTTGTTGTTTGCTTTGTATTCCGCACACCTACAAGACCATAATGCATGTCAGCGTTTTCTTGGACATGAGGCATTAGCATATGTGGGCAGGAACGGCGAGCCTGGCAGTGTTAGAATGTCAAAAGGTGCTGTGCAGATCCCGGAGCCAAACACTTATCGAATTCAGCTTAACTCAGGGACATTTACTAATGGGCCTTCAATAGGCAATCATGGGCTTACAATGGAACTATTCCTAAAAGTCCCTGGAGCTGGTGATCGCTCGGAATTCTTTGAAGACGATACCAATAAAGCTGTCGAAATGGGCCGGACGGGAGCACAGACAGAGTCTATGCTCGCTGCAGATAGAGTCATATCATACCTGCTTAAAAAATTAATCTCCCTGGCCACCTGCCCTTCCATTCTAACATATGGATGCGAGTCATGGCTAATAACAGCCACCGCAGCACAAAAGCTCCACCATCTGCTGCCACATGGCTGATCAAACACGTTTCTCCAGCCACAAGAGCAGAAACTAGCAGGCACTATGGCAGCTGGGGCCTATGCAGTGGACTAGGCCGGGCCAGCAGAACCAGCCAGGGTGCCAGAGAGCTGCGGGATGAGTCACGGGGATAAATTGGTAGTAGAGTGATAGCTGCACCTTACTAGGTCCCCCAGAGTGTTAACACCTCAAAATACCCCTTATATTTTGTTTTATTGCTCCTGGAAACAGAGTAATTCTGTTAAAAATGCAGATCCTAAATGCATATTGAATGCCACATTTTAGAGTGTAAGATATTTTATTATTTAAATTTGAATTTTTTTGTCTGTTTGTTTGAACAAATGGGAAAAATGTTAGGAAAGTAGGCTCAAATTTGACAAAACAGAATTATAATCAAACGCAAATGTAAGCCATTATGTGTAAATGCAGAATATTCAAACAGATGTTGGCGAAATGTTTGCGTTTCTCAGGTTTAAACTGAACAGCTTTGCCTCAGTTTTTGAGAACTGCTGACAGTATTTCTCTTACTTTCCAAATAAAACTATTGTTCATTAAAGCATAAAGGAAATGATAAAACATCAGAATAAGAGAAATGATGCAGTGTTTACAGAATAATTTAAAGAAAACAAATCTCTTGTTCATTCTTAAACAAAATGCCAATAATTAACTTTGACGTACGGCTAGTAGTGTTTTGTCACACTGTGAGGGGAGAGTGTTGATTACAGCAGTATTTTTATACTTTTCCTCATTAAACAAGATTTGATTCAGTTGATCACTAATCAGTACCTCATAAAGCAGAATGAGGTGTTTGTGTAACAGACACTTACGTGGAATAGTTGTATAATATATATGCATTATTTGTCAAAGAATGTTGTATCTTAAATCTGTGTTACATTTGTAGCTCTGTCTTCTCTTCAGCCCTTGTTGTAAATGGGTTTCCTGTAAGTAGTTTTTTTGTTTTTTGTTCCTTTTGCTTGCCCTACTTCTTGTACTTCTCAGATCTGTCCTCAGACCAGACTGAGAAATAAGTCATAAAGTGCGAGCTCGAGTGAAGTTTATTTTTATTGTGTGTGCTGTAATGTGAGCAGAACCAGTATGTCTATGTCAAATGTCTCTCATGTATCAGAATGGGTAGGAAAATTAACAGAGAATACACTATATGTCCCCTCAAAATGACCAAATACAGCTATTGTTAGGTGAAAAATAGGATGGGCCGGACCTGGGTGGCCTTCCCGCCTACCAAGCCTGTAATCCCTGTTATTAAGAGCCTCTCTTCAGGCTTCTCGGAGCATGGATAGGTCCCATACCCCTCTTCTTGCCCCAACCCCTTTTTGCCCCAACTCCTTACTATTGTTATTGCAATTAGGTGCTCCTTACCAGAGTGGGTTGGAAGAAACGTCAAGCGCTTGTCTAAAAGATTTACGTCATGGCCATAGCAAGAGTGCAGTGTGTGTGTGTGTGTGTGTGTGTCATTGGCATACAGAGTATTGCGAGGTCTCAGCTGTCGCCAGCTCTCTGAGCAGGTGGGGGAATGACCAGCTGTAAATGAGCTGTTTCTCTGGCAACAATGGAAAGATTGATGCGATTAATTTTTCATTATGTGCCGTCGCCACAGATCCTAATCATTTCAAATGATGCATGTGAAGAGCAAGAGAGAAAGTCCCTCATGGACGGGAGTGCCTGCAACTTTTAGAAGTCTTTATCACTGGCTCTCCGATCATGGCTGCGCTTACAAAAGAGCAAGAATGTTGTTAAATCATCTTAACTGTCTTAAATGGTGCTCTGCAATACATCTAAGAGGTCTTAGTAGGCCAACTTGGGAAGGTAAGTCCAGATATGGTTGTTTTTAAGAGTATTTAAGAGGGTTTGTGATGCTCTCTCAAATGTTATTTGATGCCACGAGTACGTTTTTTTTCAGACCATGTAAAGGCAATACAATTTAATAGTAAAGGCCACACAGTGAACTGCCTGAATGCTTAGGCAGACAAATAATAATAATAATAATAATAATATTATTAATAATAATAATAATAATAATAATAATAATAATAATAATAATAACAATACTACTAATAATAATAATAATAATAATAACAATTATAATAATAATATTAGGGGGTTGCCACAGTGGATCAATTTTGTCTCCCTTTCCCAGCCACTGGAGGCGCACAAGCCAGTGTATTTCTTGGTGCTGGTCCCAGGCCCGGGTAAATGGGGAGAGTTACGTCAAGTCTGTCAAGTCTAATATGCAGACAACCAGAAATAATAATAATAACAACAGCAAAACAACTATTATTATTATTGTTGCTGTTAGAGAATGTAGGGTTCTCTTGAGAACATTTTAATAATAGTTTGATATACACCTAGAAGATGTCGCATACATTAAATTGCATTTTTGAATAGGACACTAGAAGAAATGGACCCCTTTTTACCTTAAAAGCTAAACAGATAGTAGCTGACACTCGACTGAGGCTGAAATGAAAATTCCACTGATTTCTTGAAAGCGATGAGCAGTGACGGCTGGTCATAACATTTAATGAAAGGGGTAAAAAATGACATCAGTAGCTCACGCACTGTATCACCACATTTAAAAGCCCCCTCAAATCTTTCTTAACTGCTTCTGTATGCCAGCAATAAACAAAGTAAAACTAACCCAATTAAATGTCAGTTGGGGGTGGGGGGTGTTTTCTCATGAAAAAATACCACATCATAATTAACTTCTTGCATCGCTACATTTCCTTAGAGTCAACAGTGAATAAATAATATCAGGTTTTAATGTACAATGTAGTGTTACATCATAACGTACTAAATTCACCGGCATGTCTAACTTTTAAATATTGACTTCAGACTTTTAGTGCCTGTAAAATATTTTTCAGACCTAATAGAACAAGGAGACTACATTAGCACCTCCAACATGCATTATTTTCTGCTATCCAAACTCTGTGTCATCCATTATCGCTTAGATAATAATTACCAAGCTCAAACAAATTAGGGAACAAGTTAAGCATAACAAATTCATCTCATTCTAACTCCAATTACATGATTTAATTTGAAAAAGGAGTCAGTCTTCTTCTGCCTATTCCTGCTTTGCTTTAGAGCATCATAATGGTATTGGAGAACAAAAAGAATGGGAAATGCTCAAACTATCTAAAAACAAAAAAATCCAAATTGCATTAGCTAGCATTACCATTAGCTGGCTAGTTGGCTCACGTAGGAATTATTGACCTAATTAGTTATCTTGTCTAGGATAATTATAGTTAACATTATAACAGTAAATTCTACATTAATAACTATCCACACAGCCTAACGCAGTATCATTTCATATGTCTGATTTGTTAACATGAACATATTTTATAGTGTTCTCACATTTTACTGTACTCACTGCCTTATACTCTGCCCAGGGCAGTTGTGCCCCATCTTCAGTCCCCTCCTGAAGTTGTGCTGAATGTTCCAAACCTGGGCACCCTTACGTCAACACATGACACGTCGCTTCATCTGGTGTCCTGCCAGATTTACAGACTGTGCCCCGTCCCTTCAGATGCTGAACTTATATTTTCAACTTGTGACAACAGTGTTTCTTTGTATCCATAAACATTAAAAAGTTGCCAATTTTCCCAAATGTCTTTGAGTTGTATTCAGTTGTTCCTGTATTCTCTCATCTGCCCATATTTCCAACAAACTCTTTGCTGCCACACTGTTTAATGGGAAAGTCGAGTTCAAGTTCTGCGCTCGGGCATGGATAGCATTCACAGCAGATGTTCCAATTGAGCTATGCCAGGGCCCACCTCCTCCAGCTTGGTACAGAGCTTTCACACTAGTCAAACAAAATTGACTTTGGGGGTTAAATGTGCTTGAGCTCGGTTTGGATCACCTCATGTGATCACCTTTGGATCACCCTTAAACCGTAACTTTCAGACAAACTTCCACAGAAATTTAACATCTTGTCTTTGGTGTAGATTTTATAAGCATTAAGGAGCATTTGGAGCACTGCAAACTTGACAAACTTCTCTAGACTGAAGCATTTCACATCAAACCTACTTTGAATGACTTCATTTACAGCAATGATGACATTTAAATGATATGCAGAAGTTACTATTATATTTACTGGTGTCCCTTAAAGTATCTCATTATCAAAATCCCTGTGAAATAATAAAGCAACAGTTTCACTTTGAACAGATCCTAAGAGTATAGTTAGAGTGGTCCTAATTATTCCAGGCCTACTTATTAGAAAGATTTTTTTTTTTTAAATGTTTAATGCGAAGGTTTGAGAGAAAAAGCGTTAAATACTTTGAATGACCATAACTGCCACTGTAGCCTCCCATGAAAAAGTCGCCACAGACTAAATCGCTCCGTGAAATGAGCTTCACTTGTGATTTGATAAAGGTATAGAATTCATCCTTTACCAATCTGCCGGAGTCTGTCCTGGGGGACACTACCTTTTTTAATTTAGCCTGAAGACATGGCGTCCTCTTGTCCTAGTTAAAAAAGGAAAGAAAGGAAAATAGAGTGACTAGGTCCTCCAGACAGACTGACAAAAATGAGAGGAAAAAAAGAGAGTCTGGAAATATGAACTATCCCAATTTGCATGGATGTGAGAAATATGTCTGGTCTGGTCTGAATTGGTGGTAATAAGATATGGCAGAGCATGTCCTACAGCGAGCGACAGTTCGCTGCAGCACGAGGTCTAAATCCATCGCGCATTGGCTAAGTCATTTGCATCTTGAGTGCTGCCAATAGTTGTCAGGACATGGTGCAACCTCATGAATACAGAAGAAGTGTTAAAAAAGACAGGAGCTCAGCAATTAGGAACCTGACATTTCTCCATTTGGACTAAGGGTATAATCATGAGGAAAAATCATAAAAGAAAAAAAAAAATGAGACTCGGCTAAATCGAGTCAAAAGGCTCTGAATTTCAGGCTCGTTTCATTTCGAGTGCTCGCCTGTACACCTGAAAGGAGACACCTTGCTCTGAGATGACTTCTGCACTTAACTGTCGCTGAATGTATTTTTATGAGTTAATATCTCTTTAGGACATCTCCTTATGAACTACACTGCAGTGTGAAATATGGTCCAGGGTAGTTAGCACAATGACCCAAATAGATCCAATTCATACTGCACTCGAAATAGACAATGGAACTCAACTACTGTACATGACATTAAACAAAAATTATACAAGGCATTTTAACAGAATAATAAAGACTAACAATAATAATAAAAATTATATATATATATATATAGTGTTGAACTGAACAGCTTTGCCAGATAAAAAAATTGTTCTTAAAAGCATCATTTTAAAGGAAATGACAAAACATCAAAATAAGAGAAATGATGCAGTGTTTACACACGCATTGATATGGAATTTTCTATTATTTTCCTCTATACATATTGAAATAGACCATTGGAATAAAGGATAAGCATATAAGATAACATTTGCACAGCCTGCTTAATCTAATTTCGAAAATACTTAAATGTTAAATGAAAATTAAATAAATGCTATAAAATATGCGAGGCATGTTCTATGTGGAAAATCAACAAGACATCACTTGACTGGGGTGGCAAAATGTTTGCATAGTTAATTACATACATATACAGCATGTGTATACACAACTGTGTAAAATACTATTATATTATGTCATATTATATTATATTGTGTAATGGAAACACCTTTCACCTGATCTGTTCTGTTCCTTTTCTACCATGAAGGAGATGTAAGTTTATTTTGTCCATCAGTAGTGATATGAGACTCATTACCAGCTAAAAATGTAACATGTGCTACCCAGTTATGTGTTTCTAACTTTGTGCCAGATCTGTGCCTCTGCTCTATGTATAAATGAACATTCATCATTAGGGCCATCACAAAATGGAGGGACCATTTTGCAAAGACAGTTTAACATCTGGCTCCCATTATCATCGTCTCCCAGGGCTGGACACTAGCGGTGAAGAGAAATCCTAATTGTTCCAGTTGCCTGTGTTTACCTTCTTTGTCCTCTAACCTGCCAACATGGCTGTCAGCTCTATCAGACAAATAATAAACGATTGTATCCTCCTATTGAGGGTGTGCTCTTCTCAAATTACACGCCAGTGCCCATTACAACTGCAGGGCAGCTCTCATTAATCAGATCTGGGTAATGATGGTCTACACATCATGATGGAATGATATGAGGCTAACATTCTGAGGCGTGTTTTTCATGTTTTCGTGAAGATCTTTGGCCTGTAGAGTCTGTGGCCACCCACCAGGGTGGTCCCCCTGTTGCGATCGTATGCACCAGCTTTAGATGTGTCCATTAAACACAAAAACCTCCTGCTGATTGCTGGAGGAACCTAAAACCATCTCCCCTTCTGGCCACAGCCAGCATTGCCAGATCGATATCGATGAGAGCATGGTGTAAGTTACCCATTTAATTACACTTCCATTTCACCGCCATAAACAAACACGATAGTACCCCACTAAAACGGCTTAGTCTCCTGCGCAGAGGGCATTCTCTCTCTTTCACTGTCAGATTCTCTCTCTCACACACACACTCTTACACACACACACACACACACTTAGAATCTGAAAATGGGTCTCGGCTAATGGCTCCCCCTACTGGCCGAGTTGGTAGAGAATTTGCCATTCCTTCTCTGTCCTCTCCTCTTCAAAAGTCTTCCTTGTCTTTCTGACCAAGTCATCATTAAGACGTTTATCTGTAATATGCAAGAGAAAGATTTAAAGAGGCCAAAAATGTAATTTACACAGTTCCCCCTCACCTCAACCAACCAAGACATAGTCAATGTCCAAAGATGTCTTTCTTCAGTTTTTTGCTGCAGCTACAAGGGTAATGTAGTCATGAAAGCAATGAAAACTAACAGAAATCATCACACATTTGTCTGTATTGAGATGTTCATGAGAAGTAGACATGCCTATGTGTTTTTTCACAATGTATGGCAGTTTTCTACAAAAATTATGGACAGTTTTAGCAATGCAACATCCTTTTGTCCATTTTTATATAACCACGTCATATGACACTTTGCCACACTGTTCAAAATGAGACAAGCAAACTTCAGATGTTGAATATGTTAGAGGTACATTTGAGGTAATGGGATAATTACACAAAATTCAGTTTTTGACTAAACCATCACATTAGCAATAGACCCTCCCTCTTTCTGGTGAAGTTTAAGTAGTGTTAAATCTCTGAGCTATTCGTACAATGTCCTCCATTTGTAGTGTTTACATTTAAATCAGTGTATTTAATTCCTTGAAATTCTGCCCATTACCATATTACATTCAGTGCTAAAACTAAACTACTTTATAGATTCCTTAAGCAATACAGTAACAGGTCACTTCTGTAGAAGTTTGGAGTGGAATGATTAACGCTAACTGGAAAGATGACTAAGCTGGGTTTAGTTATCAGTGAACATCAGGGAGGTTCTTCTCTAGTTCATCTCCAGTCCTGCAACAATTGCCAAAGTAAAGACTGCACCGTTTGAACATGGTACAGTTGCTGGACAAATTAGAGATGGTATTGATGAAGGTGATAATGTCGACTGTTCAACCCTGAGCATTATGATAGTGGTACTGAGGTTTCATGGCACTGTGGAGTCAGATATCTTGAAGAAGGTGCCAGATAGAAAGTTTTGGATGAGAAAAGACTGCTGCTGTCCAACATGGCTGATTTCCACTCTGAAACTCACCTGATTTAAGTCAAAACTATCTGACCCTTCCTCACCACAAAAGCTACACAGATTCTTGTTCAGTCCCTGGTCATTCCAAACTGGACTACTGCAACTCTCTACTGGCTGGACTTCCACTGAAGGTAACCAAACCACTTCAACTGATTCAGAATGCAGCTGCCAGGTTAGTGTTCAAAGTTCACCCACACCACACCTTTACTAAGGAACCTCCACTGGCTCCCTGTGGCTGCTCGTGTTAAGTTCAAATCCTT
>JBBPDB010000036.1:2802014-2830897 GCA_037974465.1 Brachypetersius altus | reverse complement strand
TATAATTGCGTGGAATGTTTTTAATGGGCAAAAATACTTAAATAAATGAAAAGTTTAATTTGTCTTGTCTTTTTTTTGCTGATCCGAAAACTGATCCGATCCGTGGCTTAAAACCATGATCCGATCCGAACCAAACCGTGATTTTTTGTCCGGTTCACGCACATTTTAAACCTGTCTCGGTCTCTCCCCCGGACAGTGTGAGCTGTGTCAACACTACGCAAGCTATGATGAATTTCACCTTGATATTTGAGTGACTTTTCCGGCTCGCGCACGTTTTAAACCTGTCTCGGTCTCTCTGTCCCACCTCTAATATATATATGCCCACCTCTAATATATATATATACATCAGGTAAAGAGTAAACATGCAACCAAACACTGGTTAAATCCTGTATTCTGTGCCAATTTTAATAGGTTGCCTGCTTTTGTTTTTTTTTCAATATAGAAAACTTGGAAATCTCATGCAGAAGGAACTTTTAGGATACATTTATTATACAGATGTGGAGAAACATATCTGTCGTTGTTTACCGATGGTATGATTGCGTGTCTGTAAATCAGTGCGTGTGCTGTGTGGTTATACAGGTTCCCACAGCCAGTGTGACCGTTGAGGGAGCCCCAGCTCTGAACCGGGTGCGCTGGGCCTCCGGGGGCAAGGAGGTGGCAGTGGGAGACTCAGAGGGCCGTGTGTGGATCTATGATGTTGGAGAGGTAAGCTGCACTGGGACACTTTGTATGAATTTCAGGTTGTGCGGGATGTCCTTAATACCTAATACATAATTATCTACAAATATATTATTGAAGTTAAGCGCATTAATCCGTGAGACATTGATATATATAAACAGTGTTGGCTACAAAACTGTTATCAACCCAGTTCCTTATCATATAATGCCTAGGGAAAACTCAAACATTTTTATTGACAGTACCAAGAGAAATACATTTAATTATATTCCAATATGTTTGTAACTTATCAGACAACAAACCTTGAGTCTCTGGCCACCTGTGTAACTGGGGACACAGTTTGGGATAAAAAGAGATTAGAACAGGAATTAACTGCTTCTAATTAGTCACATTATAACCCAACACATTTAATAAATATAATTAGTTCAATTCTTAGTAAGTTCATTAGAATTAAAATTGCTTAACACACAATAACATGAATGTGAGTTCATTTTCATAGCCACACTGATTTTGATGTTGTTATGCAAAGTGTCACAGTTTCTGACACATACAGTAAATTTCATTGTATTCTATCATGGTTTACCACAGATCAGCTTGAGTAAAGCTATTAGCCTTCAGGGTTTTCAGAGGAGCCGCTGGCAGTGCATTAAAGCATCTCTCTATGTTCCCTGCATGGCAGGGCCTTCCATTAAAGTGCTTGCATGTTTACCAACCTCTTGGCCTGGCCGAGCTTGTTTGGGTTTCAGCACTTCTCTTCGTTCCCTATTTTAAAACAGCCTCCACATGGCCTAACCACCGGCACAGAGCAGCGAGCCGCCACGACTCCTCTGCCTGCCGCGTTCCTTTTGGAATCTGGTTTTGCCTTGTGTGTGTGGCAAGGCTAATTTTAGCCCTGCATAGTGTGGTAATTGGAGAGTGTGCTGGTTGGGCGTGTGGTCTCTCTGGCTTGATGATAATGGTGGGTCATCAATAAAGTGAGTGAGGTTGAAGGGTTTTATGTTGGAACAGAGTGGGGGCTTATTTACCAGAAGCTTCCCATAAAGGCTGAAAAAAAGCACACAACATGGCCTATACTGTCAGAGGACAGAATGGCAGGGACTCTTGTGAAGATACCACTTCTGACAACCGCTAACGTCGTTCTGAGCCATATTTAGGACTGCGTGCTAAATATTTGCTTTAGATTCCAGTGATACGTTTTCACAAATACTGTGCATACAGAAGCTATTATGTATGATGATGCATATCATTTATGGTGATATACATGTTTTTAGAGCTTCTTTCAACATTCTTATTTACCAAAAATGACACTTAATTGTGACAGCACCTCTCACCCGAATGTTTTAAGTGGTATATCATACATGAAGTTTTGCTGTAAAAAACTGTAGTTTACCAAATCATCACAGAGGCGCCGCCTTGTTTTTCAGTGCCTGGAATAACTGATGCATATGTGCAGTGTACACAGTAAAATGCCAGAATAATTTATTAATGAATGAAGCTTCAAAACATTCAAGTTATGTTCTAGAAATATGAATCTAAATTGTTGAATTAATTTGATGAATATTGTCTTTTATGAATAATGAATTTCAACTTTAGCAAACAATAACATTACATGAAATATTTCTGTCTTTAAAAGTCAGTATACTGGAAATAAAAACAAGCAATTTTTTAAAAACATTTTTATTTTATCATTTGCCACTTGCAAGGGTTGATGGAAACAACTCAATAAATGTGTACATTCATACATGCGTAGTAAATCAATCAATCAATCAATCAATCAATCAATTCTGAGCCGGACATTTTACTCAATCTTAAGTGTGAACATTTTGGAACATCTTAAACACATATTTCCTGTGTGAGTATCTACAGTGCATTACTCAGAGTGTGCTGCTGTTTTTCTGTTGAGCATGCAGGGGTCATGTCCTAATGGTTTTCTCTGCAAACCTCCTGCAGCGCTATAAAAGGCCTTGATTTGATCTTTGGTTTAGACATAGCTGTCATCTCCTTCCACCTCTCTATTCCTGCTTAATTACAGCCTGCAGTCTCTCACTCTCTCTCTCACTCAGCCTGGGTGGCAGCCGGCCTGGCTCTTCTTGTGTGAATTTTATGGCAGAACGTGACGGCACAATCTTGCAATCTGCCTCATGATGCCCCCGTCTCCTCTCACCATAAATATTCAGCATCCAATGGCAAAACAACGATTCTTCTTGTTCTTTTCCACTCACAAAATGTGGGGTTTTTTTCCTGCAGTGTAATATCACAAGTCATTGTAGTGAGTCATTTAGGTCTTTGTTAGATGTTTGGAGGGATTTGGTGTGGGTGTACTGAAGATTTCTCTCCCCTCCACAGCTGGCAGCGGCGCACAGTGAGGACTGGGCACGCTTTGCCCGCACGCTAATGGAGATCCGCGCCAACCGGGCCGACGGTGAGGAGGAGGGGCCAGTGGAGCTGGCCTCATAGACACACAGTCTCAAAGCACCTGGCCACCACTAACCAACATTAACATTCAACGCAGCATAACTCATATACCAGTGAGCATGTGCATTAGAGCTATAACTTAGTCTGTCCTAAACCACAGATCCAACTGACCTGACCAACTCAACCACCTACAGTGGAGTTAACTGTCAACCCATACATGAGAATTACCATGGTCCTAGAGACCCTAATGTAGTAAAATGTCTAAATGTTTGGAAAAGTTAGGAAATTCTATATTTTACTGTCTCTGTTGAGATGTTACCAATTTATATCCTTTAAGATCATCGTTTTTAAACTTTTATCTTCATTATTAATGTCTTGTCCAAACCCCCCCCAACCCCCCAAACCCCAAACCCCAACTTGAGCCTGACAAACATTTGAGAAATTACCTGTCCAAACCTGAATGTGAAGGTTTAGGTCTGGCTGGGTTTGGGCAAATATTTGATGCTGTAATGTGTATCTGCACTGTTCACTCCAGTTTTGTTCGTCACTGATCCATTGTAGAGCATGCACATTGTGGTCAGCCAAAGCACTTTGCTTTATACTTCTGTTGTGCAAAAGTCTACTGTAAATTGCTCCTTTGTTCCAGCTGGAATGTGAGCAATCACATTTCATTGTTTTAGCTACCTATTTAGTGTCTGTTTAACCGAAAGGCCTGATGTAGGCTTTTGACAATTGACGTGAAGTGAAAATGTATGCTGCTATGAGAGTTCTTAATGAAGGCCAAAGAGGACAGGATCTTTTACATGGTCTGATATTTACTGTGCTTGTGCTACGTGTGTGTGTGCCTGTGTGTATATATATATACATATATATATTTTTGTATTTAACTCCCGCATGAAGGACATAAATGGAGTGAGTCTTGCAGGATTTATGTTATTGTGCCAATTCTAATACAAATAACTGGTAAAAGGTTCATGTCAAAACATTACACGTGAAAAATATTTTGTCTGTCAGTGACTGTGTTGTGCTTATAAAAAATGTTTAATTTCACATTTAATCAATACAGTGTGCAGATGGTAATCGCAGATGCTATTGGTCTGTATGAGAAATGTTGCAAGCAGTTTCATGCTACTTCATGCATCAACTAATAAAATGACATATGCTTCCAACTGCATAAAGCACCAGTTTGTTTTCATCTCCATCTAATAAGTAGTACACATACTGCTGCCCTACTTACTGTAAGGCACATACATTAAACACTATGTGCATATTTTACTATACAGTGGAAAAATGTTTTTACATTTCCTTCTTGTGCAAAATGCTACATTTAGACAGATGGACAGTTTGTTCCTTCAAATACTTGATACAAATGCATCATTTAAGAAACCACTGCGAAACACAAGTGAGCTTTAAGACATACGTAGTGTGTCTGTTTAATGCAGCTTTGTTTAATGCAAACACAAACACTCCAGGATGATTTCTGGAACACAGTCTGTGTATCCCAGACTAAAAAGGACAACTCCTTTTTCAGCCCTGTTGACAATCCATTAGGTCAAACTAGAGTCTATGTCATTCAAGGTTAATTCTTTCTTCAACAGTCGTTATGCTACTGGACGTTTTTAAAGTGCTTTTTGCATGTAAGTGCTTATTTCTCTATGTTTAAGTCTGTGTTTCTCAAGCCTGCTCCTGCAGTTGCCCTGGTTTGCCCATTAGTGTCCTCCCTGCTCTAGCACACCCATTATAAAGTCATGAAGGGTTTGTTCACAGGCTGGCGAGGTAAGGCAGATTTCATAGAAGCAGCACCAAAATGTACACCCTAAAACCAGGCCTAGGAAACAATGCAAGTGTTCTGAAGTAATAGAACAATTAATACATAGGAAAAAAATAAGAGATTAGTTACATAAAAAAATACGCCTCTTTATTCACACAGCTGCATTCGGATTCGATTGTGCCATTTCAAAGTGCCAGAATCATATTTCTTTTACAGGTCTCACATCCTACATTTTCTTATCATTTCTTATTATACTTTTGATAGCATTTGTGTAGTTTTATAACCCAAAATCATTTATAATTAATTTTTACATTGCCATTTTCCAACCTCTCCTTAATTGAGCACAGTTTTTTCTTGCTACTCTGCCTTTAGGAATATTCTATTAAATGAAATTTCTCTCTGGCTGCCCTGTATTCTGTCTCCTGCAGTCCAGGTTTAAACTGCCTGTATGGACCAGTCATGTTTACACATATATATTCCTTCTATATATCTATTCTGTCTGCCACAGTACCATAACAACACTTAAATGTGTAGAACAACTGAAATCCTACAATACACTTTATTACTTCACAATTTATATGTAATACCAGTTCAATTTTTATAAAATGCTTAATATCAACTGATTTTCAATGATTTAACTGCACTAGTAAAATACATTTCAAGTCTTTGTGACTACTGCAGAAGTGAACAGGAAGAGCAAGCTCGTGTGTATGTGTGTGTGTGTGTGTGTGTGTGTGTGTGTGTGTGTTTGTTTCAGTACAACCTAATGCTCAGTACTGCCACCCACGGGTGGGCAGATTAGCCTCAAGGGTGGTCCGAAGGGGGTGCGGCAGTAACTTGAAATCTGGGCAGATGCAGTCCAAATTTACTCTCGATGCCAGCGAACGTGGCCACGGCCAACCTGTAGCCACCAATGTGGTCGGGGTTGGGCGCCGGCAGGCTGATTCGAGACTTAGGAGGTGGCTCCGATCCAGATGGCTTACTGTGGTGAGGAGAAAAGAAGGAGTGGAAGAGAGGGGAGGAAGGGAGGGAGGAAGACAGAGAGGTAGAAGAGAAATTTCATGTTCTACTGTGTGAAGAACTTGCGTTGCTCTTCTCTATGGCTCATGTATTGTTGGGTTAGGTGTTGGCTAATTATTATTTGACAGTTGTTGTATAGATGCTCTGACTGCAGTATCTCGGTTAAATATTTGACATGGATTTAAGCTGTTTTCAGGTAAGAAACAGTTGTGGACTTCTTAAGCACTGATGTACGTCGCTGATGTTTTGATTTTTTTTTTATATTTACACTGAAATACATCTAATATGAAAATATATATATAATTTTCTCAAGACAATAATTGGAAGCAGCAATTTCTGACCAAGCTGCTAATAGAGGAATTTTACAGTTCAACTGATTGTTTCAGAGCTGCAGGTTGTGGTAAGCATCTAGAAGGAGACTTTTCTTTAAAGGACTAGTATGAGCCTGATGTGAAGCTGTTACAGACGGTTTCAGGTGGGAAGACATTCCTCACAGTATAAATAGCAGAAAAGCACTACAGTTCTCAGCAGTCACAAAATTCAAGATTCAAGAGTTTATTGCCAGACCAGACACCTACACAAGTACACAGAGGTTGAAAAAGCGTTCTCTGAAGCAAATAGTCTACATAGACCAGGTCACCGAAAAAGAAAGAAACTGCAACATTATATGGCAGCATCAAAGTACGAAACAGGCAGGAAGTGCAAATAAGAGTGTGTTTCTGAGGTAGAGGAGTTTAAGGAATATTTTAGCAGCAAGTTTTTGCAGCAGATTTTATTCAAACCTGTCATTGCAGTGGGTTTAGGATAGCTAAAAGTATTATGTGCATTTTGTAGTAGTTTCAGTTCGAGGTCAGACCCTGTTCAGTCCCCTGATGTTAGGTGCAGGCTCTGAGTTCAGGAATCTAATGGCTTGTGGAAAGAAGCTGTTGTGATGTCTGGTAGTGGTAGTTCAGATTATACCAGCAGGCTTACTGGGTGCCTGTAAGATAAGTGTGTTCAGACATATCTTGGTTTGCTAACTGTTATCTCGAGGGCATGCAGGTAAGGGAGTGAGGGAAACATTCTTCAGTACATATTGGTCAACAGAGTATTACACCTGAGTATTGGCCCATATGGCCATTAACAGTGAAGGTGTTCTCATTCCTGATCAAACAGAACTGTGGTTTGGTTCATTTGCAGTGTGAAAACTCTTTTTTGGATAGTTGGGAGCTATTACAAGAACCAGAAGCTGGCTGTTGATTAAATAGTCCCAAAAGAACAGTCAAAATGAGCTCTGGTAGCATGCAGTGAGAACAGTATTTAATTAAACTGTAATAGCGTGATCGCAACACGTATTTTGATTACATTGTATATCGTGATGGTTGCACCCAGGTTCTTGGAAAACCTTTATCTAGGCTCCTTGTGTCTTTAGGTACTTTGCGACCTGCTGCAGTAACTTTGTTCTGATTTCTTTAATTTAATATCCTTTAAATTTAAGTATGCCAAAGATAAGACAGGCATAAAATAGTGTTTTTGCACCAACAAAGTGATTGAAAGCAAAATATAAAAAGACTTCTGAACAGTACTGTATTTACAGAAAGGCTTGGGTGCCTTTTAGTGTTCTGTTCAAATGGAGATTTAAGTCCCTGAATGACTGATGGGAGGATGGGATAGATTTAGAGTGTTTCTGGAGGACTGATCCAGAGAAAGAATTGGCTTTTTTTTAGACTTGTGATTCCCTAACAACCACAGTGTTTCCCACACTACACCAATCTGGGCACTCGGTGGAAATCAAAGAAGACCCTGAATCATCACACAGATTCTCTGATGGCTTGCACTGTGGATGTGACTCAAATTTGTCAGCTTCAATCTTTCAAAAAATGTCTGCATCATTCATTGAATTTGTGAGTTGACGCTCTGTGCAGATGTGCTTAAATGTGACTAAATCGATGGCACACTAGTATGAAACATGTAAAGTTTGGTTAAGGAGCCCTGGCATAAAGCAGTCATCTTTAGCCATTCTGTTTGACCCAGAAAAGACAAGTGGATAATGTGCTCAGCTCGACAGTCCCAGCTGACTTAATTAGGAGGTGTAAGCTGTGGGCTGAACTGCATAACCTTCAAATCATTGTTGCCTCTTTCTCTCCGACTTCTCTTTCCCCTTTTCTTCTGCTCCTTTCTGCTCGCGCCTGCCATCTTTTTCTCATCTCGCTCTCCTCCTCAAAAATTTCCTCATGTCTCATGGCGCCCAAGTGGAGCAGCGGCTTAATCGGGGCGGCTTCAGATCCGTGAAGGGAATGGCGCACCCATGAAGAGGCTAAGAGGCGATCAGCAGCCGATCGGTCTAACGGATGACATGCTAATGCTAAAGGGAATAGCTTGTGAAACTGTGTTCCTACAATATTGTAACTTTTTCTCACCCTTTCTGTCACACAACAAAACAGGTGTTGAAATGAAACATTTATTCCAGAGAAAAAGTGATGTGGAGGCCAACGCTAAGGAGCCACATCCTCAGGCTAATGGCTTTCCTTCCTTTTCTCTTGACCACTGTGAGTTCACCATAGGGTGAACCGTCTGAAACAAAACATGTGATGATATTTTCATTGGCACTTTTTTATTGTTTGGAGAGCAGCAGGTTGCATTCGCTGCTCCGGTGGCGGTGATGCCAAGAAACCACATGGGTTTTTCACTCTGAAGCTTGGAAGATGCTTGGCGGAAAGCGGCATACCCAGCATATGGTGGATGATTTTAATGAGTCTGGGTGACATTAAAACAATTTTAATGAGCAGTCGCGGTATGTAGGTTCAAGAAACACCTAAAACACTCCCAGAGGCCGTATATGTTCATATGGAGAGCTTCCTCAGAGCAGCCAAAACGGTATTTAGCAAGTCTCACAGTCAAAACAACTAGTCAGGTGAAAACAGCTGTGCAGGTTTCATACATTTGGCAGAGATAAAGCTGAGCTATGAGAACGCACTTGGATGTGAATGCGAAGCGCAAGCATGTGGTGTTTAGATCAGGTGTAGCTGAAGCATTAAGCAGCTGTTTAGAAGAGGCATCTCAGCCTCACGTCTGTTTTGTTATGTTGTCTTTAGCTCTCGTTGACCCCGTCTTCACCTCTCTCAAGCTCTACTGCATTTTCATTACTTGTTCCTTAACGCAAATGAGAGGCTGTTAACGTTAGTAAATCACAGTTTATAGTTGCTCTAATGTGTTCATTATGGTGGAACATCTTCTGCTCTCTACTCCTCATTTACTAAAAGGGCCCATTCTATGGAAACACTTTTTTCTAAATAAAAAGGTTTGATATGGTCCATAAATACGTTTCAAAACACATAACATTGACTTGCCAGTCCATACCTGGAAACCAAGTTGCATAAAACAGCAAAATGTTCAGTTCACTTTTGTGATGTCATAAAAACCTACACATCTACTTATACTTGCCTACTCAGTTAGCCTACGTTGCACATAAAATCATAGATATTGCTTTTTTTCTGAATGAGACAACCCATCAGAAAAAATGTCACTTATCAGTCATAAAGAAAAAGTAACAAAAAATGAGGGGGGGACTAAATACTAGGACATGGGCCCTTTAAGTCACGTTCTCTAATATTATGAAGTGTGAGAAGAGGTTATGTTGAATATGATGTACTTGTGAATCCGCACTGTATCTTGGCAAACGAATGCAAATTTACGATGAACCTTTGCTACCTACAAGATAAAATGTCATTTTTGGAGTTATTTTACCACATTTTACCTACAAAAGAAATATTCATAAGTGACATCAGGAGCATGCTTGGATTTGATGTGAGGCATTACTGATGGTATAGGAAAGCAGGAAAAGCAGGAAAAAGACATGAACTTTGCAGTGATTAAACATTTCCTCAGTGTTTTGCTCCACTAGATGGCATGCAAGAGCCAGGAGCTGGTGAACTTTGTGCTGATGTCATGTGATGTGTGACCCCTGGCTGTTCTGTTCCATTATTCAGCATAAGATGACGAAGTGCGCGCACACGCCATAAATCTGGACTCACTTAGGCGTTTGTTATGATATTCGTCACAGGGGATTGTTTGACTATGATGGCATCCTTTTTCTCGTCTTCACACTAAGAGCTTCCATGGAGATACTTTAGAGCTCTTCATTTCTCATCCATGAGAAAGTGTGGGGGTTAATGTCTACTGCAAACATGAATGTAGTTTATTTTTCCATCACACAAGGTCTCCTGGAGGACGTCTCTTGAGTCCTCACAGGTCACTGGTATACTGCTCTCTCTGGGTCTGCATGTTAAAGCAGCCACACTGGGGAGCTCTCATTCACCATACCTTCCTCTCCCCCACCGCTTAATTGATTATACAGCCACGTAGGATGGAATAAAAAAAGCCAGGAACCCACAGAGTCTCACTCCCTCCATTTGTGTGCGACGTGTCTTTGTTTAAAGCCGTGCTGGCAACAGGAACCGATGAATCGTTTATTCGTCTGGACCGTGAACACTAAAAGGTCACGTCCTTTATAATACAAAAACAAAATGGATATCTCATTGACACAGACTGTGACTGAGGTCAGTAAACAACCGGGAATTATTTACTCTCACAGCCCAAGCCAAATGTAATTGCCCATTAGTCCCAAAGTTGGATAGAAGTGTAACATTTACTAGGTTTGGAGATGGTTTTTGCTAATATACGCTACATGGACAAAGGTATTGGGACACACCTGTTTTCCAGTGTTTGAACTAGGTCCCTTACTTCCAGTGAAGGACAATCTTAATGCGTCAGCATACTAATATACTAATGATATACCATGCTTCCAACTTTGTGGACAGTTTGGGCAAGAACCTTTTCCATTCTACAAAGCAAGGTCCACGAAGATATGGTTGGATAAGTTAACAGAAACATTATACAATTTTTTTGTGGACAGAGTAGAAGCTGTTATAGCTGCAAAGTTGGGACCAACTCCATATTAAAGTCTATGTACTTGAATGCAATGCCACTAAACTCCCTGTTGGTGTACTGGTCATGCGTCCCCATACTTTTTTCAAAGTAGTGTAACTGGGAGCTGCGAACCTGTATGTTTTCTCAGGCTTTCCGTGAAGGCATACTTTTGAACCATAAAGCATATATAATTCCTAAGCTTGTTCCAAGAGGATAATTTCAGGTGTATTTTAGTTCTATTATCCCTTATGCAGTTTAGGTTCGCTCCTTTTTTAATGGGAAGGGGCCCTACTTGTTCCATAAACAGGCTGTATTAATAGGCACAGTGGTGGTTCATGCTTGGGAAATGAGTGATGTAGTAGAGGGAGGCCGATGATTTTAGGAACAGTGCGTGGTATCCTCCACTGGTTTATAGAAAGACAGTTTTACAGTTTGGAGCCTCTTAATGGGTGGCGAGACGAAGATTGTTCCAAAATAGAGTTGCTTCAGGCTAGTTCTTATAGAGCTTCATTTACAATGTGTAGTCGACTATAAATCCTAGACGAGGGCCAGAGCACCAACTATGAGGGCAGACCGCCTGTCTACAGTAAGCTGCTGAACATTTGCTTTTTGAGCCGAAGCCAAGTCAGTGTACTTACTTACCGTGCTGGAAAAAAACACCCCCTGAACGAAAAGCAGGGGGTTGCGTGCAAAGCGGGCGCAGCTTCATGCGGGACGTGTTCTGGTTCAGCCAGGTTCCCTGAAGCAGCGGGGCCAGCTGGGAGCCATCAGGCCCTCGGGTCTTTCCACATCCTCCAAGCTGCTGTTTGGACTCCTGCTGCCCTCATAGATCTGTCAGGCTACAGGACTGAGGCTTTACTTCTGTCCTCGATGGTGGAAATAAGGAGGATTTTCTTGGGACAAAGTGGGGATTTAGAAACTGAGCCTGTGTTTACAGTATGTCTTTATTGGAAAGGTTTAAAGCCAGTAAACATTTTGACTTTGGTTTCATTGGGCTTTTAATTGTGGTCATCATTGTACAACTTGGCAGAAGGAAGAGTGTGCTGTGTTACATTCTGTGTCTCTGTCAGTGTGTCACTGTAATGAGCTTAAAATAATATAAAACAGATTCTTTAATCTGATTGGCTAAGCCCTGTTCAGTGCCAAAAGTACACTACCGTTATAAAATGATCACCCTGATCAGCTGGGTTCTGTATTAATTTACTACATTTTTATCAAAATATTGTTCAAAGAATAATCATTATGTTGCTTAGCAACCATAACCTACTGTGAACTGGTAGAAGAACTTTGTGTTTATCAGTTAAAAAACATTTACTAAACATTTTATTTTTGTTAAATCATAACACTGAATTTTAGAGATATTGTTTGGCTGTATAATATGTTGAGATGTATAATATTTTCAAAAACGAACCATGCTGTCTGAAAACACTGCCTACAGCATTTGGCCACATGCTGATGTTTTGTGGATTTTGGTAGAAAGTACAGGTTAAGATCTTGAAATGGCAAATGGAAAAACTGTCTAACCAGGTACCCAGGAACAGCCAAGCAAGCTCTTCTATTGGTTATACCTTCAGTAGCTAGACTGAAGGACTTGCACAAGGATGAACTTCCAACATAGGAATTAGGCAACAATGGACTTTTTCATTTACAGTGGATCAGTTTTGGCCAAACAAAAGTCCTTCTAGGCTTTCCGGCGGTCCTGGGAAAATTACAGATGCCACATGGAAGCCATAATCTAACCACTCTTCAGTTGTAGCTTCATGCCTGGGCTCTTTACTGTAAAAGTGCGACGTTAAAGGTCAGATATATGTTCCCTGCTGCAGTGCATGGCCTCTGGCTTACAAGTTTATGCCTATCCGTATAGCTGCTTGGGCCCCCATCATGCAAGCCAATTTGTCAATGTCCACATACAGTATTATTTAGTTTACGGTGTCTCTGAAAAGCCCAGCAGAGGTGGATTATCCAATAAGCCAAAGGCTTTCTGAAACATATGCTTTACATAAGTGCTCATCGACTGTAGCTCCATGCAGCTAGAATTGCTCTTACTCTTTTTCAAGCTCTTGTACAAAAAGACCACCACTTGTCAGCCTGACTCATTTTATCCCGAATTTCATGCGGAGACAATGCTCCCTTGTATTGTAAAAAGCACATTCACAGTCGCTCTGACTGACCGATGGTGGTGTAGAGAAAGTCATGGTTAGCTTTTAGGATTCCATGAGAGCAGGTGGGAAGTAATGGTGGATTATTTTGCTGTGTGAACTGTTTGACACTTCTCATATTTTATCCACACTTGGCACTCAACGAGCTATTGAGGATTCAGACCCCAGCAGTGGTTGGATAATGGACCTTTTAGGCCTTGATTTCCCAAATGCACCGCAACACGAAAGCTATCAAAGGATCATCAGAGCATGTGTGAGCTGGGATCCTGTATCTGATTGTTTTAATGGAAGTGGTACATGTTTTTTTCTGTATTATCAGGGCTGTTATGATACCTCATTAAAAATGGATTACTCATTTAAAATGCAACCATTTACCTTCTAGATGAGTCTGGAGTAATGGTTGGTCATTGTTATGATTATGATATGTATTTTAAATTCTCATTCTGTTCTGTCTTATAGAGGGTACTTTGCTTTCCAGAATAGGTCCCTTCAGTCAGCCTGAGAGGCAAAACCAGGAGTAAAACAAATGATTATTTGCTTAAATCATAGGTTGTTGGGCTCAACAGTGATCCTTACAACTTACCAAAGAATACATTTATTGTGTGCCTTCAGGCTTTAACATACAGGGTTACATACAGGAAATTCCTGGCCACATGTCAAAGTCCATGGACCGTTGGGTCTTTGATAAGTTGTAAGCATGACTGTCGACCCCAACTGCCTTCAATTTAAGCAGATCATTGTTACGTGGACCCCTGGTTTTACTGTTTGCCCTAGCCTACTAATGACAGTTGTTTCCATGAATCGCAGTGATCCATTTGCTTCTCTTTTCCTTAGCTTTTGGCAGTCGGTTCTTGTTGAACCCGATTTGCACAGTCTCACAACAGTTCTTTGCCATTTTAGGCGTGTTTTATAGGCGCGTGCATATGTGTAATAAAATGCAGAGCCCTATGCATACAGCCATTTAGGTTTTTTAAAGATGTAATTGTGCAATTCTGTCATTTAAATCTAGATTATGTGCGTGTACATATGTGCTACAGTAAGAAGCAGAGCCTAATGGAAATGCCCATCAATGTTTTATTAATTTTTTTAAATAATGTAATTATGTCATTCTGTTATGTAAATCCATATGTCGTCATGGTCTAAAGTGTTTGGGTGTCCTAATCAGATAGAATGTATACAACCTCTAGAAAATATGCGCCTGCACATTTTAAGGCACAATTTCATAAATTAGGAAAGCAGAAACATAAAATGTGTCTTGTTCGAAAGCAATCCTATTTGAAGTTTTATTTTTATTATGTGTTAACCTCAGTGAACAGTAAGCTAAAAACAGTAGAAAATGCCACAGTTTTGTTCTCTGTACATGTTGTGTAACTTCAGAGAATCAGCCAAACATGTCTTTTGACCAGACGTTTGCATGTTACTGCAGCTATTTATTCTAACACCCGTTTCCATCAATGCAGTCTTCTCACTTCCTTTAACCTATGGATGCCCTAGGAGCAACTAAGGTTGTGGTCAAATTCCTTCTTTAGTGTTCTCAGTGCTCTCACTATGATTGGCACAACTTGCATTCCACATCCTGCTGATTTTGATTTCCAGCTCTTTGTACTTGCTGAGCTTCTCATGAGTGTGGCCATGAGGTTTGAATCATCTGGCAATGGCGATCGCCGGTCATTTTCTGTCTTGTCATGCAGCACGATGTCAGGATAATTTGCTAACGTTGTACGAACTGTGATTATGTGCACATTCCACATGACAGTGGAGCTGATGTTGCTTGCACATTGTCCAGCGGATGAAGTTCGTCATTTTATGGCACTTCTCCACCTGCACAAGGAACCGCGCTGTACAGGGAGCAAATGATTTTCCTTTACAAATAAACCGACCCGCACCCGAGCTGTACTTGTGTGGCTCGGTGGCAGGGCCAAAAGCATCGCTGCTTTCCGACTGGTGGAAATGTTATCACAACATAGAAAGAAGTTATTGCCCTTTTAATGTTCGCGCAAAAACCAACAATGGAGAACTAACAACCACAAAGCACTGCTGTCTGTTTTGCAGAATTTCAGTGGGAGTTTTCAATGACATGAACACATTCATCTTTAACCCTATGAGAAACGTGAAGGTTGACCAAGACATTGCTAACAAGCATCAAAAGAATACCAAGATAAAATACTAAAACAAGACTATAAGCAATAAAGGACCACTATATCAAAAGCAGGTCTGACAGAAAAACTGGGTGGTTGGTAAGACTCAGTGGATGCAGTTTGGGAACATGAACTGTGGGGAGAAAATTGCTGCTGATGCATCAGAAACGCTGTTACTGGGATGAGATACAATGAAAAGTCAAAGCATGCTGCAAGTTCTCATTGCAGTACAGTTTAGATACAGCATGGTTCCTGTATGCCTATAGAAAAGTGCATGTATTTTGTCGGTTGATGTACTACAATGGTGTGGTCACTACACAGCCTGCAGCGATATGGTTTACTCAGCCTTGTAGTACATCAGGGGTGTCTTGGAAGGCCTGCGTCCAGCACAGTTTGATGGTTCTCCTCCTCAAACACATTCATTTAACCAGGAAATTAACTGGCGTGGTGATCCAGGGGTTTCAGAGCAGGGAAATCACCAAAACGTGCCGGACCACGGCTCTCCAGGACTGGACTTCGGCACCCCTGTTGTACACCCTGCATTTGTCATGCCTTGCCTATCCATGCCTGTGTATCACAGCTGCCTCATGCGATGAGCTCAGCTCTGCGGGTGAGGCTCACCTCCTCACAACAACTGACCCTTGCTGGCAGCATCTGCTCCAGCATAACTCAGAGACATCACAGGAGAATGGATGGCTGTTCATTCAAAGCATGCCTTTGTGAGCAGTCTAAGGAAGTGTTTTGTTCAGAGTTGTGGCTCTTATGTAGTGCTGTATTGGGCTTTTTTAATTCTTTTTCTTTTTTAAAAAAAAGAAAGAAAGAAAAGATGTTCCTTTAATTACATTTTTCCATCATTAAGCAAACTGTTGTTTCACATAATGTCATTATGTAAGTAGCTTGCTCTGGCTATGTGATACCGTGGGGGAATTTGTCTCCAAACTCGAACAAAAACACCCTTAAATTATCATAACTTTTGCCAGCTTAATTGCAAGCCATCAGATATTTCACGCTAGTTATTTTTATGACCCTCGGCGACGAATGATAGCAGTTGAACTGAATTGCCCATTACTCATTCAATATTATCCTTCTCCTTTTTCTTGGAAAGCACCTATCAAGCCGGCATACGCACCAATCTCTCTGTGAATAGACTTCTTTTTTTTTTCTCTCCTTTGCTTTCACTTCCTTTCAGACTCTGAGGTCTTTCTTATTTTCACAGATGTGGCCAGGCTTGTAGCCCATCATTCCCAAGCGACCCTAACATGCACTTCCTGCCCAGTAAGCTAACACCCGGGGATAGAACAATCCCACTTTGTACCCACATGTTCAGTATTCTAATAAAGCTTTTTGAGCCCCAGCGTTTGAAGTCATGGGCTCCAGCTTGATTCCTTCTTCGGATCCTGATTGTTGTTGGAAAGCTCCTGGAACCAACATGGCTTTCGCTGCCCCGGCTTCTTGTATAAATTATGAAGAGTGAAGATGAAGAATGCGAACACACGTGTCACAAGTGACTCGCATGCACGGAAGAGCAAGGAAAACACTTGGGTGAAGTTATTTGGTCAGGATTAACATGCTTGGCACCCTCTGGCTCTGTGAGGTTGGCATGTGGTGGAACACTACATGTGGTTTTAGCCCAAAGTGGAAGCTCTTCCCACTGCAAGCAGTTGTTTTCATTTATTTAAAACATGTCAAATGCCCACTTACCACCCTGTGGTGAACGCTGCAGCAACCCTGCTACCACGTCTGCTTTCATCATTAGTATCAGTCTGCTATTCCCTGTGCAACAACTAATATGCGTGACAGAACACATGTTTATTTAATCACAGGTTGACAGAGCAGACCCTTTCTTATTATTATAAGTTGCTGAATCTGGAGGCTTAAAGTGTTAGTCTATACAGTCTTAAATAAATTCTACATGTAAATAATGTACCAGATCGCTGGCCAGCACTATAATCCACTGTATGGACAAAAGTTTTGGGACGCATGACTTTGCAGATTGGACAGCTTCCACTATTCTTGGAAGGTTTTTCACAAGAAATCTTTCCATTTGGGAACATGTGTCCATTCATTCTGTAGAGCATTTATGAGGTCAGTCTCTGATATTGGATGAGAAGGCCTGACTCACAATCTCCCTTCCTGTTCCCTTCCAAAGGTGCTGGATGGGGTTGTGGTCCGGGCTCTGAGTGGCTCTCTGTGAGTTCCACACCGAACCACTCCAGCCATGTCTTTATGGAGCTTGTTTTGTGCACTGGGACACAGTCATGCTGAAATAGAAAATGTTCTTTCTCAGACTGTGTCCACAAAGTTGGAAGCCTGATGTTGTCAACAATTCTTGGTATGCTGAAGAATTAAGAGTGACCTTTACTGGAAACTCTGAAAAACAGGTGTGTCCCAATACTTTTGTCCATATAGTGTATTAGTGCTAATTTTGTACTCCTTAAACTTGTCTTGTTGACCTACTCCATGTTTCATGCCACAGTACAGGAGGAAACGTGTTTCAAATTGCCCTGAAGACATCTACATAAGCCCTTCATATGAGTGGACATAAGCACAAATAAACAATCACTGTCAAAACTTTTGCTGTATAGAAGTGTTATGAACATTATGCCATTCAAACTGGACATAAACTGAGCTGTGTGTCATAGCATATGTCAGTAAAATTCTCTGCTCCTTGACAGGTGTTATGTCAACATGACCTCTAAATTGGAAAAAGCAGCTAAGCCAGTGGACACCAGTCCGAATGAGCTTTTTATAAATGATATGGGGTGTGATACGTGTCATGAAGGGTTTTATAGGGTGTCTTTAGCATTTTGAATACCACCTCTATGTAAAGTGTTTACTTTCATTCTAAGGAGACTCTAAATATCTCCCTTTCTTTCCCTCACTCTCCTTTTCTTCAGCTTATGGCTGTGAACCCAGTGGACAGTAGAGACTACACAATTCCAGCTACTATTACAGAACGACACTCACAAAATAAAGCAAACAGGGATGATCTCAACAACATTAAATACTAAATTTAATACTTGTTATTAGTACTTTAACTTTATATTTCAAATAACAAAGGTCTGAGCTTGGTGTTATTTTTGGGTTGTGGGGAAAATGGCAAACAGGCAGCATATTCGTTAGCCTAACGTTCTCTGAGCCTTCTGAACTGGTTTGGAGCAAAGCTCTCTCTTGCTCCCCCCCCCCCCCCCCTCTTTCCCCCAACTCCTTTTTGTCAGGTTACAGCTATACACATTGGACAGTAAAGACAAAACAATTCCAATTATCACAGAAAGACATGATGGCTCACAAGGTACAGCAAACTGGGATGATCCCAAAAACATTAAAAAAGAAATCAGTTAGTTTGTATAGTTCAGATAATAATGACTTATATTTGTGCTGTGGGAGAATTGCAAACATGCAGCATATTCTGTAGCCTAACTTCCTCTGAGGCTTCTGAACTGGTGTGGTAGTAAAGGGCTCTCTCTCTCTCTCTGTCTGTCTGTCTGTCTGTCTGTCTGTCTGTCTGTCTCTCTCTCTCGCCCCTCTGACGAAGGTACCACATGCAGGGTTGAAAAGGCCAGGGTGGACGGCTGTGCTCTCCCCTAGGAGTGAGAAGCTTTATGGAAAGTCAGCTGTATATGTGGGGGAACTCCTACTGTCAGGGGAGGATGACATGGCACTCTGCCTTTCAGCACTTCATTACTGCCAAGTTTTCCCTTGCCTCTATTTCCCCTTTCACAACAGTGCCATTTCACTGAGACTCCCAACTTTATGACAGTTTCAACAAGCCGAATGGGTTCTTATCTTAAGAACCAGATGTCCTTGGGAGTGAGAGCTTGAAGAGTTTTTCTGGTACGAGAAGAACATTGGTGGACTGAACCCTTGTGCGGAGGCTCAGAGAACTGAAGTCGAATTACTATAAAAGTGCCAATAATAAAACATGAACAAGCCAAACCGTGTCACCGCCCATAACGTGACGTCCTGACAGTGTATCTTGGTTTGAAGTTACTACGTAATGTTTTCTTGCAGATGTTCATTGCTCTGATCTGCCTCTTTCCAGGAAAGGCCAACAATCTCAGATGACGTGCCTGATGTTGTAATGACAACAAATTAACAACGTGAGTAATGACTGTCAACACATTCGTGATCCAAGAACTTCTTTTTGTTTTGGTTTACTCTGCCCCCACACTCTGTAACACTTTCATTCCATTCAGCAAATGAAGTTTTAACCCCTTTAACAGAGTTGGAAAGCACTCAGTCATTCCAGATTTAACATTTGGAGCCATCTGCTGATCATTTAAACCGTAGTCATAACAGGCCGTCTGAAACACTAGACCTGGGTCATGTACAATGAAAAAAGATGTAAAATACGTCCGTGGCCCCGGAGTACTATTCAGGGAGGGGTGAAGAGGTTATTCAACTATGAATGTTCTCTACAGGTCCTCTGAGGGCTTTAAGCCTCCAGGGCCTCGGTACTTCCAATGCACCTGCAAGCTATCGGCTCTTGGGACCCGGGGTATGGGCTCCAAGTCCTCCTTCCTTTCCTTTCAGAACATCACCCAACACTGTGCTGCTTTCAGCTAAAAAAAAATGCTGGGGCGAAATCTTTAGGCTTTCTGAGATGAAAGAGGCCAGCCCCCGGACCTTCTCGCTGCTGGACTAACGCCGTGGCTTTTCCTCTCGCTCACAGGATCTTTTTATGAATTCAGGAAATGCATCCTTTGATGTTTTCCACTCAAATAAAAAAAACCTCAAAGTTTATCAGACAACAATGTCAGAAAAGAAGGCCGACTATCCCCCGGGGCCCAAGCACACACTTGGTGCGGAATTAGAGTGAGCGAGAGCAGTAAAGTGTACAAGCTAAAGGGCTGATTCATTCTCATGGTTGTCTGGGAAAAGACTAATTATGCATTGGTGCATGTCTCATTAAATGCATTCCAGCATGTGTACTACATTACGGCTTCCCTCCCTGTGTCAATAAACAAACAGCACTGCCTTTAATGTCTCGTACTAATGAATGAGTTTAAGGGACAATTCCAGGGAAAAGTTTTCATAGCAGGGCTCTTTCTATTGAGCGTATAAGCATTATTGTTTACTCTTCCACAATGTTTCTACTTCAGTTAGATATGACTTCGCTCCAAGACAACTCGGTTAACCTACAACAACAATCCAACGTGACCTTTGGGCTCCTTTCTTTGAACCTCACCCAAATGGCCTAAGACAACATGTGCCTAAGTGGATATTCTTCAGTGTTGTGTTTACCCCCCTAGAAGTCACTCTTATGGCCAGCAACAATACAATGATAGTTCAATATGAGTTATTTATTACTCATAACACCTTTTTTCTCACAATTATTAGGGATTCTAAGCTTTGGATGGACACTTATTTGTGTTGATATGTAGAAGTGGAAGGCACTGGAAAGTCGTTGTTGAGCACTGAGTCTTGTTTGTGGTTAGTAAACACATTCTTTACATTTCACGCCACTCTGCTGTTCTTAACCCCGTTTCCTGGCTTTTTGTAAGGTTCTGCTTTCCTCCCGTTTTCTTGTCTAAGTTGTTGTTTACGTTCTCCATGTGCCTTATTTGTGTGAGTCTGTTTTGGTTGTCTTAGCCCACCTCAGCCCAGTCCTCTTGTTATCCTGTTCACCTGCGTCTTGGTCCTCACCCAGGTGTTTACCATTGTCTAGTGTGTGTATATATATGAGAGACGTTCAAAAAGTTTCCACACTTTTAGATGTTGCTTGGAAACAGTGAAGGCTGGAAGAGCAGTAATTGGCCACGTCTGAGAGTTTAGTGCCACCAGATTTCAACCTTTTTGGAGCTCAGAGAAGCTTTAACCTCCAGAGAACCGAAGAAAAAAAGGATTTGTGCCTAAAAAGCACCTTACAATTTAAACGTCTTAGAATAGATTTTTTAGTTTTGTTTCCCAGCATGTCCACTGTAGAGGACAACCTCTGGATATTTGAGCTGTTATAGTCCTGGAAGCATGTTTTATTTTTGATTATGCAGAGGATTTTGCCATTGCAGTCCTTGTTCCCAACATGCAAACCCCTGGAAAGCGCAGGATCTCCTCTACAGAACACTATAGGGCTTGATGGGGTAACTCCAAATACTTAAAGAGGACACATGTGAACAAAATGTCCATTATAATGTATATAAATGAATGGGCCAGTTCTCAGGAGGTTAAGAGGAAGAAGAAAGCAGCAGTGCATCAGTAGCTACACACTCAATCAAAACATTTTTTGCTGATGGCATTAAAAAGTTGCTACAGCGCTGGGACTGAGATTGTGGTGACGGTGTAGAAAATTGATATTTGTTTTTGAAATTCTTAATAAATAGAGTTTTAAAAAGTGTAGAAACTTTTTGAATGTCCCTCATATGTGTGTATGTATATAGTAAAGGGACCATGTACGTGTGTAGGTATATATTATACACACCCAGTCTGTGTTTTGTGCATTCTTTGTAAAAGGACTGATAATACCACACCTTGAGAATTTCCTGTAAAACTCCTGGTTAATGATCTTTAAGTTCTTGTCCTTCATAAATTTAACTCTCTCATTTTTTGTTAATCTAGTTTGTTTTCTTGGGATCCTTCATTTTGTGCTTTTGTTACTTGTCTTTTTGCATTAAACCTTTAGGATACTGCGATTACATATTGTCTGCCTGAACCCTCAAACATTACAGCCATGATTTGTAATTTCTTGACATTGAAACATACAGGATGTACAAATTGCAACAGATTTGGCACTCACGGCTGCATTAAAAAAAAAAAAAAATAAGTGGGGGCAGCTGGGAGCCTAGTGGTTAGGGCATTCGCCCTGCGACCAGAAAGTCCGGGTTTGATTCCCACGACCACTAGGCACCTCTGAGGTGCTACCCTGAGCAAGGTACCGTCCCCACACGCTGCTCCCCGGGCGCTGTGTTCCTGGCTGCCCCCTGCTTCACTTGGTGAATGGGTTAAATGCAGAGGTTGAATTTCATGCTGTTCACACTGTGTGCTGTGGTGTGTTCACGTATGACAAATGTTCACTTTCACTTTCATTCAACAAAGTAAGGCTGAAAGCGATATTTGGATGAATGGAATGGAAAAAAAATCATGATTGTATTCGGCTAATTTTCTAATGAGCTGCTGGTGGAATGTAATATGTAATAATGTAATAATAAAACTATAGCTGGAAGGTGGATGATAATACAGCATATGAATATACTGGAATGGGTTGTTGATTAACACTATAAAGTTACATTAAACATCTTAATAGATGATTGTTCTCCACAATGCATATTGATTGTCTAACTTCTGCATTGCAAGATCACAAT
Organism: Brachypetersius altus; assembly: GCA_037974465.1. Classification (NCBI taxonomy): domain Eukaryota; kingdom Metazoa; phylum Chordata; class Actinopteri; order Characiformes; family Alestidae; genus Brachypetersius; species Brachypetersius altus. The sequence goes on along the minus strand of JBBPDB010000036.1, from coordinate 2,808,513 downwards.
ATTTCAATGCATTGTTATAACCCAACCTGCTATTACTACTAATACCAACATTTGCAGTTAGGCCCTAAACAGCAAGCAATTCACAAGTACTGGATTATAGACTTCCGCAATGAAATTTTTATAAAATGCTGCATAACTAAATGGCTAAGATGTGAAATGTCTACTGCTGAGAAATGTGCAGGGTCAGAACTGTTCACAGTGATAAGATAAGAACCTGGTATATGAAGAGTTTAAAGCCACCGAAAGGTAATTCACAGAAAGTTACTACATAAAATGGTTACAGATGTGCTGCTGAAACCTGAGAAGCTGTTTTACAACAGTTCTGAGATTAGGTTTTTAATACATTCGGGGTGGAGATGTACATGCAATGCGCTGTGAGGCAAGATAGCCTCAAAGAAAATCAAATTTTTGACTTATCCACTATTTTACCATCACTGACACAGTGCCACCCTGGCACTGGCCTGCAAACCCCCCCACTCCCACCCCCACCCACACACACACACACTTTCTACCATTATTGTGTCCTTATGCAAGACATTTAACCCTCAGTGTCTCCAGGAGGACTGTCACTGTAACTAATGATTGTAAGTCGCTCTGGATAATGGCGTCTGCCAAATGCCGCTTTTCCGTTGTGTTTGTGTTGCAGACACTGTAGCTGACAGTGTAAAGGCACGTGACTCAGTGAGTTTCACTCCACATTAAACCATTCTGAATTAGTATCAGACGTATTTGTTTATTTAATAAATTCATTTTAGTCTGACCACTGCACTAAAGCCTCTATTAAAGATTTCCTGTCCCATCATAGAGAGCTGCTTCAGACATTAATAATGGAGGACACGGGGCCACAGGTAAAAATGAGCAAAATCATCTGAGCTCAACATCCAATTCTATATTCTTAGTCAAATCATTCCTTTTACTTTAATTGAATGTCAATCCAATAGAATCAAAAGCAATTTTAGACATGTGTTAAGCAATCTCTATTAAAGATCGTTAGGAATTCAGCAAAGAGGATGAATGAGATCTTAATATAGCATTTTAAATACAGCATTCAGATGGTTACACTAATAGGAGTTCCTTTTTTTTATGACATAGCATGGCAATAGAATATAATGATTTAATGATGGCATTACATTTTTGTTTAACATTATAACTGAACAGAATGAGCAAATAGAGATTTACTTACACACTAGCTAACATGTAGCTGTGACATTAATAAACGTTAATGTAGTCACATTACTGAAACAAGGCTCTCAAATAGAATTTTAAATAGACATTTTCTTACATTCTTTATTTCATAGGTAACCAGCACAGTATCAAGCAATTGTATGTCTGACTAATTTACATGCTTTAACAGAAGATGACACATCTGTTTTGCTTTAGAATACATGCCTTTAATTAAATTAATGTTTTTAAAGGGCCCATCTAATAGGAAAATGTCATTGTTTTTTTGTAGACTGAATTTTATACCCACCCATTCACACAGAGCAGCCAATCAGAATAGTCTTTTTAACCACATACACAGAGCATGCATTCTAATGTAAACTTACTAAAATTGAGGAACTAAATATCAGCACTGGAACAAAGATGGTAATGACAAATGTGTGAAACAAATGCGAAGCATATGAGTATTCTAGATTATAATGCAGGATCTTACCTTTCAAGTAGACTAAGGCTGATCATCTCTCCTTTGTTGAGATGCTTTTATTTTCCAATCATTCTGTTTCTTCCATGTCACACCTCAAACTCCCTCCCACCCCCCCAAAAAAAACAAACATAGTCCGAGTACCTCCCATTACACACACGTTCTGACTCCGGCTCGCCCTCCAAGGTGCAGAACATGCTGGGAAAAGTGTATCAATCTGAATCTAAATGAAAGATTAGAAAGCCTGGATACTTACTTGGCTAGTTGGATTGAAAAGTGAATCTGTTTTTCTGTCTTCTTCTCTGTTGACGTGAATAATGTTCAAGCCCTGCAGTTTGCTTGGCGGAGCATGAATAACCAAATCTGTTTATGAAAGGACAAAAAGAGCACTCTGCATCCTGAGCAAGCTGGGGACCACGTGGATAGAAGTTTTTTCTTTCCTTGGGCAGCTTTTTCAAAGCCCAAAAGGCCTAACTGTAGACTAAACATGATTTCCAGAGGAAAACACCAACTGAGATTAAAGATTAAAGCAAGACTAGACCCAGTGTGCCTTCTTTTATTAGGTTAACCTGACCGGTCACACTGAGACTTCTATCACTTTCATAAATGATAAACAATTGATTAAAATTGCTCTCAGTGATATACAAAAAGTAGCCCTTACTTTACCCAGCAGTTGAAAAACATTTATTTGTACAGTTTTAAACCATTCTGAGAATAAGTTAGGTCTGTAAAGAGAACAGTTTGTGCCAACTAAAAAAGTCACAAACTGCTGGTATGCTGTGGAGTGTCCTCACAGCAACACTGGGCTTGGCTTTATATTTTCACCACTAATATTGGCTGTAGTTTTAAAATAAAATAGAGCGAACCAAATCCACAGGTCATTGGAGAAGTGTTTCATGTACATTTGTACCAACATTTGTGCTTAGAAATGCAATCAGTGACAAAAATATACTCAACTTATTGTCCCAAATGCAACGTTCACTGCAACAGCATGGAAATGTCAAAACTAGTCATGAGGATATACCTATAAACTATAAGGAGTGAAGTTCCACACATTTCCACATTTTCCATCACCCATCTCCATGTTTCTACGAGGGTTAGAATGACAGTTATGACAGAGTCGCCATGGAAATGTGGAGCATGTGGAGTTCTTGTCAAGTTTTGCCTGTCGCACTACTGCAGTGGAATCTGAATTTGGGTCAGGTGCACTGTAGAACTGAGAAGAGTCAAATATTGATTCTTACCCTCACTTGGAGAGAAGCATGAACACATCAACTCCCAGCTCCTCATGATAATTTAATTCACCAGAATAAAGATATCTGACTTGGTTCCACTTCTCCATTTGATTCCACTCATGTAGTTTCTCTCAATAATATCTGGAATATCTGGAAATAAAAATATGTTAGTATACAGTCTATAATTTACTGCAGGACTGTAACACTCTGCAGCACACAATGAGAGCCGCTGAGAAGGTTATCTGTGTGCCCCTGCCCCCCCGAAGGACATTTTCCAAACCCGCTCTTTTAACAGAGCCAGTAACATTGTGAAGGACTGTTCCCACCCACTGACGGACTCTTCTCCCTTTCTACTGGCTGGAAAACAATATTAAAGCTTCCATTCTGGTTCTGCATCAGCTTCATACCACAGGCCATCAGGGCCCTTAATGCACACAAATGCACATAAATGCATATAAATGTCTAGTTCCGGGTTGACCAGCACATTTCAGTGAACTACCTCACTTTATGCTCTCTATACCGTTCAAAATGTCTGTACTTTGTTTTTATACTGTTTTACACTCACACTACACTCTGGACTCACTTGTTATAATGTTATAATTCTACACTGCTAACTGTCCTGTGCAATAAAAAATGATTCCAGTGCATCATATGCAAATCTGCAATAATGTTAATATGCAATTTCTTCCTTTTGGTAAACTATGTTTCACGTCCCACTCACATTACTGCTACAGTGTCTATTTATTGTCTATTTATTGTAGCGTCCCTGAAACTCAATAATCTAACTGTTCCTATGGAGTAATCAGACATATAGTGCAACACTCATCACTCCAGAAGGTTTACATAATGTCACTTGCTGTCTATTTACTGTCTGTTGTCCTCTGTCTGTTGTAACCTGCACACAGTGTTGTATGTTGCTGTATGTTGCACTGTGGTCCATGGAGAAATGTTGTCTCATCTCACTTTGTACGTGTACACAGCTGCTGATGACAATAAAGTAACCTTGGACTCTTAAAAAATAATCACAAAGCTTCTGTACTTTCCTCTGCCAAACACTAAACCTTACAGCGCCACCCAATGGCCACATTATGGCAGCAAAAATTAGAGTTCCAGACTAATCTTGAGGGACTTGCATTTGCCAATATTGCATCATCTTTGTACTCCCATCTCATCAGATACATTCAGTAGTCTGTTATTTCTGGCTCTCTCTTCATTTGAACTCTGTATTTTGTCCTGTCTGTACTTGTGTAGTTTTGTGTTGTTCCTTTTTTTGTTCTTGTGTTACTCCATGATCATTATTTAATTGTACTGTGTTCTGACTATATGGTTGAAATGACAATTAACCAGCTTGACTTGATTCGACTTGATTTCACATGACTTGACCTTCAAGTGACTTTTGAAAAACTAATTTACACATATATTTTTATATTTATCTATAAATTTTTATATCCATATAATTATTTTTTATATATAATATACAACATATTTATATTATGCATTATAAACATATATATATGTATGTATATATATTTTATTTTTTTTTAAATCCTGCATGATGTTAAAGTGTCGTTCTCAGGCTTGATCCTTTAACCAGGCACCTGAGGGTTTTTTCACTGACTTTTCACTTCGAAAGCATCAAGCATACTATATTTATTCAAAACTGGTGCAAGGAATAATGAAATCAAACAATGGCAGAAACGGCTTTTCAACTTTCTTTATTGTTATACATGACTCTAGTATCCAGTACCCCTTACAACCTAGGATAAGTGGCTCAGATAAAGAACAAATAAATGAAAGATACTTTTGTGTAGTTTTTATCATGGTGACTTGGTAACATTAAGCCAGTTTTTACTGGACGTGCCCCATGATGAACAAAACTGTTCCTAATCGTATAGACTTTATATCATGTGGCCTTACAGTTTTGCACTGAATGTCTGAATTATAAATAATGTGAACCTTTTTTGTGTTATAGTTGATTGCAAAGTGGGATGATTTAATGGTTTGAATGGCTTCCCTTATTTGGTAATCTATTGGTGTGTAGATTAGAGATAAAAATTGGCTTGGGACCCATTTTTTCACCCAGAACAGCACAGACCAGTTCTGAATGAATGGGTTGGTAATGATTATAAACATTAGTCACAGCGCAGGGGTTCAAACAGGAGTGATATGGCAAAATGTAACACTGCAATATCTTGGACGTCCAAAGGCACGATGCCCAATAAACAATGCACACTATGTGGTTATTTCTGAGGTTAGAAAAAACAAAATACTGAAAAACTATGAGAAAAGTGATTTATATGTTTATTAATGTAATAAAGATGACCAGAAACAATCTCCCAACTGATACAAATACATTATGAGAAGTTCTAGGATTACTGGCAGTATCTGGGATTTTGTTTAGAGCAATGTACATAATTTTGTCGCAGTGATCAAATTTCATCATATCGCCATAAAGAGTAACAATTCTCAATCTAAAAAATCTCATAACTTTCTAAATTTCTAATGATGTCTCATTTTTTATTTTGGCCCATTTTAGGTTCTATGCAAAACCTGTTGTAAGCTTTGCTGTCAACTCTAGAATTTTGGATCTCCTGGGTACATTTAGTACGAATATATTGACCTAACTTTTCCAAAGTATGCATTTTAATATTTCGTGTGATATTCAGGGTTTTGTTTTTGAAGTCTTCTTTGGCTTTCTGAAGCCTCAGCTCCACATCGAAGTAGAATGAAGGTCCTTGCTTGGCTATTGATCCAACCCAGACACATATGAAGAAGACTGTGCTGAATCTGATGAGGCTGCTGAGAAAGACGACTGGGTGAATGACGACATTCCTGAAGTCCAGAGTGAAATCTGACAGAATGTCAGAATCTGCTGGAACTGTATTTAAAGCTGAAGGCTTGTAGAGTTTCAAAGTAGCTTTGTCAGCTCTGAGGGGTCATGCAAATTAAAAAGCTTCTTTGCCAGAAGTGAAACAAATGGTACATTGTCTTTATACGGCAAACAGCTCCTAATAAACAGTTCCCCCAGTCTGTGTTGATGCCCGAGGTGTCAGACGTCATGCTGAGCTTTGTTTGGTGTTCCTGTGTCACGTAGAATTAAAGTTATTGTAATTTTAAATTATGTGATAATAAGAATAACCACTACTGGGGTTTTACACACAAATTAACAACAAAGAACAAAAATGAACAAATTTCTTTTATTTTAGGTTTTAGAAACAAACAGAAACCAACAAGATCTTTGAACCTGGGAGAACTTTCAGGATAGTCTCCGCCCACAAGTGGGTGGGGAAAACCCGCCGAGGGAGGGGCTCGGAGAGTGAACAAGCATATCACGTCGAGACGTGCATGGTGAGTGAGGTGAGTAAACGAAGGATTTCAATACAGAAAATAAAGAGGTACGAGGACCTTTTAAACACAAAGCATAACTACACAAAAGAGACACGGGGAGCAAGGAACGTGGGGATAAGGGTGAGGGTTTTCGTGAGGGTTGAACAGGGTTGACATACAAAACTACAAAACTTAAATACACAAACACACTCAGACAAGAATAAATACACTCAACAAAAATATAAACGCAACACCTTTGTTTCTGCTCCGATTTTTCATGAGATGGACTTAAAGA
>JBBPDB010000036.1:2713992-2790695 GCA_037974465.1 Brachypetersius altus | reverse complement strand
ATGTGATTGGTTGATTAGATAATTGCATTAATGAGAAATTGAACAGGTGTTCCTAATAATCCTTTAGGTGAGTGTATTTGTGCATACCATGACTTTCTGATTCTGTGTCATGAAGTCTGGTTGGTTGTGAGTGTTGGTCCTCTCTGTGGTGTCCAAAGCCACAGTTTTGAGGGTGTGAATTGTTTTATTTTTTAGATTTAGAAGAAAACATAACTTTGAGTATTACAGTACTCAATAAATATGTAAATATGTAAGGTTGTGTTCCTTTCTTCAGCTAAAGCATTCACTGATTATATGTATAGAGATATATATGCATATGTATTAGTTCATAAAACCATATTATTTTGAAAGGAATATAACAAGTGGTATAATTATATGCAAAGAATTGTTTGCCAAATTGCGGGGTTGAAAAAATATAGAACTTTTGGTATTTTGCACAACTCTAAATGAATCCCACTCTGATTTGTGTAAACATGGATCAAGCTTTTTTGGGTTTGTTTATGTAACCCAGTCCTTTTCCTGTAGTTCATTTAAGGTATCTGCCAGGAATAGGGACGGCATTTTATGGTCTGTACACACTTCTGCCATTACATAAGAATTTTGAAAGCTTCTCATTCCACTGTAGGGCAACGTATGACATAGCCTGTGACGAGGTTAAAACTGCACCTTTATTGATTGGAATAATATTTTGTACCTGACATGACACCCACTTATAATAGAGGCCAATGAGAAGATGCTGAATTTGGTCATTTAATGAACATTTACAATAAATGAACAAATTAATGATATGGTTCATGACCATATTTTTAACATTTGTACAATATTTGGTGCATGTTCCCTAGATTTTTCAGTAAGTAACACACTTTTAATATATTTAATATGACTTGTTTGTGTAAGTGAAATACAAGCACGAAGAAAATAGAGGGAGAGATGGATAGTGAGACAGGGAGACGATGATTGAAATATTTTATACTGTTTACCCAAAGGGCTTTCCTATATTTTTACAAACTGAAGACCGTGAAATGCAAACCAAGAAAAAGTGACCACTATCCTCCATAGTTGCCATGGTAACAGCGCAAGTCCATATCTTATTCACGGCACTGGCCAGTTTGATTGCATCCTCATAAACGGCATTGGCTCAGAAGGAGGAAGGAGAAAAACATCCTGCACTGAAGAGCACTGGGCCCAAGATGACCTTGTCCTCTGCTGTCAATATGTGTGTGAAAGGGATGAGTCATTCTCCATAAATCTTTCTAACATCTCCCGCTTGTTGATTTTATACCGGATTAAGATGAAGCTGCCGTCTGCAGCAGATTTTCATGATGTAAGAAAGGACAAGGCCAAAGTGGACTTAACTGCGTCTTACCTGAAACATATTTACACTTTAATCATCTCTTGCTCTCTTTGATAGTCTCTTGTGCCCTGTGTCTCTTTCTAAGATGAGCGTCTTCTTTAATCTGCACCCTGACTCTTACATAACATGTACATGCAAAATGACCAGTGCATAACTGAAGGAAAAATAACGTCTCTTAAACTTAATAACTGATTGAGCCATCTATAGCAACAACAGCAACCAAATGACTCCTACAAGTAGAGATTAGTCTCTCACATCACTGTGGAGGAATTCTGGCCCACTCTTCTTTGCAGAAATGCCTTAATTCAGACACTTTGGCACATTTGAGTATAAACTGGCCATTTAAGGTCTTGACACAGCATTGTGTTGGCTAGGCCACTCCAAACACGTTGTTTCTTTGGAACCATTTAAAGATGGATTTCTTCCAGTTCTGGATCATTATCATGTTGCAAAACACTGTCAGACTTGAACTCAGGATTTAGAACGCAGCATTCATGATGTTTTTAATTATGGCAAAGCACCCCCGCATATATAGATATATAGAGCAAGGTTTGAATATAGAAAAGATGTAGAGATTCATCTCGATTTATTTGTCTCTATATAAATATCGATATATCTTCTATATTCAAACTTTCTAAACAAGCTACATTGGCTAGCTGGAACTGAATCAGATGTTAAGAGGTATTTGCAGTTAAATGTTGGTCTTAGTGTTCATTCATTTATGAGAAGTAATCCAGGCCTGTTCAATGTGCCATACCAGAAATGGTCCAGATGTACAATCTCTGTGAATAAGCCAGTTGAAAAGCAATGAAGTAGATTAAATCATTAATGAAAGACTAATTAAGGAGATTAAAAAGGAGTTTGGAGGGAATGCTGAGTTTCATTTGAGTGACATTGTGAACCTGGGTGGCTCAGTGTGTTCCAGCAGGGCAAAAACAGACTGAAGCCAGCAGAGAGGCGGAAAGGGCTTGAAGACACAAGCTTTGTTGCTGTATGAGTCACAGAGAGAGAAGCTGTTTGTTTTTGTGTGTTTGTGTGTGTGTGTGTTTCTGGTCCAGGGCCGACAGGTAAACTGTCTCAGTGATGAGGTAGCGCATGCAGGCTCCTGCTGTGAGGTGAGAGGGCAGAACAGATGGCAGGAAGGACAGAAAAGGGGGAAAAGCGAGTTAAGAAGCGAGGCCACTTCCACACGCACACTAAAGCACAGAGTAATTTTCCCCTTTTATATGCCGTGTATGTAGTTGATCAACCAAGAAGTGCCTGGTGGAAAACCTTTCCTTTCTTTACGCTTCATTTTTATGGATATGTCATACAAATAAACCTGTTTAAGAACATGTGTTAATGAATCAGACATGCACTTCTCATCACCTAACTGATGTAGGCATTATTTGTTAGCTGCATTGGGATCTTAGCTCGAGTTTACTAAAGAAGCAATCTTCAGACACACAACATGTTTAAGCTGAACAGCTACATTTGGGAAAATTGTCCATTCTTTATCAGTACTGGTTATGGGTTAGTTGCAGAGTGTTAGGAGATTATCCCAGTGCTCACCGTTCAGGTCACCAGTCCATCACAGGGCGCACACACACACTTACACTTACTCGGAGGGGCGGTTTAGCATCTCCAATTCACCTAATAGCATCTCCAATTTCACCTAACTTCTGCGGTCACAGTTTTGGAATGTGATCATGCCATTAAAACACATTAGCATGTGAAAGCTTCACAGATTCACGCACCATTTTGATCTGATCATCATTTATTGTTCAAACTACATTGACTGGAAACCTTAACGTATACGTAAGTAAGTTTCCTTGTTTCCATTCTTACCAAATAAACACACGGCACAGCACTACCATGAGTGTCAGAACTGCCCTGGTAAAGGTTTTATCACTAGTCATTGCCATGCTGTGGGTTATTGCGATAATGAGTTACTGATGTTATATCTCGTAGATATATAGAGGCTTACTGAATATGATACTGAGGGTATTAAACACCTACACGAGTTATCATACAGCAGTCTTTCAGCAGGACCTCTCTATAGTTACACTGGCTTTACTGTAAATCCTCAAGTAGTGCTAAGCGCTCTTATTAGACCTGATATGTTCCATCTAGTCAAGAGGAAGGAGTTTTAATAGGTCTGGTACATACGCTCATATAAAAAAAAAATCATAGTGATGCAATACGTCAAATATTTCTGAAATTAAAAAAATCTTTTGTTTTCAATGTATTTTTTGATATAGGTTCTGAAGTTATGTAATACTTGCAGATTGTTAAATAGCAAAATGAGTGGCCATGTAGTGTATGAATCTACATCTAAACTACAGCAGCAAACCGCATATTTTGAGATGAGCATTTTAAATGGAATTCCTGAATCTACTGTACTTGTATTTGAATTACTTAAAAAACTACAGTAGAATTACTTAGCACTGTACATGTAGGGTTTGCTTTTTTTTATTCCTTTTCATAATCACATTATTACTGTCAATGATGTGTCATGGCTGACAAAACTGTTTTGCTCTTTTGGCAGTCATAAAATGTTTTTGTGTGTGTGTGTGTGTGTGTGTGTGTGTGTATGTAATTGGCCTATCAGTAATGGCTACCATCCATGGACTCCATTGCAGTTGAATGACACTGTGACTTTTGCGTTGCTGTGTAAAAATAGAACCACATTTCAGACCAGATCACAGTCTCCGCTGTTTCATCTTCTTGGTTCACATATCTCTTGGATATTCATACAGTGTACTTCTAACCACAGTACCTGTTTCCAGCCATTCGAGTGCTTATAAAGTCTGCTCTAGCTGTGGTCCATTAAATGGTCATTTCACAGTTTAATGTTGCTTCTTTCGTCTATGGAAATTCCATTTCACAGTTGAATGCACCTTCTTCGTAGGCTTCCCAGTCCTGGTCCCGGAGAAGCGAAGTGTGTCCAGGGTTTTGTCTCCAGCCTGGGATTAAACACCCAATTCAGCAGATCAAATCAGCTCCTGCCTCAAGACTAGACGCCGATCAAGAGGTTTAGTGCCAGGCAGGAGTAGAACCAAGAGCACGGTGCAACCATCCAGAAGCAGAAGAGGCAACCCTCTCTCCATTAGTCCTCCATTGGTCCTTTGCAGGTCTGTCACCGGCCTATAGGTGGCGCCACATCTTGCCCCCTACAGACTGTTCTTGTCGGGCAGTTCTGCCTCGGGCGTGCGTGGAAAGTAGACCGTGGTCTTGTGCTCCTCGTAACGGTCGATGTGCTTGAGATGCACCACCATGTGCAAGGCATAGGCCAGCACCAACAGCAGAATCAGAGATGTGATGAGTCCCATCAGAATAGCTGGCGTGAAGAAGGTGGCGCAGTCGCTAGCTGAGGCAAATTTGTTAGCCTGCACATTGAAGGCCTGGATCTGAGGACGAGATTGAGAGACATATCTTCAGTTTCATACTGTGCAAAAAGACCTGTTCAAGTTCTATCACACTAACACTCTTTATCTAGGTTAGTCTTCAAAAATTAATTTAATTCTGCTCTACAGGGGATGACTGTAAACACTATGGAATCTCAAATCTCACCACAAATCAGCCAGATCTGTTAAAAAAAATTATTCAGCTAAATTTGTTTTTTTTAAGGAGGCTACTGTGCTGTAGTTGAACATGAAGGACTTTTACTTTAGAATGCCTAGGGGATTTGGTTTTAAAAAAATAACCAAAACAAAAATTATGTGTAATGCTAGCCAATATTTTCTATACTGGTAGATACTGATATAGCATTCTTTCCTTCATACTATTATGATACATCATGATACTGGACTACCAAATACCACACAGTAGTAAATATAATTATACCTGACATTCCAAAATCTGTGCAGTTGATTAACTACAATCAGTGAATGCATTTCAATTTCTACACCCTTATTCTGCTTTCCTGGAAGAATTAAGAATTAAGCAGCAGCCTGTGCAGCACATACCTGGAAGTCAGTAAAAGTGATGTGCCAGTTTGCAGAGCTGTCGGTGTGCGAGCTGGGCACCAGTAGAGTATCATATTTCTGTAAGCTGCTGACGTGCTGGCAGTGGTAAGAATAGGTGGCAGGGGCGTACACCTCTGTGGCATTGAATGTGGCTTCGTGAGTCCAGTTGTAGTGGATATGAACGCTGTCCAAAGTGAACCAGTTCTGACCTGCCGACTCGTAGAATGTGTTGGACATTTGGAGCCTGTGGGGGGGTTTATGGATCATGAGACCAAATGTATGGATTTATATCAGCAGTCATTCTGTGAGGCAGTTGGCCTTATGAAAAAGTGGAGCGAAAAAGAACATTCACCTGATGACAAGGCCCTTGATATCCTCTACATCTCCCAAGCGTAGAGAAAGGCTGTTAACAAGAAACAATAGTTCAGCATTGTCGCCACTGTATAAATTCAAAAATCATGGAGCGTTACAAAAAGAACACTATTTTAAATGAGTCAGTATTGCCTTGACTGTCATTACACATACACTCTAAAAATATAAGGGTGCCAAAAAGGGTTCTTTGCAGGGTTTGATTTCACAGAGGTACGACCTTAGTTTTCACAAAGGAACCATTGAGTGCATGATTTGTGAATGCATGTATGGAGAACATCTTAAAGACTTCTACAGAAAACAAAGGTTTTTACAAGAACCATTTGGTTAGTTTGATTTCAAATGCGATACATGATGTGATACATAATGTACATACAGAATTCAACTAAGGAAAAACTTTAAAACATGCATATAGTATTGCATTAAAAAATTCTATATTCATATAAAAATACTGAAAACAGATTCCCATATCTCCAAATTTGTAACTTTCCAAAAACAGCAACAATATGCATTTTATGATGGTTAACAAAGCGGCAAATCTTGATGTTTTATGAAAAGAAGAACATAACGTACGTGGCTTTCTCTTTGGTGCACACTGAGCCTTTGGTGTCTACTGGAGCACTGGGTCCAAAAACCCTTTCAGTGAGGTCCAGAAAGGTGTTGTTTCGGTAGCGAATGGCCAGCCTCTTGGCCTTGAATAGGATGCATATTTTGCCATTGTAAGCTACATTCAGAGGAGAGTAGGGCCCCGAGCTCGTAGACTGAAGTAACTTCCTTTTAGTCCTGGGCTGAGCATGCAGATGCCATCCATAAGGCTGTTTTCAATAAAGGGGAGGAGAGAATAAGTGGTGATTAATATTGAATAGAGCATTAACTATATCTATTATTAATATAATTTTCCACTCTTAGGCCCTTTCCTTGCAAAATGGAAGTCACTCTCTCTCTCTCTCTCTCACACACACACACACACACACACACACACACACACATGCTGTTTTTAAACCTGTATCTGTGTTCTATGAGTGTCTTGTAAGATGTTTCAGGATGGATTTGGGCTCAGATAGTATTCTTGATGCTCAAGGTCACTTTGGTGATCAGAGAAAATACAATACCTGCAGTATTCTTCGGAGTGGATTTTCAGCTGCAGGCGAATAACTCTCCTCATGTGAGGCACTTGGACTCTCGACGCCTACTCCATCTGCATCACAAAATGTGGAAAAAGAACAACAGGGGAGATGGGATGGTGAGGTCACCCAGCAGAGCCAATCACTATGTTGCTTCTGATCAGGTTCGCTGTGCCTGTTCATGTTCAAGCTTTGAGGAAAACCATTGCATTGAATTACATCATGCACTTATAAGCACAGCTACATTTAAATAAAAAAAGGGAAATAGATAAATAAATATACATTATGATACAGGAATTTTACTGCCCATGCAGCTTAATCACATTAAATAAACTTGCTTCAGTTTCATAAAATCTATTGGGAGATTTGAAACTGAAGCCTGAGAATTACACCACAAACGTATGCTTTATTATGTCTATGATCATACAATAGAACACATTTTTTCAAGTCAATACCTACCTGATCTGATTCTGATAGCTGGAAATCGGGGGACCTCCGAGCTTTAACGGACAACATAAAAAGAAAACACAGGGAAGAAATGTTGCGTTCAGGTTGGAATACAGCAATGTTAAGCTTTGGCTCACATATCAATCTGGAATGCAAATCCAGTGACAGAAATCCAATTGATGCACTCAGGAAGATTTAACAGCAATCCCAACAAGTTTTGTGTCTAGATTAGAGTGTCCACTTCTGTGCTAAAACCTGGAGACAAGGTGAGCTAAGCATTCCTCAGTCCAGACATGCTTAACTCACCTTGTCTCCATCACCAGACAGGGTGAGAATGGCTTTAGGCATTGTGCTTGTGTGTTTGAGAGTCTGCCTAGCGCCACCTTGTCCCTTTCTGACTGTCCCCACAGCACTGCAACCTGCAGGATTATCCTAAGACGAACCATATAAACATCTAATCACCGCGATAATGAGCTTGGCGGAGGATCTTCTAAAACCTCATTAAGAATCTGGTGCCCTACATGGCGGGAATCTTCCCCAGATGTGGGGTGGGCTGGGGACTCCAGGGTCTCTCTCAAATTCAAATATAAAAGAAAGCTTTTGCTAAACTATTCAGATTAGGGTTTTACATTTTAATCTTGTCATTATACAGACTATATTTCAATTACATTCTATACATTTTATATATATATATAAATCATTTCCTCTTTGGCTAAGGATGTGTATCTGCCATAAATGCGTGTGTGTGTGTGTGTATGTGTGTGTATGTGTGTGTATGTGTGCCACATGAATGAAGCACTGGGTGACCCAGAGTTGAACTGTAGGATTCATCCAATCTCCTCATATCATGCAGAGGTGGTCTGCAAGAATTACTCTGAGCAATTTCTGATCAGTCTGTAGTCCTCAGTGTGACCCAGCTCTGGGGAGAAAAACACTTTATAACAGAGAGCACATCTGTATGCCACAGAGAGAAACAAAAATGTTGAACCCACAGCGGAGCAACATCTTGATTCAGTAAAACTCTGCAAGTGAGTCAAGGCCATTTGTAAATGCAGAGACTACAGGCATTACATAAAATGACTTCCCTAAGTGCAGCAGTAAACAACTGTGTTCTCTACATCTGACTAGAACATTAGGGTCATTAATATTGATTCTAGTAATTGTGTAATCTAACAATTATACTGAAGATTGATTGAGTTTTTATAAATAAAAAGGCCAAATAAATTGGACTTGATGCCGAAATAGTTAACACTTTCAAAGACTGCAAAATACTTCACAGGATAAATGATAAATAAAGAAGCCATTAAAAAGTTAGCATTACAAAGAACACTGGTCCAAGGAAAATGCACGGGGCAATAAACATGTTGGGAAATGCAATCAGCCCCTGAGTCTAACCGTAAGAAAGAGAGCAGAAGGAGAATTACATGCATTACCCACAGGCAAAACTAATCATCACTTATTTATTGAGAAGGTAACTTTTAGTCATTCATTAATAAAGTAAGTTTAATAATGTAATCATGACACGTGCTTTGAAATATTAAACTGAATAACAACTAACAACTGGCCTCGTCTGGGTTGGCGTGAGGGTGTGTAGGTGTGCGTGTGAAGAGGCTCCTGTCTTTGTTCTAATGCCAGTTTACCGAGGTCAGCAGCTGAGCGCTGTGCTGCTGTCATTGGTTATGGCTGGACAGAGTGGCCTAAGTGCTGAACTGGGCATTTATGTAATGAAAAGCAGCGTTCCCCAACACATCTTCACCTCGCTGCTCACAAATGTGTCAGCTTGTTTTTCTCTCTCCCTCTCGCGGTCTCCGAGGATGCAGCATTGCACCAACTCATGATATCTAATAATAGATTACTTCGCTAGATCGGATTAAGATTAAAGGCGTCAGTTTAGTTCCACTTGCAGCCATTCTGGTCCATCTGTTTTGGTTGTGGCGTGGTCTGAGTAACCTGAGGAAGGCTGTGCACCACTGAACCAGTTATCCTCCCAAGACATGTTCCCGGGCTAATAAGAGGCAGAAGCGATGATGACATGGCCACGGAGTGACGATCTGTCCCATCCTCCCAATGGCATGGACACAGTGGAAGAGATCCCATGAGACCTCTTATATCACTTGTGCTTTTCCCATGCCGACACTAATAATGAGATTATGAAAAACTATATAGCTTTAAAATGACCTCTTTTAATTGCATCAAAAAGCAGGCTGCCATGCTCAAACTTCAATTCAAATCCTCTACATGCCCGCAGGAAGAAATGCACAGCTAATAACATTACATCACAGGCTGGATTTCAAATAAGACTAATTTCTCTCTCTCCGATATTAAATCCAGCATCTTTTGCTGATATCCTTATGATGCCGATACCCATCATTAACAGGTGAGATTATCCTGATATTGTTTTGTCATATATTCCAGAAAGACACATATTAAACAAAGCAATGTTATTTTTTATTATTGTTATCATCGTCATTCTTACTACCATTATTACTGTTCCAATGCATGATAATTTTCCTATTTCTGATGCTAGATTGTTCGTCTTCTTTCTCGTTATTATATTAAAGATTGTTATCATTGATGGCTGAAAATTATTATTATTATTATTATTATTATTATTATTATTATTATTGAACTTTAAAACAGTAAACCTGAGAATGATGGAGACTTATGTGATGTTTTGTGTTTTGCGTTTATAAGTTTGTATGTATTTATAAATAAAATGAATGCAAATTACTAGAATGTATAAAATATCTTATAACCAATCCTTTGCAGCAATTAAACTTTTGCAAACAATTCTGCACTAAAACACAGTAATATTGTCTCTTTTCCCAGAACATATTCCCACAGGGCCCTCTGGTAGCTCTAATTGCATTTTTAAATTCCACCATCATGCTCTAGATCCCAAATGGTGCTTCATTCAGTTATGAAACAAAACACCAAAACGCACCTGGACCCTGAGCCCAGTTTCATCAAAACACCTCCATCTTTGTCCCACGAGGCCACGCGCTCGCTCTCAAAAATAACACCAATTGCGAAAGCAGTGTGTTATAGGGGAGGGGGGGTATGGCAGGCATGTCTGGAGTTTGTTTAATGGAACAAGGAGGGAAAGAAACAAGAGGACAAAGGAAGTTTGATCTCATTGTTTCATGGTTCAAGACCATTCACTATTAATCGCTATTCTGGTAATACTGTACAATCCAGTTAAGTGCATTTAAGGGCTAAGCCTTGGAAGCACTGACATGTTTGCAACAAAGGTGTAAAGTGACGGCCACTGAGTTTTTGCGAGTGAAGGAATGCTACAAATATGTAAACAAGGAAGCTTCTTCAGTGTGTTTGATCAGCCTGGCCTGCTTCAATCTCAGTCTCAGTTTCTGCCCTCTGCACACAGTAGTGGAGCATCTGTAAACTGATTCCTTCAGACATAACAGTGGATGGTGGTCTGTCGTATGTCCTACTGTCATGTCCATGTTGGAATGTCTTGCAGTCAGAGAGGGTTCAACTGTACTGGAATGGGCAGATCCTGGGTATGGAAACGCATCAGAGACGCCTGTACTGCTACAAAACATTTTTTACAGAGCTGTTCACTGGATATGGCAGCGCATCAGCTGCACAGCATCACTCCCTCGCCAACACCCCCCACCCCCATCCAACCAGCCCCAACAACACCACCACCACCCCTCCACGCCGGGCTGAAAGAAGAGCTCCTACCTCCTGTCCAGGATGGCGGGTACTTGGTTGAAGGGTGAGGACGGCTGCACCAGCGCCAGGAAACACAGAGAGAGGAGCGTGGGGAGCCTGCGTTCAGCCATGGGGACGAGCAGAGGGGACCGCTAGAGACGAGGCTTGCTTCATAATCTGCCCCCTGATGGCATATCCCTAAACCTGAGCCCAGTGACGGGCGGGCCCAGCAGCCAATCAGAAAGCAGAGAGAAGATCATCGTGCGTCACTATCCTCACAGCCTTCGTTCTTGCAGCCTCGCTCACTCCCCGCACGCTCTCTCTCTCTCTCTCCTATCTCTTTCTCTCTTACACACGCCTCTCTCTCCTTTTTCTCACACAGTATCTCTCTCTGCCCTGCAAACCAAGCTCTCTTTCTATTTCTCTCTCTCTTTCTCTTCCATTTGCATGCCAGTGTGTTCACTCTACCCCTCCCCCTTCTTGTCTTCTGTTCTCTTGTCTTCTGTCTCTCTCTTTCTCTCCCACCCTGTCTCTGTACTCTCCTCTCTCTCTCTCTCTCTCTCTCTCTCTCTCTCTCTCTCTCTCTCTGCTGCGAACAAAGCTGCCCCGGCAAATCTGAAGCACATGGAGCTTACGCATTTAAACCTTCATCCCAAGAACACCGTTTTAACCCATAAGCACTAAAGATGTGTAATAATCCGTAGATCTGTTTATGGGATGGGGAGAGAAAAAACAAGGCTCACAGACAAAACAACATGACCTAGATTTACACCTTATAACCTTGTTATCTGACATAGGATGTGGGCGTCAGTGCGTCGTATATAAGGCCTCCGAGCTCACAGAATGGTTTAATGAAGCTTATAAAAGGGAAACACTGCAAATAAGGGCAGGGCAGTAAGTTATTATGGTCATCAGGTGCAGTCAAAGCTGCAGAGGCAACAGACCCTCGGCTAAAAACCCCCAGCCCTGAATGACATAACTAATGTTTCTCTGAGGACACGTCACTCTCTAGAGTCTCAGTTCACTATCAGAGCAAATGTAAATGTTCATGGTAAAAGTAACATTAACATTAATCTGACAGAGGCACTAATGTGCAGCAGTGCTGTGAATTCAGCGCGCCAAGTAGGTCATTGTCTCTTGCCAAGAAGTTACATGCTGTGTGACGGACAAGCTGGGTGACAACTATCAGTCAGCTGCTTTCACGGGGAAGGGCAGGCCATTTTGATGTACAATAGCTCAAACCTTTGCATTATGGTGTAAGAATGATATCTTGTATGACCACTAGAAAGAAAACTCCAGTCATTGTAATTGGTGGGGCATGTGCTAAAGTAATCCCATTAAATACAAATGCCAAAATAAAGCTAAGGCCTATGTTCTTTTTGTTGAGTGGTGGACAATTTTGTAAAGTTGACAAAAATGACTTCCTTGCATTCAATCATTCAATTCATTATAATAAAGAAACAATGGCAGACACAAATGCAATTCAGTTTAATAAAATTCAATTTGAAGTACGCACACATACATATGTATATGTGTGTGAATGTGTGTGAAAATATTTTAATATTATTGCTCACCTTATGCTATTTTATTGCTTTGAACTTTTTTGAGGATATTTTGCAAGCATATCAAGCCTATAAGAAAACGATTCAGCAATTAATGCTGGGCAACAATTTACATTTTTCATCGCATGATTTTCTGCAATTAATTGCATTGTCATATGCAAAATTCAGTAATGAATTCAAAAATTGTGTTTTTTTAAGTACTTATAATATGAACAATAACATTTGGTTTGCAAACACATTAAACAAATAAGGAGCTTATTTAACAGCAGTATTTCCTTTAACACAGTTACACAGCTGCAGTTCAAATGTTTCTCAAATTAACATAAAACCAAAGATATAGCTGCGTCCACATTTTATGTAGTTTGTTACAGAAAAACAAGTTCCCCTCAGAGTCGAGAACATGGGCGTCGGAACCATTATAGCTTTATAACCATTATTATTGTCTATTTCTTATTCTTGTAATGTAATGGCACTGCACTGTTGTTTATGGTTGGGCCTCTGGTTAAGCAAGAGCATTGGAAATTGGAAAGGTTGATCTCCACCTCAGCGGCACGGGGAGCAGTAGAGAAGTGGCTGGGCAAGGCAGAGGACGTGATGCTGCGCAGCATCAGAGATGTTATTAACCGCTCCAGACTGGTGAGGTTCTGATATCTCCCACCTATACATGAACACAAATCACAGCTTTATATAATTACAGGAAACAATATTGTCAGTTTTTACTCTGTAAGAATTGTTTCAGTTCAGTTTTATATGTAGACACAGATGACAATTGGATATAAATAGAATTCTGTTTTTCTGACTGATTTTTCGAATAAGACAAGATCAACTTTTATTAGTCCCACAAGTGGGAAATTTGCATTGCAAAGGCCAAAAGTGGACAATACAATGCTGTCACGGAAGACGTGGTTAACCCGCTGCCGTGATTTACCCCTTGGAAGACAGGCAGGCAGGTATCCATGATTGTACTCTCATTATTTAAACAAAACATAAAGAAAGGAAACCAGGCTCGATGGCCGATACATGGAACACAGACATATATAAATGAGGCGATGGGCCGATAACCATGGCCCACACGAACAGAACTTAAATACACGAACAGACACGGACAGAAACCAATCACAAAACATAATCACTTAAACTAAATACAGGACACCTGGAAACTTGAAAAAAATCCCAAAATAAAAGCCCCCAAAACAAAACCAAAACAGTGGCCCCTACCGGCCACTGGCCGAGCCGTGACAAATGCATTCACAGACCACAGGACATAATAGTTATTTGACTATTAAACTTTATACCAGAGTCTTATATTAAGCAAGTTATATTGTAAGTTTGCCAGAAGAACACAATTAGGATCTGAGTTGTCCTCTGCATAACTAATATATGATAGTATCTGCTTTCTTGCTTGTTCGTACTGGATCACAGGCGTACCCAGAGACCAAACGGAGTCAGTGAGTTCGTGAGTGGCCTGGCCAGGTGGTTCTCTGTACTTCTCAAATGTACTGGACTCTAGAAGTACATGAAGCCGTTAGGAGTGGAGCTGGTGTAAGGAAATACTCATGACACTCACTCACGCATGATCATCTTAATTTTATATGGTATCCTTCAAAATAATCATTAGATTGCTGTAATGGTATTCTTTAAAATACGGCTTTTGTGATTTTACAGGGTCTTAAGAACAACAGAAGTCGCTAAAACTAGAACAGAGACCTAAATCTAAAACAATTTTCTAAATCAAAAATCAAATGCGGTCAGAGAAATGCAGCTTACTACTTTATTGAAGAATAAAGCAGTCTCATGGGTCCAGGAGAGTGTGTTATATATATTATGTATATTGTCCATCGGGCATACTGGTAAGCTAGTTTATTACTTTATTGGCCGGGAACATCCTGACACTCAGGCTCTCTCAGGCCAGTTAGAAAGGTTAATGGTTATATGGTTTTTGTCATACCTAACAAAACTCTCTCTCACTGTAAGCGGAATCACATTAAATGAAACCCAATATATACCACTTAAATCTTCATTAGTACAGATTCAGCTGAATGACATTGTTTAAGATTACTCCTGAGGGGAGGGTGACTTTCTTTGGAAAGAATGAATGACAGAATGAAACAAGGCTGCCTTAGCCAACCAAAACCAGGAAAGGTCTGCGTTGATGACCAGATTATTACTTTCACAGGTCGGTGTCCAATTAGGCAGCATGTACCAGGCTGGCTATCACAAAATTGTATGATAAGTCGGTGCACATGGACACAAATGTGGTACATTCTGAAGAAATCTGCACTAAATGGTGTAACAAAGAAAAAATAAATCCCACTGGATTGAAGGTATTTGCATCTCCAGATGGATGCTATGCATGGTTGAATCTGTTCCCAGAGGAACTCATGTTAGTGAACCTTTTAGATGCACTGTAAAAGATGCACTTTTAGATGCATTACTGTAAAAAGGCCTTCCAGCCAGTGGAACAGTAATAAAGAACTGGATACCGAAGGTATGCAAGTTGACTGCTGACAAATGCAAAGAAGGAAGAGGGGCATCAGAGATGGAAGTCAGAAGGACTCCTGAGCTCGCTATCACAAAATGGTATGATGAGTTGGTGCTCATGGCTGCTACTGCAAATGGCATACAGCCTGAAGAAATCTGCACTTGTTGGTCTGAAAAAGAAAAAATATGTCCAGGTAAGAAGACCTGCAGTCATCACAGAGCCCAATAATAACATGGGTGTAGTGGACTGTTAAGTTTTAACAGAATGTCAAGCAGAACGCAAAAATGGACTACATGTGTGATCTTTCACTTCTTTGATGCTGCCATAGCAAACTCTTTGATCCAGTACAAGCCTGACTGCAACACTCTGGGCCTATCGGCAAAACACACTCAACAGTACTTGGAATTTAAATTGCACCTGGTGAACATCTAATGGATAATGTAACAGCTGAAAACAGTGAATAAAGTGAAGAAGAGTATGAACCACCAACAAAAATGAGTATTTCACAGCCAGAGAGATCCTTGCGCTAACATGGAGCCAATCACATGCCAGCAATAACAGAATGCAATAATGCAGAAAGATGCAGGAATATGTGCTGTAGGATAAGACATACATAAGAGTATGCAAGGTGTTCCACTGTCCTCCCAAAAAAAAAAAAAAGTTGCTTCCTGCAATGCCATTGCTAAAGTCAATAAAAAAGTCAGAAACATCTAAATGCACAGACATATAAAGTTTTATATTACAGTTTTCTAGTTTACTGTTTTCTAATTTAAGTCAGATATGTTGAAGAATTTACTGACAAAGTATTACAAGACATGGAATCATTCTATCCTGAAACCCAAGAAACCACTAAAAATGTTTTTTTTATATGGTGGTATGGCTGGATTTATTAAAAATTTGTGTTGTCATGTTTTACTGTTCTTTTTACATTAAAGTCCACTACATTGGGTGTGCTATTATAACAAAAATAAAAATATTTTAAAAAATGTAAATTGTAAGATGTTTATTTTACCCTAGACATATGTGAAATCACAAAAAGAACTAAAGTGAAAGACACTTTCACCTTGGTTCTCCTCCTCCTTTTTACCTTGGTTCTCACATAAGTGTGTGTGAAACGTACACTTTCATAATATAATCACTCATCTTATACTGTTTTATAGCTTCAAATTTATTTGAGTATATCTTGCAAGTCTATATAGAGCTTGAGGAAATTGTAACGTTACATGAAAATGTTTATTAAAAACTGAAACAATAACCAGAAAATGGGATTCCACTTTCAGGTTATTTTGTTTTGTATAAACATTTATTTATATAATATAATCACTAACTTCATACTGTTTTATTGCTTTGAATTTATTTTTGAAAGTGTGTATCAAGCTTATGAGGAAATGGTGATCTTTATTATAAATCCGTAAGAATGTTCAATAAAAACTGAAACATTGTGATGGCTCTGCATTGTGGTTTATGTACGGGTCTCTGGTTGTACAAGACAATTTAAACGACATTCTGATGAAATTTATGGGAAATATTCCGTATCACTTGGAACGGCTTTTTTAAAAGAAGAAATGTCTCCCTCTTGTGGCCATTCAGGAACATATCACCATCTGCTGCGCCCATACATCTGCGCCTTAATCTGCTCATAATCTATTTATGAAATAATAAAGCTGACCAGCTACATAAAGCTCTGGTTAAATCATTCTAAGACCGAATGTTGGTGTGTTTTTTTCTGGTTTTATGTCCTTCTAGAGCAGTTCAGTAGAGAGTGACTGGAAACAGCGCCATCAGGAGGCGTTTCTCTGCTGTTGCTACTTTTCTGTTTCTAAGGCAACCGAGTTGTTTGGGTACGACTCAGCTAACACACGAGCCATGAAAGGAATTCACCAAGTGTCAAGATAAATGGTAAGAAAACATTTATTTCTTACAGTGGTTTAAAAAAATTAACTTCTTGGCCCGTACATACGGCTTGTTTGGCAGTTTTAACTTTCAACAGCCTTCATTTACTTAACCAGCTCCATATTCATTAAATATTAAATATAATTATTGGGCCGCATAGTTTAATGCAGTGGTGACATGGCTTAGAAATGATCAATAATCTGGGTAGGTCCAGATCGACACTGCCTTATTAATTTGAAATCGGTTTATAAACTTATCATTATTAGTTTTGGCCAAACCAAAAGTGGGCATTATAGAATGACCTTCTATGTGGGACAGCGGATTTTAAAGGTGGGTTTTAAAGGTCTTAATAGAATTCATTTATTATTTAATGGGACAGAGCTCAAGTCATGAACTTCAGGAACAATTTCAACTCGCAACTAAAGACTTGTACACATACTTTCAAATAAGGAATTATATTACTAATCATAAAGAAAAATGATTTACTAGCAAAAATCCAAGAAGAATACTTTATTGGTATTGTGGAGAAAGTTTTTCAATCTTAAAACCATATATCTCACATGTATAAAGGACTTCTAAATGAAACGAATGAAAACACAGGATATATTTAAAAAATGGGAACTTGAATGAAATGTTGTAATTACAGACGACTTGTTGGAAGAGCTGTGTGTAAACTGCCATGAAGGAAAAAATAGCCAACTATGGAGAGAATTTGAATGGAAACTAATAGGCAGGTTTTTTAATACTCCTTTTATTATTTCCTCTTAAGTTAAAGAACCACATGTGGATCTGTGCTAGTGAAAATGTGGGTCATGTCCCTTCCTCTCCAGGCCCATGAGACAGGCACGCTTACACCAGGTTTATTCGAGGTGCTAAATCTTTTATTTCTACAAATACTGGCATGAGAGCCAGACTCAGTACTATAGGATTGCTTAAACCAAAAGGAGAAAGGAGAAAAACCAACAAACGCAGGTCATTCTCCAAACTAAATACAAAAATACAACTCAAAAACCAATGAACACACACAAACACAAACTAAAGACAGCTGAAACAAAAACCTAATCAAAGCCCCAAACTCAAACACAAAACAGAACTTAAACAAGCATCAATCGCACACACATCTTTTGGGATTGCCCAGTAATCCAAGGATTTTGGAAGAGAATTGAAGAAAAAAGAAAAATTTGAAGAAGAAAAAAAAATCTTCTAATTAACATCCCTTACGACCCACTGATATTCATCTTGGGTGCAATGCCTAGAGAGGCATATAAGACAGATCTAAGATATAGTTTAAGAATATTTAAAAAAAAAAAAGAAACTGGAAAGAAACTAAATCACCATCCATAACTCTGTGGGTACAGAGACTAAAAATGTATATACAATGGAGATATTGACTTCAAGTTTACAACTGAAAAAAGACAGTTTGGTTAAAGAATAAAGACACTCTCTTTTGTCAGCAGGAGTCTGAAATGTCTACATCAGCGGGGGCTTTTAAGCCTGCCATGCAGGACGGACTGAGAAAGTACAATGTCCTCCCACCTATCCCAGCTGCGATGGGCAGTTATGACTCCAGCCTGCCAGAAAACAGAAAGGCAATGCGGAGGAAACTTCTTTATCACAGAAGAAGCAAACAGCAGCAGCAGGAGCTGCATAAAATCATGTGAGTGTTTGCCATTGCTATTACAGTATATGGACAAAAGTATTGGGACATACCCCTTTATTTTCAGTGAAGGAATTAATCTTCATGCTTCCAACAATTTTGGGAAGGCCCTTTTCTGTTCCAGCATGACTGTGTCCCAGTGTATAAAGCGAGCTCCATAAAGACATGGTTGGATGAGATCAGTGTGGAAGAACTTGACTGGCCACACAGAGCCCTGACCTCAACCCCATCGAACACCATTGGCCAACATCAGTGTCTGACCTCATAAGTACTCTACAGAGAACGCATGGCCACAAATTCCCACAGAAAAACTCAGATATCTTCTGGAAGGCCTTCCAGGAATAGTGGAAGTTGGTCTCCAAAGGGGGACCTACTCCATATTAAAGTCTATGTGTTTGAATGCAATGTCATCAAAGTCCCTGTGTAATGGTCAGGTCAGACGTCCCAATACTTTTGTCCTTATAGAATATGTCTACTGTTTCTTTACAGCACATGATCACATGTTTAAATGCTGTAGCTCGTGCCTCTTTCTGGCCTGTTTTAGAGTCGCAGGTGCACTGCAAGCCTACAAAAAGGCCAAGAGTGCAAACCCAGTAGCCCCTTCATTCTCTGTACCTGAGCCTCCCCCAACGGTAAACATGTTTTTTCTATAATCTAGGATTTTAAGAATCAAATAATAGTAATGAATGCTTATAACCATTAAAGATATTGAATACATTTCTGTTTGTAACCTAACCCAACCTTTTTTAAAAACAGGCACGCAGTGAAGAAAGGAAACAGCTCGTAAGTCATTTATTGTTTCCTATGAGAGAGCATGTATCAGGCCAGTCCTCCTACATTACACTTTCACACTTCTCTCCATGCTATTCCCTGTAGATGAACTACATGTTCCTGAAGCAGTGTGTTGAAAGGAGCCCCATCGTTCCTATTCAGCAGCACTGGCTCGATGACATGTTGAGCCGTGTATCACCGAAGCTTCGCCAGGGAAGACAGGAGCTACAGGAGGAACTCTGCAGAGAAGTCAGCGAAGACTTCCTCAGAAGCATGGTCAAATACAGAGGTGAGCTCACTGTCAGCCCTGCTTCAAAAGTTTTCAGTTGTGTTTATCCTCCTCTCACCCCAAGGGCAAGGTATAAATATTGTTCAAAAAAAACAGCCTCAGCATCAGAAGATGTAATTGTTTATTTGGTAAATATTAGTGGTGGGCATAGATTAGTGAAAGTGACCATTTGTCATACGTGAACACACCACAGCACACAGTGTGAACTGCACGAAATTCTTCCTCTGCATTTAACTCATTCACCAAGTGAAGCAGGGGGCAGCTACGAACACAGCGCCCGGGGGGCAGTGTGTGGGGACAGTACCTTGCTCAGGGTATCTCAGAGTTGCCTAGTGGTCTTGGGAATCGAACCCGGACTTTCTGGTCACAGGGCGAATGCCCTAACTTTTAATCTAGATTAATCTCACTGTAATCTTGGAATTAATCTAGATTAATCTAGATAAAATTTTTAAATCTAGATTAATCTAAATTAAAATGGCTCAGAAGGTCTGAAGCCCCGCCCCCATGATCCCAAGCCACCCTAAATATAAAGTCATTATTCTACTATTTTTAAATTATATTTCCAAACATTTCATACAAGATATCACTGAGTGCAGATAC
Organism: Brachypetersius altus; assembly: GCA_037974465.1. Classification (NCBI taxonomy): domain Eukaryota; kingdom Metazoa; phylum Chordata; class Actinopteri; order Characiformes; family Alestidae; genus Brachypetersius; species Brachypetersius altus. Next base: position 2,770,525 of record JBBPDB010000036.1, on the reverse strand, counting down.
GCACTTTACAAATAGAAACAAGACTATGCATGGAAATTTAAAAAAATAAGTCTAGCTATCATTACTGAATTAAAATGATGTAGTAGCTGTTGAAGCTGCTGTAGGTAGCAGGCGGGCATTAGGACCCAGGCGGAGCTACACGGCACTGCTTGTTAGCGAGTAGCGACCGGAGCCTGTTTATTAATATTTTTCTGGTAGCGCCGTTTGTACTCAGTTCAGCAGAACAATACTGTGATTGTCCATAACTGTTCACTGTCTAACTTTACTTGTGTCCTTAAGTGAACCCAACTTTGTGAATAGATTAACGGTGATTTTTTTTAATCGCCCGATAAGAGTCTCACGTTAACGCCGATAATGGCCCACCACTAATATATATGTATATATATATATTTTAGCTAACATTAGTTTTCCCGGTGTGTAGGTCATAACCAAAGTTGTTCTATAAAGATAATGAATAGAACTGAGTTGTACATAACATTCACATTAAATGACAATACATTCAAGATTAAATCTGAAGTGAAATTACACTTTATATATTCCATGTGTCAGAAATCATCAAAATCAGCTTTTATCCAAACAACAATCTCAATTCCAAAAACAAAGACACAGGGAAAGACATCAGGAAAATATAAAGAATTCGATATTAAATACACTATTTACTGTTTTACTTACCATGCTAACATCGGTTATTCCACTTTAGTCCTTTAGTTGTTGACCAGAGTCTCATGGCTAAAGTAGCAAACAAATGATGGAAGCCTCATTGGTTAGCACTGTGCAAACTGCATGCATAAATCATTTTGCATAAAAGACACAGTATTGTATCTGAGATTGCATACGATATTGGGGTAAATAGATTTGAACAAAATTAAAAGTGAAATTTAGCTGTCACTGTTTTTCTCAATGACTGTTTTTGTTGATTTTTTTGAAAGACTGCTTTAATGTAATAGTACAGAACCGTGCTGAACTGAAATGAACCCTGTCTTGGCGAGTTATATCTTGAGCATGTTAGTCTGTAAGCATATATGAGGGTAACCGCAGGCGTTTGGGCCCTCACACAGTCAGTAGCATTATGAGTTGCGAACATGTTCCATGAGTGACAGATTAACCAGAAGACCAGAAGAGAGGAGAGGCAGTCAAGCAGTGTTTTGGCTAGCCTCAATCCCATCAGGAAATTTAGTTGGTGATGCCCATGAGGAACACATTTAGCTTCCTTACCCCACCCCACCTCACCTCACCCTTCTCTTTTCAATAGAGCGTGTGCATTGTGCTGAGCCATCTGCATTGCATTTGTCCAGCGGTTAGGAGTTTGCATTTTGGACAAACATACACATATACACAGTCTTTTCTCGTGCTGACACTTTTGCCACTTTGCAGAAGCTCTGCTTAAAATGTAAAGCACGGAAAGATGCGGTGCAGGCAGTTACAGAGCAAATAAAGATTTCATTCACGTCAGATGCCTTGTCACAGTCCTGAAGCCGGGTCGAGTCATGGATCCCTTTACTGATTCAGAAAGCTTTGATCAGAGGCTGCTGGCATGAGTGGTCTGAGAGGTATGTGTGTATGGAGTTGATTTGGAATTCAAGCCCTTGTGTTACACATAGGTTGAGGTTCAACAATCCTTGGGAATTTCAGACAGCAGAGTTCCAGCCGTGCGTTCCAGCAATTATGGCCATTAGATCTTAGGGAATGCAATTAGTCACATTCGCTACAGGTAAGACAGCCCACCAGGGACGTTTTCCAGTTTTAAAGACATACCAATGTGGTGATTATATTGCGATAACTCACTTAACTGTGTACAGTAATTGTGCTTTTTTATTCATATATATTTATCATATTTAAATAAAGTGATTTTATTGATTGTATTGATTTTTATTGATTTTGACATACTGTTCAAAATGTAATGCACACAGAATTAAAAAGAAATAAAGATAATACATCATTACATTTAATTTAGTTAGAAATTTGACCGGCCCATTTTACAGGAGAAAGAATCTTTGGAAATTCCCCAGATTACCCCAAATACACCAGGATGTTTCAATCAGTATAAAATGAATAATTCACCAAAAAATCGAAATGACTCGATTACTCATTTCTCCGCATTCCTCAGATGTCATTGATCAACCTCTTTAGGTTATGACTTGAGCAACAAGGCTAATGTTAATAGTCACTAAAGCATTTTCTGCAAAGAAATCCTCAAATTACCAGCCAGAAAATGGTGACAGTGATTTGGACGGGATTAGTTTTCACCCAGAGGAGGTTGGGTAAATTGTGGGTAAACTGTGGTCTCAGTTTCTCAATTTACCAATTGCCGTCACACCAAAATGAATACATAGAAAGTAAATAGCCAGTAATCGTTTCATGAATAATTAATAATAATGGGAAATAATAATAAAATGAAATATTAAAAAAATAATAATATAATAAAAAATTATATTTATAAAGTAGAACAGTTGATATAACATACTGCTTTAGTTGTTACGGGTGATTTCAAGCTGATTGGTAAGATGATTGCTGTGGGTGTTATTATATAATATACACCAATACGCACCAATATCAATATAATTAGTGTCTAGAAATGTCGAGTTAATAAACAATACATTTATCAAAATGGTTAATCGAACATAATGCAGGACACTGATATTATAATAAGGCAGACCACTGGTGACTGTCTCGCCTCCAGGAAAAACAGCTTAATGTGGTCCTCAGTGATATGTGGTGTTATGTGGGATTCTCCGAGAAGCTTCACCGGTTCAGGTTCAGTTCGGCAGGCCTCATGTCTTCCTTTTCTGGAGAAACTGCTGCCAAAGCCTTACTTTCCCACACTGATAGCTGAATGTGATAAACAAGGAGACTTAAAACCATATGGAACCTAGAGCTGGAAACAATTACATTGGGTTGAAAGTTTTAAAAAGCAATTGTGAGATGAGCTAAGAGGGACCTGAAATATGTTATTTTAGCATCAGAGACGGATATTCGTTCTCTCTGGACTGGGAGTTATATGGAATTTGCCATTAAGTTCCATTTACCATTAATGCATCACTTCATCGCCTTGTCTTATCACCTGCATCATTACAGGGAATATGTCCTGCTTTTCGGAGGAAAGGGGGTATGCGTGCAGTGCAGGCAGAGTTTAGTTTCGCTCCATCCACCAATCTCTGAATTCCATAATAAAACAACACAGACACATGAATACCTTTTCAAGTCAAGTGTGCCTCACTGAAGACTGCTGCATCCAAAACGCTCACTATTATGTGCCAATTAGATCACTTGCCTGAAAACAGCTTAGCATCAATTACACACCCATTCTATGGAAACAAAATCCATATACGACTCTAGATTAGGTACAATATTTAAGTGTATATCTAAAGGAAAAGTGAAAAATTGATGTTATTGGGAGGTTTTGTTTGGAATTAGATAAGACACAGAACTTTCCAAACATATAGAAGCACCAGTTAATCACTGAAAAAAAGAACCAGGAAAGAGCCCAGATATAATCTTCTTCGAAGCACAACATATAAACACTGATGCTGCTGTGCCCACTGCCGCTCTCCAGGGTGGCTGACAAAGAGGTGGGGGTGCAGAGGGGGTTGGAAAGGAAAGGCAAGTAATTGGTTCCTTATGTCAAGCTGCCCTCCTCTCTAAATAATGGGGTTTTTTTTTTTTCTTCCAAAAAATGGCTTTTCCATTCGCAATAATGGCAGCTGGAGCAGCGAGCTCAAAGATGAAGCTTTGATCTAGTGGCTCACTTTTGTCCGCTGTCCTCACTGTGACGTACCACATCTCTGTGTTCCGAGAACATTCCCCAAAGCACAGAAGAGAAAGGCGATCAGCGTGGACTAAATCACAACATGCTGTTAGCGTTATTAAAGCAGCCTAATGCTGTTGCCAGGTACACTTTTAATCCTCTTCCAGATCCTTTTCTGCTGACTTCGGTAATTATTTGCTGACCCTTACTCTCCATTTTGCCGACCAGCTACACACTAGGTTGGATTTTGTGACCATTCGAAATTTGGCCTAAAAGGAAAAGCAGCTCTTTCCATTTCCACTATCTGGTAGACCTGAAATATTTGGCACGGTGCTGGAGGCAGACTGAGTGACTTTCCATATGGAAGACAGAGAGAGTATTGAGAGGCTGAGGGTTGCCTGTGTGTGCTCAATGGTGTCAGACAAACTGCAGCTTTAAGGCCATGCCCCCAACATTCCCCAACAAACGCTAACATTCAAATGTTGGCAGCTAGTGTTACGGTTTTCCAGACTAAATGAACCTAACTGAAATGATCCATCCGTGCCCCACCCACAAATGTGTCCTTTTATAGTCTCAAGGTTGGACATGTAGGCCTGTCACTATTACATAATGGCCCGATGGCAATCATTTTAGCTGACCACAATTATTTTCCACAGCTGGCTTGGCTTTCATAAGTGTAGCACATACCTACAAACAGAATGTGATTTCACAATCAGATGTTTATGTAGCAACAAACAGAAAGTCTTAAGGCATGAACAAAAATAACTAATAATGGTCGTGTATCGCCTTTAGTGGCTTAAGCTCAAACTTTGGCCGTGTTTTAGCTACTTTCATACCTACCTTGGTTGATCTTTTCTACTTTTCTCATGAAAATAGTAGGTGCGTCAGACCAGGGTCTGGACCAAAGAGGTGGGTTTGGTCGGGATCATGGTTAGGTTTTGCTGCAGTGAAAAAAAACTTTTTTGAATGGTTCTGACTTTCAGACCCGTGGTGGGAAATTGTGGTAGGCTGTGGTCACCCATTTAACAACAGCGGAAGAAGAAGAACCTGAAGAGAAGTAAAAACAAGTAGCGGTAGTACATGGGGAGAGGAGCAGAAGTCAACTTGAAAAAACATTAAAATACTGAAATTCATTTTCTGAGAAGTTTAGAGAGCAATGACTCCTGAAGATAAAGAAACTGCAGCAGCGGGTTATGAAAGCAGCGGGTTATACCATCAGAATAAAGGGGCATGTTAACATGAATTTGCTTATCTTTACAAGAACTGAGAGGTTGTCTGTGTTCTGTAAGGCATCACTAACTTTGCACAGGATGCTTTAAAAGCAGGGGGACCATGGAATGTTAATTAGGAACAATCTTCATGAGTCTCCCAACAATCACAGTTGTGACACACAAAACCAGTGTTTGGATTAGTTGGTGTTTGTTGAGAACGTTGATTTAGCATACGGTGACCTTCAGAGCTTTGACCAGTAGCTGCACAGCACCTGTTTAGCTCTCTTATGGACTGGCTTGTTGATTAAAACCATATATATACTTGAGCTAATATGGAGCAGACCTCTGAGGCCTTTGAAGACCCTGTTTCATGTTCTCCCGTACTCTCTTCTTTTTTTCTGAAGAAAGGACAAAGCGAAAAGAGTGCAAGCGAGGTAATATCACGGCATCGTATATGGAAAGCATTAACTCGTGAATTCCTCTGAATCTCGGTGAACTGACTAGGCGGGGATGCTGAACTCCTGATGGACTTCAAAGGCGGCCTCCAGTTCCTTGACCTCCGAGACACACCCGTGGTGAGGCATCATTTAAAACCAGTGAAAATGTGATTACTGACCTCACTGCCTCCAACAACAAACATCTGGCGGAAAGAGGCACATGAGTGGCAAAGGGTCTGCACGGACGTCCTGACGCTACCAGGAGATCCATTTAAGAAAGAAAACAAAGGGGTCATTTAGCCTGCCTGCATTTCAGTGATGGTTCACATTCCATACCAGTGTCAAGTGCCATGCACTCCATAATCTGGCTCAAGCTGTAGAGTGCTGCCGAATCTATGGTAAAGAGCAGCTTCGTTTGGTCTTGTTCATCAAGCTCAAAAACATCTGAGTTTTGTAAGAGCAATGATACTTGCACTTGCTTCGGGACGTTTAGTCTACTGTTCAGTGCTCTGCACTGTCAGAGGGAAAGTTGCGAGTTCAAATAAAAATACAAAAATCAGGACTGCTAATGGCACCACTGAGGTACCCTTGAACAAGGTACACTCTGCTCCTCTCTGTTCCTGGCTGCCCACTGCTTCACTTGGTGAATGGGTTAAACACAGAGGAAGAATGTTGTGCTGTTCTCACTGTTTGATGTGGTGTGTTCACATATGACAAATGGACACTTTACTTACTTTACTTAACTTTGAGCGGCAGCTGGTGGCCTGGTGGTTAGGGAGTTTCCTCTGTGATCAGATTGTGTGTTTGAATTACAAATCACTGAAGTACTCTTGAGTAAGGGACCATCCCCACACACTGCTCCCTGGGTGCTACATGGCTGGCTATCCACTGCTTCACTTGGTGAATGAGTTAAATGCAGAGAAAGAATTTCACATTGTTCCCACTGTGCTGTGCTATATTCACAACTGACTATAAGTGTGACATTATTCAAGACATGGATGCTACTGTGAGGTTACTCTGATGGTCAGTTTGCAAGTAGTCTCTCCCTGTCTTCTGTTTGCTGGTCTGAGATCTAGTGTACTAAACACAGCAGAGCGGAGTCGCCTAAAGAGCACGACTAGATCTTGTGGTACAGCCTTGAAAGAGCCTCTAATGGACAAAAAGGTCATAAAGTGCTGAATATGGGTCATTGTGTTCTGTCTGCAAAGTGTTAACGTCATCCTCTCGCCGCCTTACAAGCTCATTATGGCCTCTTTCGACACTGAGGGAGTCGCTGTACAAGAGAGCGGGAAATGACCTACACAGGCTAACACACTTCCTTTTGCAGCTGGCTCTTGTAGTTTAAAAGTCACTTGGCGATTATCACATATTTCTGCTGTTGTATTTGAAGCCACCGGTGGTAATAAGACACAACTGTTGCCTTTGGAATGGCGCAATAACTGAGGACGGGAGACTGTAAACATTCCATTAGAGTCCATTAGCATCCCACGCTAGAGTAGCAGTTTTTTTCAATGGATTTCAAATGGAGCATATTTCAGCGAACTAGGGATGTTTTCATTCCAGTTTATCCCAAACTCTAGAAACCAATCTTTCTTTTGAAATCTTTTTAACGTGTTCTCTGCTCTCAATCACTGAAGCCATGCCACATGGAAATTCTGAAATTTCTTCACGTTTTAGTCAGAGACAGTCATCAAACTCTGAAAGTTCAGAACAACTGATTGAATTTAAGAGCTTTAGGGCAATTGTATTACTGTATGTAACATAACTTTAAGGCAATGCTACAGCTAATTACGTCTGACCTGGACAGGTGGGCTTCCTTATAAATTTCACTTTGTTTCATCATACAAAAATACATTTTTCCAACTGAGCGCAGCAGGGCGCCTCTCTGTCTGTGTCGCTTGACTGATCTGGGAGCAGTTTTCGGGCAAGGGGACCCATTCGAAACGCTACAACCTCCGCTGTTCGTTACATAGTGGATAATGCACAAATGCCATTTTAGAAATACACCAATCACAACATAAAAGGTTTTTTTTGGGACCAATTGCGGACCAATGGCCTGTCTTCATTTTATACTTGTGGCCCAATCAAAAGCCTTCGCGGCCCATCAGTGGCCCGTGGCCCAGTGGTTGAGAAACCTGGTATTAATAAATGCCCTTTGGATGACACAAGCAAAGTGACCTCTTAACAGGCTCCACCCTTTGTTTTCCACTTTAGATAAAAATATTTATACCCTAATTGTTATCTTTAGTTCTGCTGGTTTCTGCTCTTTTTATGACCCTTGCAACTCTTTTTCCTTCCCCTGTACATCCTATGTTTTCTACCCTCTGTGTATGGTGTTTCCTGGGGTACCCTTTTAGACAGCCACCCCCCACACGCAGGGAGCTTGGTGCATGTGGTGTGGAACTTAACTGGGAAACAATCTGGAATAATATTTTCATTTCATCAAAAATGTCAATACATTGTAAGTTTGCTTATACTGTAGGATCTAGATAACAAAATGTAAAGCTTATTTGACGAAACTATCGAATAATAAACCTTGTAATATATTCAACACAGACTAAACTGAGGATTATATGCATGTGTGTATGGGAATAAACTACAGTTTGGAGGTTTTGGAACTATTTAGGGAAGCAGTTGCCTCTAATATATAGCACCAATAATAGTATTTCGAAAGGTTTGTTTGAGCCAGATTTTCACATGTCAGCTGTCTGGCACTTGTACCTTTAGAATTAAAAAACTTGTACCTTTTTAAATTCTGGAATGTCCTACAGCCAGGTTTCATAATGTAACACCTCTAGCTATTGATCATTTGTCAGCTGCTAAAGCTTTATTTAAAGACTTAAAGTACCAGGATAACCATTATTGTGCATTGTGGAACATATTACATGTGTATTTCCCTCTCATCACTCTGTTCTGTTGCTGTTGCTTTGTCTTCATTTTGCCAAGAACAGTATTAGCAAAGTTCAACTCAATACATGACATTTTTTTTCCACAGCATGGGTGTGTCGGGATATGAAAGTGACTGAAGGAAATATCAAGCATGTTGTTCTCCAAAATTGCAAAAACGTCAGCTGTGTGAGCTTCATTGCTGCTGTCTTGACTTAGCAGTGCATTTGCTGCAGGCAGCTCTAACTGCTGAACTCTGATCTATCTGTCCACGGAGGAATGAAGAAAGCAGAAAGCCCACATGATAACACTAGGCCAAGAGGAGACGATAAAATGTCAGCAAATCCTGGTGGCAACCCTAAGCAACGTCTTACACGTCCTCCCACTAACATTATTTTGTGAGATAGGACGAGTGAATATAACTGAATGTGTTTTTAAATTTTAATACATTTTTGTGGGGACACTGGAGCAAAGAGCAGAGAAAAGCTTGTGTTCAATACAGATATCATCTGAACAGGCGAGGACGGGGTCTGAGATGGTCCCACAGACGTGACTGCCATTTCTCACAGGGTGACGGTGCCCAACACACTCCTCACCTCCATCTGTGCTTGTTTAACCCTTTGCTCCCAGCCTCTCTCTTAGTGAACCTATTGTTTCCTCTCACTCTCTCTTCCTCCTACTCCTTTCCTGAACTCTGACTCCGGAGGTCAGTCTGCTCTGGCAATACTAAAGCCATCAAGCCTTACTCAACTCTCTCTGGCCTCCCTCCAGCGCTCCCAAAGCTTGTTTAGAAATGGCTCCACTCCCTCCAAAAGAGTGACCCAGAAAAAAGGAAAAGCTAAGAAATATGGAGCACAAGCGGCAGGTTAGGTCATGTAATGCTTGGAAGAAAGCTGAGTGATTTTAGTACTCTGCTGTAAGCGCTTGGCTCTTATGCTCCAGTATTGCTTTTCAGCATAAGCCCTTATACGTTCAAGATGTTGAACTTTTTGGAGATTTTGGGCCCCTCTTGAAGCACCCTTAGAGTTTTTTTTTTTTTTTTTTTTTTTTGACAATGTTACACAAATGTATAATATATATACATATAATATACGTATATAAATTAGTAATGGTTCAAAGCTATCTGGTACAGAAATGTAGCTGTCCATAATTTTAAAAGAAAGAACATTATTGAGGCTAACTTACTGAAGCTGGCTAGCCACCTAACTGTGCATGCTCAACCAGCCTGAAGCCTTTACTGCAACACAACACACATATACAGGCCTCCCAAGTAAAACAGTCAGTTTTATGGATCGGTGCAGTGGAGCAGGTTTTGATTCAAGTTTGGTGTGTGTGGAGAGACGCACAGCTCATACTCATTTTAAGGGTTATGATTATGTTACGTCAGGCAAAACATTTTTATATTACTGTACACTTTAAAGCATTATAATTCTATTTAAACAAACATGTTTATCGCCCAGATTAGATCATGCCAATGCTGTAAATAACTTTATTGATTTCATTAAAAGATAATATTAGTTTTTATTCATATGTTCACTGAAGCATTAGAAATGTATTTTACCTTACAAGCACTTCACAGTCCTTGTATTTATTAAAGCTAAGGGTCTCACTAGACCTGGTGCTACAGCATCTAGTGTCAAACCCCTATTAAAAGCTAAGACAATGCATTCCCTTCCATACACTACACCTATAGATCACAGAACAACTAAATGTTGTGTCAGCTATGGAAGAAGCACAGGTAAATCGACTTGGTTACATTTGATAGATACACTTAAATACACAAAAGAATGTGATTCTATATAAATAATAATGGCCTATAACTATCAGAGGCATCGCAATCCACCAAACATGTCTTTGAACAGTGAATATATAGTACTATTACTAGTTACAAGTGCATTATTACTATTAGTATTTTTTTATTATTATTAAAAGCTGCTAATGCGCTACAATTAAATATACTACTTATTTATGGAAAAAATCCCCTGTGTTCATTAAAAACACATCCTTTTTATTCATAGGTTTTTTTCATCAACAGGATCCTGCCTTTTGTTTTCTGTCTTATAAGCTGTCATGTTAGCATCCATTAACAAATTTGGTGTCATTAGTAATATTATACAGGCCCTTCCTCTGGCTGTAATATGAATATTTCCTCCTTTGCCAAATGACCTCATCCTATGTTCCTATATTTGTTCATTTAAGTAGATGGAGGGCTGCAAAACAGCACTGAATCTAATTTTCTAACATCCAAGCTGGAACCCAGTCTAAATGATATCATTGCTTCTTTATGTCGAGAGTCATGTGCTCCTGGGTTGGCTTTTTAGCAAGTCTGGACTGATGTTACTGCCTTAATTGTCAGACAATGGGTCTAGCAAACGGGTTGCCATTTATCAGTCTAATAAGTGTAAGCAAGCGAGCCACCAAGGTTGGTGACCATGCATGTGGTCTTTTCAGAGCACAGCTCTTGATTCTTTTACAGACTGAAGCCCAGGGGCAGACATCAGTGCATCAGAGGTGTTTTATAGCTTGCAGACATATGTTGCTTGTTTGTATGTGGGTAGTTTTTTCCATTCAGAAGGCAGGACCTTAGCACAGCCCATATACTTTATATATATATATAGTAAACATTTCAGACTTTAGGGCCCAAACTGCAGTGTTTGTGGAAGTTCCCTTAAAGAAACTCTTCTGGAAATATCAATTTTATACAGTCTGACACTTACTAAAGAAGGAGTCACTGGTTTTGCTTCTTAGTTTAGAACTGGAGCTGCAAGGCTAACTTTGCTAACAAACAGCGGAACTCAATAGTCATTCCCCAGTAAGTATGACTTACTGTGGGCTAAAAGCAACAAAAACATCACTGTGTAACTTTTATTTTATTTATTTTTAGAACTGATGTAGAATTTAGAGTTTTTGTGGCAAAGACAAGCACATCGTGAGGACCTCGCTAATTTTCATGGTTTGAGACTGTTGGTAGAAAGTCACACTTAAACTGCATCTACAAGTCTGCGGCACCTTTAATGAAGAGCTGGATGAGTTTTTTGAGGGGTGTATTGACACAAAAATTTAGGTGACTAGTGTTTGTGAGCAACACGTGTTTGCAGCTACAATTGGACTCGAAGCAAATCTTGGATTCCAAATGAGTCTTGATTGACTGCATGTTGGAGTATGTGTTAAACTGTATACACGGGGTCCTCGGGTCACGACACAGATCCGTTCCTAATAGAGGTGATGTAACCTGAGTTTTGGTATAAGACGAAACACACCCTGGCCACAGAAAAAGGTAACGACAACTCTCTCACTTATACGCCATGTTACTGTGTATTCGCACAACCAAACTAGTCCACCCACATAGTCCGTAAGTACTGCGCTAATAGCGTAAGTAGAAAAAACACTCACATCTCATTTTTTTTACATTTTTATGGAAGTGAACATAGTAAACTCAAAATTATTCTTTACATACAAGATACAAGACTCACTTGAATGCACCACATTGCAAGAAATTATGCTTGGATCTTGGTTTTCCCTCATGCTACATCCACATGGAAAACAAAAACATATGGATACACATATGTGACCCTATCAATTACCCCAATCCTTTTCTAAGCTTTGGCAGCAAAGTGCGGGTATGAACTTCTCAGAACTGCTGAGACTCTCGCTGTCTTTAAACGGAGACCCTCCTCTTTACTGAGCACTTAGGAGAACAACTACATGAATATGTCATAAACTAACAACACAAATTTCCCCAAAACAGCTGTCTTATGTGTGTGTGATCTGGCAGGGCCCCGATAGAGAACTAACTAGGCTTAGCAGTAGGAGAGACCTGTTTTCTTGTGGACTACAAAACATAGAAATAAATCACTTGAAGATAAGAGTGTCTGCCAAATGCTGTAACCATAAATCTATCACTTCCCTCCACGCTACAGCATAGTTGTATAATTATATTGACAAATGTTGAATGAATTTGATGAATTTGTGCTTTTTTTCAAATGTTAGACCTTATATTAAAGTGTCTGCTGTGATTCTAGTCTGCGTTTCTACTTGACTCAATGTTTTGTTTTACTTGAGGATGGGTTTAAGCTATTCCTCCCACCTCTGTTTAGACATCCATCCTCCATGAATCTCCTGGAAACCAGACAGGCCTGTGGAGCTCTTATACGCGGCAGTACCTGTTTCCACATGGGGGTCTGTAGCACAGGCAGTCCCCAAATCACCAGCTTTGTACAACCAGATGTTCCAGCACATACCCGTCTAAGAGACCCGGACTAGAACAAACTCTATCTTACTGCTGAAAATACTTCACACTAATAGATGGTACATGGAGTAACTCCTTCCAGGGTGAGCTTTGAAGGCTCTAAGCTGTTCAGTGTTCCGGCTTTATGCTTGCGTGTCGGGACGTTCGCCAGCATTAGCTCGAGCTTGAGAGAGAAACCAGAGCTTCTGCACCTACACTCCATCCAAAAACGTACATATTTTCCTGTAGAATATATAATATAAACATGACTGCTGCCAAAAGTAAGTGAACCGACAGACAAAATCGTGTTGATGTTTCACTCAGGCAGAAATTCTGCACACATTTGAATCACGGGGATTTTTAATGCATCACTACTTTTCTGTTTAGTCTGACTACCCCAAGACCAGATCAGTGAATCATTTCCAACTGAAATAATCTCTGTTAAACACAGGTATACATTTAAACACAAGTAAAAGTAAAATATATAATCAAACAAATAAATGTGATATTGTGACGGTTCCGTTAGTGGCCGGTAGTGGCCACTGCTTTTCTGTTGTTTTTGAGACTTTGATTTTGATATTCTGTTCTGTTTTTCGCCTTGTTTCCTGTTTACACCTGTTGTGCGTTTGTTCTGTGATTACTGTCTGTATTTAAGTTCTGTTTGTTTAGTTCACATTATCTGTCCATCGCCTGTTTTACCTTGTTTTCATGTTCATGTTTGTAGCGGCCCTTGAGCCAGGTTTTTGTTTTCTTGTTTCACATTCCTGTCAAATAAAAAGCCTGACATCATGGATGCCTGTCTGTCTTGTCCCTGCTGCCCCTGAGGTAAATCATGGACGCGGGGTCAGTTCGGACTGTGGAGTAGGGCGCGAGGAATGCCAGGACGGGGCCCACGTATGGGCCTTCTTGCCGGACTGTAGCGGTGAGTCGGCAGTGAGGGTCAAGGCAGGGTGCTCAGGAGGGCTATGGACTAAAAGCCCAGACTGGGGGACAAGGAACACCCTGCTGGCCGAAGGCCTGCCGGGTGGCGGGACTACTGGCGTGAACACTGAGGGGTTCCTCGGTGAGGGACCTGGACCGTGGGACAAGGACTACGTCCAGCGGTCCGCACCCGCGCCGTCCGGGCTGAAGGTGAAGCCCCACCCCCGCCTCGCCCGCCCTTTTGGTTTTGTTTTGGGGTGAGGTTTCTGTTGGATCTGCTTTTGGGCCTTGCCGCCCTGGTGTTGCGGCATTGAGTGGGGGGGAGGGGGGTTCTGTGTGACGGTTCAGTCAGTGGCCGGTAGTGGCCACTGCTTTTCTGTTGTTTTTGAGACTTTGATTTTGATATTCTGTTCTGTTTTTCGCTTTGTTTCCTGTTTACACCTGTTTTGCGTTTGTTCTGTAATTACTGTCTGTATTTCAGTTCTGTTTGTTTAGTTCACGTTATCTGTCCATCACCTCACATGCCTGGTTTCCAGTTCACGTCCTGTTCATGTTGTAGCGGCCCTTGAGCCAGGTTTCCTTTCTGTTTTGTTTTTGTTTAAATAAAGAATCACAGCATGGAAGCCTGCCTTTCTGCCTGGGGCTTTCCCCGAGGTAAATCGCGGGAGCCGGTTAGACCTGGCCCCTGTGACAGATATCAAGTGGAGATATATATACTGGAGGTCAGTATTTAAGAATAAATAAATAAAAAGAACTAGCAGCATGAATATGAAAATAAATTAACAAACAAACAAATAAAACTAACAATATAGGGACCAATTGCAGCAAGCCTGTATTAAACAGTATCGAATTGTACAGCTTTGCAAGATAAATGGTGTTCAAGGCACAAAACTCGACAAACACCTACCAGAATGTCTCTTGCTTATATGTGGCCGTTTGAACAACTAAAATATGGTGAGATCATTGATATTAACTGACCTGTAGGGTTATTCTATATCGCATTTACTGTATTTACTGCACACAGCCAGTGCACTGCAGATTCTTGCTGTATTCCTTCCTAACAGTGCTCAAGATTAATCATGTTTCTTCATCTCCTTTTTACGCGTACCACCTTTACCTCGCCTCATTTCAGAATGTTTATGTTGAAGGCTTCCGGTGTTACAGCCAAATATTGATGAGCCATTCCAAAATACCAACCTGTGACTCCCCTGAAGCAGTTTCCACTGAACCAGTGCTCACCCACTGAGCTTAAAGGGCCCATATAATAAGATGTATAATATAATTCACTTTTCTTGGAACATAAGACTAATAAAACCTGATAAAAGACCCAATTCATATGTTCCATACAAACAAACTGATCTGCAAAACGAATCACTTTGTTCGAATTGGATTTGTGATGTCACAAACACAAATACGTTCACATATACATTATACGGACAAAAATGTTAGGACACACTTGTCTTCCAGTGAAGGGCAATCTTAATACTTCAGCATACCAGGACATTTTGGACAATGTCATGCTTCCAACTTTGTGGACACAGTTTGGAGAAGAATCTTTTCTATTCCAGCATGACTGTGACCCAGTGCACAAAGCAAGCTCCATAAAGACACTGCTGGATGAGTGTGGAAGAACTAGACTGACCCACACAGAGCCCTGACCTCAACCCCATCCAGCACCTTTGGAATGAACTGGAACAGAGATTGCGAGCCAGACCTTCTCCAACATCAGTGTCTGACCTCATAAATGCTCTACAGAAGGAATGGGCTCAGAAACTCCAAAATCATGTGGAAAGTCTTCCAATGTGAGTGGAAGCTGTTATAGCTGCAAGGGGATCAACTCCATATTAAAGAGGCACAATACAGGGCCAATCGGAATCGGTCTTAAAGGCACAGTAAGAAGAACAGCCTGTTAGATACTAAGGGATAAAGTGAGATGGAAAATGTAAAATTAATCTGAATTAAAAAAAAACAGCAATCAAGAAGGATTTTATACATTGGAGACGCTAAAGAACAGAATTGTATGATTCAGTGCTTCAGAGCAGACACAAGCAGGTCGAACTTACAAAAGGGTGAGTTTAGCAGTTTAGCACTGTAATAAGAGGGATTTTCTCCTGAATGCTGACTGCAATACGGTGGTTTTATACCCAAATACCCCCACAACCACAAAAGTCACAAAGGTATCTGTGACCTAAATCACACACACACACACACACACACGCCCACACACAAGTAAACAAACACACAATGTGTTCTATTATTCTATAGCATACTGCGTCTAATTATCTGGTGCAAAATACACCCTTCTGGTAACCTTTTTACTTGTTTGCTTTCACAGTGTTTATATCTTTTCTGCATAATGAAACCATTACAAATAATTCAGGGTGATTTGATGTGTAATGGACAGCCATGGTGACAGAACCAGACATCTCAAACGCTTGATGACTAAACAACAGACATATATTACATGAAATACACTGTTAAATGTTTGATATGTTTTGTAATATTTTTGTAAAGCTTTTGGCCTAAATTTTATTTTTAAACGGTGAAGTGGTGGATGCTGTGTAAGTCACAATAATCCCTGAAAGCATATAATGTATGTATTAATCATTTTTAATACATACACTATATGGACAAAAGTATTGGGACGTGTGACCATTACACACTTTAATGTAGACTTTATAATATGGAGATGGTCCCCTTTGCAGCTAAAACAGCTCTCACTCTTATTGGAAGGCTTTCCACAAGATTTTGGAGTCTCTGTGGGAATTTGAGCCCATTCGTTCTGTTGAGCATTTATGAGGTCAGACACTGATGTTGGACGAGAAGGCCTGGCTCTATGATCTTTAGAGTTCCTCCCAAAGGTGTTAGATGGGGTGGAGGTCAGGACTCCAGTCAAGTTCTTCCACACTGAACTCATCCAGCCATGTCTTTACGGAGTTTGCTTTGTGCACAGTCATTAAGATCGAGCCGAAACCCTGAAAAACAGGCATGTCCTAAAACTTTTGTTCATATGGTGTACAAAAGCTCACTTGTAGGTAACGCACTAAAATTAAATTTTTAGATAACATGATTAAATTTGTCTCATGGGCGTCGCGGACCCTGGTCCCACTGATCACCACTGAGAAGAGAAATGTTAGTCTGTACGTTTCTCTAAGGAAGCATCTGACATCAAATCACTTTGTTTACATCTGGACGACTAAATTATGCACAAAGTTTGAAAAATTGTTGGAAATTCCCTCTAATTTACTTTTGCCAACTCAGAGAGACAATCGACAATGTGTTTTAAATTATGCACGCAAAGTCGCGCGCGCACGTGTGTGTGAGAGAGAGTGTGTGTGACGTCACGCTTAAATTCAGCGGTCCTCTAAGTGGTGCTCTCTCTCTCTCTCTCGGTTTGTCTTACTCTCTCTCTCTCTCTCTCACTCCCCCATCACTCTAAGTGGTGCTCTCACTCTCTCCCTCTCTCTCTCTCTCTCTCTCTCTCTCTCTCGGTCTCTCTCTCTCAAGCCCCCCTCTCTGTGGCTCCCCCCACTCTCTAAGTAGTGCTCTCTCTCTCTCGCTTCCCCCTTTCTCTAAGTGGTTCTCTCTCTCTCTTTCTCGCTCTCTCTCTCTCTCTCTCTTTCTCTCTGTGTGTGTCTCTCTTTCTCTCTGCGAGTCTAACGGGAGAAAATGCCTCCAGCTGCATCTACTGCTCTCACCTCCATGGATGGAAGATGAAAATACACCACGATTCTGGACTTTACACCACAGCGCCGGGCTCATCTCTCCATTCTTGACACTTTTATCATTTTCCTTCTTCTTCAGAGAACAAACTTTTTGGGCTTGTTTGGCTTTCAGCTGCTGTAGAAGAGAGGATAAACACTTGTGGAGTTATTCGCCTCAGCCGCAGAGAGACTCCTCCAGCCGTAAGTATTTCACTCTTACAGCTCTTTAAACCCGGTTAAAGCTTTAAGAGCGGAACACACACCTCATTCGGAATTCGTTTTTCACTTGCAAAAAAAGCCTTTGTATCGCCAGGTTTAGAGAGATTCGTGGTTATAGAAGTTGGTGTTTTTCTCATGGTACTTTAAAAGTCAGTTTAACCTGAAGAGTCTCTGGTGAGCTGAGTGGTCTCTCTGGCTTATTGCGCGTGGCAAAAACACCCAGACGCACACGCGACTGGTGAGAAAGTTAGGAAAAAGTGTTCTACGTGGTTTTAAAGAGCAATTTAGCTGCTTTAAGACTAATTTTTGGTCGAAATGTTCTGTTCGAAATGCTGTTGGTGTCTTAAGTGCTGCGTTTTGTTGAGGCGCAGCCTGGTTTACCTTCATCTCAGTCAGGGCACTTTCGTGAGCTCAGAATTAGGCTGCAGCTCATATTTGTCTGGTAGTAAAAGAGTTTCTGCTGATTTTGGCATTAGCCCAGTGTGCACGCCTCGACTGCATCACAACTCTCTGCCCTGGGTGGAGGACTACGTTTCAAAACAGCTCCTTCTCTTGACCCTCTTTTCTGGTCAGTACTCGTACATTATATGGACAAAAGTATTGGGACGTAATATGAATTTGGTCCCTTCCTTTGCAGCTATAACAGCTTCTCTTCTTGGAATGCTTTCCACAAGATTTTGGAGTTCCTGTGGAAATTTGTCCCTATTCATTCTGTAGAGCATTTAACAGGTCAGCTTCTGATGCTGGACGAGAAAGCCCGGCTCCGTTCCTGTACCTCCCATGGATGGGGTTGAGGTCAGGGCTCTGTGTGGGCCAGTCAGTTTGTTCCACTTTGCTTTGTGCACTTGGAGAAGCATTAACATTGCCTTCACTAAGACCATACCCTGTCCCAATACTTATGTCCAAATAGTGTACATTTTTACCACTGCTCTGCTGACTTGCATTTTCCTCATTCAGTTGTGGTTCTGTGATGTGGTCGCAGTCTTGGAGAAAGGTCACCCTCTGTGTCACCTCCGCTCTGGACTAAGTTTCGCTGTCTCATCACATATTCTGGCTTCTAAGACCCAGATTAAGCCTAAATCTAGACCCCAGTGAGTTTTCCCATTTGTAATTCTCAGTTGACACTGAAATTTAGCCCAGGATTAGGCTTAATCCATGTCCGGAGGCGGGTTGCACATAGTGTTCTCCACATGTATTATTGTTCATATAACCAGCTGATCTCATTTTTCATGGCGTCTCATAAAAAACATAGTGGGGGGAAAAAGCAAAAAGCTTGTTTCATTAGAGAGTGCTTTAACTTTCCGAAGGCTATGCTTTAGCGAGTGGGCGTGGACATAAGAGGAGCAGTTTTTAATTTAGATAATTAGAGTTAATGAGTGCATCTCTACAGGAACGTTGTGATTTTAGTTTTACTATGATGCACCAGTGGGTTCGCTGTTTGCTAGAATGTCAAATTCCATAAACCCCCTGAGGGATCTTACAGCCGTGTTGTAGTTGTTGCGTCACCTTGTTTGAATTACAGGCACCTAGATTACAGGCACAATTCTTTGTACAAAGGACACTTATTTTTGAGGTATTGGGTGGCGTGTGTCATATGCTGCATTTAGTGTCCAGGGATCAGCTTGGCCAGTAGGTGGTCTGTTGCTTGCCAGGCAGGAAAAGAAACACACACACACACACACACACACATGCACACAGATATTTCTTTGTCGACTCCCAGGTCAGGTGTGGGTCCTGCCCTTCCTGCTCTGTATTATGGTTGCTGAATGGAAACATCAAACTCTGAAATGTGTTCAGTGCCCTTTAATTAAAGGAGTGGTGCCTCTCTAAAAAAAAGTGTCCCGATAGGCCTGGCCGCACAGTCTCGACCTGCCACAGTTAAATGACTTGTTCCATTGTGTGGTATCACTGCGTCCCACCCAAACACAGTGCGGCAGCTTTGCCAGCCGGATATAAATAAAACCAGTCTATTGTGATGTTTATGGTTTGATTTGAGATTCTTTTTTCAGCCCTCAGCTTTGAAACGTGTGGGAAGCTGTTCAAAGCTGGGTTGTGACCGTACACATATTAATATCCAGCGTCTTCAGTTCACTTCTGCAACACTGTTAAAGTTTGTTTAGCTCATACAATCCATATAAAGCAAATAGGTGGCTAAAAGAGTGCAATTTAGATTTGTTTTTGTGATTTCCCATATATTCACCTATTCAGCCGATAGCTGCAGAGCTCCGCCCATTCTAATGTTAGATAGAGCATTTTTGCCCTATTTTTTGAATGAGGGCTTATTAGAGTCAAGGTCATTTACATATATCAGCCTTGAAGGGCCAGTAACAACAGCAGCCAGATCTAAGGCATTAAAGAGAGGTTGTTGTTGGTCGATAAAACCACACAAATGTATAAGAATATAAGTATATAAGTATACAGCTCGGATAAAAATAAGAGACCACTGCAAAAAGGGTCAGTTTCTCAGGTTTTATCTTTTATAGGTGCACTGAATAGCTTTGCCTCAGTTTTTGAGAACTGCTGACAAAATGTTCTCCTCATTTCCAAACCAAAATATTGTTCTTTAAAGCAGAATTGTAAAGGGAATGACAAAACATCAAAACCAGAGAAAGATGAAGTGTTTACAGAATGATTCAAAGAAAACAAATCTCTTGTTCACTCTTAATGGCAATAATTACCTTTGACATACTTCCAGTAGTGTTTTACCACCCAACTGGTCACATTGTGAGAGGAGAGTCGATTGCAGCAGTGTTTTATACTTTTCATCCTAAATAAGACTTGATTCAGGTGATCAGTAATCAGTCCCTCATAAAGCAGAATGACGCTGCCATGGCTGTCATACTCTGATTTGTTTTCTGTATGATTGCTGTATTGTTTTCTGAAGCTGTGTTTGAGCCCTTTAAAAGAGTGCATTGTGTTGAGTGGGTATAGTCATTCTTTAGTAATACATCCACAATAGTATTTCACTTGATAATTAGATGCATTCTAAGTTAGACCTCCTGTCATGTCCGCTGGTGGTAAAGTTCACGGAGGGGCAGAAGCCACATCCTGATAAAGTCTTTACTTGACGTTTGTGCTCGATGACCCTACAGATATTGTGGTTTTATAGGTGTCTCTTTCACATCATATTTATGTGGTGTATTCTTTTATTCTTGCCTCTGCCTCTCCTGTCCCAAAGAAGCTTCTCATCCCTAGTCTTTGTAACCTCGTCCCTCCCTTTTAGTAGCTTTATTTGAAACAGTCTCGACCGCAGAGTGGCTTTTATAGTCTTTTATTCGAGCTTCCCAGCAATGTGTCAGTGGTTATTTTTGATTAAGTGCTAACTGTTCCACAGAGGCACATCTACTTTTCTTTGGCCATATGTTGAAAAGCAGAAGCCACACTGACACCTTTATCTGCACGTAGACGGCCACTTACTTGTGAGGCTTATACCACCTGCCGGAGGTTATCTAATCAAATGGTGAACATCAGAGGACACTTGTAAACCACATTAGTTAAAGGATGTGAGGTTGTCTAATCAGAGAGGTGTCAATATGCTGATACAAAGTTTAAATCTTGTTAAAAGGTGGGTTACTATTGTTCATGTGAACACTGTCAATCCTATTTTTACATTAAAGTAGGTATAGCTTCTGATAAACAGTAGATATGAACTGTTTATTATTTAGAAACTCTGAATCACAATAGTTTCAGAGGGGAATGAAAGGGAATTAAACTCTTCATGCTCCGCCCACAAATGTGTTCTTTCATAGCAACCGTTGCCTGGTTCCCAACTGTTCAGCATCATGAGGAATTTAGCAAATAGTTTGTTTTGTGTAAAAAAAAACAGTTATTCATCTCAAACAACATTTATGAAAGCTATGAAAATGTACAATGTTAGGATTGATGTCATTCAAAAGTGATATAATTTTCACAGCCAATCAGAAGTCTTGATTGAAACAAACGTGCTTATTTGTGGATTGAAATTTGGTATTAAATGAATGGATTTTTTAAATATTTGGTTGTAATTCAGTTGGCATCATGACAGCATTGGATTTCAGTACCCAGCCCTATTAATTGTTTGTCCTGTATATGAGTTAACGTTAACATGGTGGCAAATGAGCTGGTGTCATTTTCAGTCTACCTAGTTTAAATGTATAATCCGGTACGATAATGTAGGTAACACGTTTTAAACTGGAAACTTGGTAACATTGTATTTATAAACTTACATTATAAACTTAGTAACTCAGATTTGAACTGGAAACTGAGGATCATGTGCCACAGCGTTATTCATATATCCACCCTGTACACACATACATACTTACCTGGGTTTACATATACATATACATATATACACATATTTTTCAATACACGCTTCCATATTTATATTTCTAGATTGTTTGTAGAGTGTAATATATACTGTACTGTTGGTATAGTTTTTATTCTATGGTATTTTCTATTCTGTTTTTTCTGTGAACTATTCTATAGTTTTTATGCAAATTTCCCACTTGTGGGGCTAATAAAGGTTTATCTCATCTTATCTTTTATCTCACCTCTTAAAAACCATAGCAGTAGTCTTATGTGAACAGTTTACATATTTTGACTGGAGTTGTGCTACAATTTCACTTTAGAGAGAAAGGTTTGTTTAACACTGTTCTGCTTGTTCAGTATTGTAATGATTGTTGCACTTCAGTGCAAAGGAATCCTTAACTGTAATAAACAACCTCTATAGTCTCCAAAGAAGCTTTTGAAAATTTCCAGAGAAAGAGAGCATTTTGTTGCTATTACGCGTAGTGTTTTTGATCAGATACATGTTTACTGCTGTTACATCCGTGATGCACCAGTCTGCTGTGTGTAAGTGCGTGTTTTATAGGTCATTTCCACTTCTTCTAAGCTGATACTTGTTAACCTCAGAGTGTGTCTTTTAATGGTCACTGTTTCCTGTGGGTTCATGTGTGAAAGTGCTTTAACACTTGTTGTTTGTTATGTCTCATAGAAAATCTGTTACATTCCAAACTATTCTGTGTACCATGTCTACCATATTTCTGTCTATAAGTAGTAGATTTATTGTATTACGCGTGTCATTTTTTTATTACTCAAAGGAAAAGTGTATTTGTCTACTTTTTAAGTATACTTATACCGTCTGCCATTTCATTCATGTTATCTCACCCCCTCATCATCTGCTGTCCTCATAGTGCATTTATTTTCATTCTTATTTTTCATTTGTATTTATTTGATGTAATCTTATTTACAGCAATGTCAGTGTTACAGTTATTTTGCTACAATAATGTTTTGTACTTGTGGTGCACTATTGTTTATCGTCAAGTTTTCTCTATTGTCTAAGTTCTCAATTGTCTAAGTTCTTTTATTCTTTCTTGTCTTCCTCATCTTGTCTTATCTTATCCTATCTTAGCTTATTTTGTCTTATCTCTTGACATGAAAAAGAAAACAAACTTGAAAGTGCAGGCTTGAACATGTCAGTCCAGAATGTAAAATGGATGTGCACCAAGTGAACAATAAGATGTTAAAGTGTTGGAAGAAAGAAAAATGGGATCTGAGTGACTGTGTGGTCAAACTGTGATGGCTGGACCCAAGAAAAGTGATCCTATGAATGACAGTATGGTCATTGATGCATATGGGGAGTGAAGGCTAGCCCATCTGGTCTGATGCTACAGAAGAGCTACAGAAGCACAAATTGCTGAAAAAGTGCTGAGCACACATCAACATGTGCATTGCGGCTTGTTGCATGTGGAGCTGCATAGTTCCCATGCTAACGCCTGTTTATTATTGAAAGCACCTACAATTGACACAAAAGCATCAGAACTGGATCATAGAGCAGTGCTGGCCCAGTCTGATGAATCACATTATCACATTATGGACAGGTGTATATGTGTCGCTTTAAAGAGGAAATGCTGGCCCCGGGGTGCCGTACTGTTAAGAAGGCAAGCTGGCAGAGGCGATGCTACTTATACCACCTGTCTAAACATTGTTGCTGGCCAAGTACACAACTTCACGTTAATGGTATTCTCTAATGGCCTCTTTCAGCAGCCTGATGCGTTCTCCCACACTGTAAAAACTGTTTGAAGAACATGACCAAGTGTTCTGTGTCTTGACTTGATCTTCATATTCCCCAGATCTCAATCCAATCAAGCATCTGTGGGATGTGCGGGACACGCTTAAGGCCCCATCTCAAAACTTAGACGACTTAAAGGCTGTGTTACGAATGTCTTGGTGCAGATACCACAGCACACCTTCAGAGGACTTGTGGAGTCCATGCCTTGATGGGTCAAGCACTGGCACAAAGGTCATCGGCAGGTGGTTTTAAAATGATCATTAATGTTGAATAGTGTAAAGCTTATGTAGCTACATATTCAATGAAAGTAATGGCCTCTAGTTAAGTAGGTGGATGGATGGATGGATGGATGGATGGATGGATAGATAGATCTGAACCCAGTTCACACTCACTCTGTGGGATAATAGCTGGGTGTTCCTTCCTGTGTGGCAGCAACACTGGAGTGGTTTCAGCAAGACAGTCTAGATAGACAGTAGCTAATTTTACAGCTATACATTGTCGGCATTATACTTTTAAGTATTCTTTCTTTATTATTTATTTCTCATATACACAGTTACACACGTGCAGTGAAATGTACACCAAATCACAGCTAAGGCTGTGCAAAACCTAGTCTTAAGATTACTTAAAGAGACAAGAAAAAAGACAGTAATAAGAAATAGATGAAGAACAAACTAAATAAAAAATAAATAAAATAAAAATATTCCGTGTAATGAAAGAAATCTATATAGAGAAAAAATAAAGTGCGTGAGTGAGGTGGAAATGAAAATATCGTTGCTGGTGTCAGGAAAAGAACATTAGAATGAACTCTCTGAGTAAGGGGTTATAAAAGGTCAAAGGAAAGCGAGTAGCTGAGCAAGCAGATCGCCGCGCAGTGCCTTAGTATACAAAATATGTTTAAGGAAGGAAAGAGCATTTAGAATGGACAGTTGATGGGATGCCAGTGTCGGTACCTTGCGTTAAGAGTATGGTTTGCTATTTTTTCCATTTGTTTTCCTGCTTAGTTCTGCTGTCAGACTGAAAGGACTTTCATTTTTTATTCTCACTTCCGTTTTTCATCGGGATGCATTGGCGAGCACCACGCTTTCGACAGGATTTGCCTGGCAGGCAAATGAAAAAAGGACTGTTTATCCACGAGTCTGATCAAACAAGCACGAACACGCAATGCACAAAGGTGCAGTATCTGATATGGACTTCACTGAAACAGATAGTCTGATGGTGTGGATAGTCATGGCCCATGCTTCCCAGACAACTGTTAGCAGATTTATCTCTCTAATTTCTTCTAGCTTACCTCACAGAAATGGCTCTGACTCATATAAACAGACTCATGTTCTGCTGGCACTGTCTTGCTGTCTGTATTTTCTTTGTATAAAAGATGGACTATCTTACTGATTGTTTTTGCTGATTGAGGACCAAGGACTCTTTGCATTAGATTTTTTGGAGAAGACTTTACACACTCTTATTTAATTCATGATGTTTTCATGAGTCAGGTTTAGATGCATCATCCTGTGGTCAGGACTCAGATCCTGGAAGTGTGACATTTCTAACAGATTATGCTATTTTTGTCATTTGTTTGAGCACAATATGATCATGATCATGGCCAAAGAAGAATTTACAATGTTCACTTTTTGGATTCTGGTCGTGTTTATATGAGAGATGTTTTATCACCACTTTAAAGTTCAGTGATGCTGCAAAGTCCAAAATGAACTTAAGGCCATGCTCTTAATGGTATAAACACAAGGGAAATCTGTTGCAGCTCTTCTTATTTACAGTAGGGACATTCATTGATTTGGTAATTGTCAGTTAATTAGGAATTGTTAAGGATTTTCATGTTTGAGACCATGCAGATGGATGAGTAGGCTAATAAAATACACTATATGGAAAAGAGACCATCACACCCTCCGAGACTTTAATGACACTGTATTCAAATTTAAAATGGAGTTGGTCCCTCTTTGCAGCTTCCATTTTTCTTGCAAATCTTTCCACAATATTTTGGAGTTTCTGTGGGAATTTGTGTACATTTATTCTGTCGAGCATTTATGAGGTCAGACGCTGATGTTGGACGGGAAGGCCTGGCTTGTAATCTCTGGCTAAGTATTACATTCAGTGACATATATGTTACAGAATATATGATGTAATATGACTTAGTAAGGCTTCTGTATAGCAGCAATGGTTTTTTTTAATGCTGTCTGCATTCTTTAGCGGAGGAACTGGACAGTGGGGGTCCTGTCGGGTTTTTTTCTTGGATTGATGTGGAATAATTTACTTTACATCATTTCGTAGCATGCTGAGGAAACTGTCAGTTTAAAACAATGTGGTGGCAGGCTTCACACAGAGGACTCATTTGACCTGAATCCATCCAGTTATGAGAGAACGGATTGGGAATTCTGCACAAGTATAAAAACGCATCTAAAAATGTAAAACAATGAGTTTTGTTTGCTTTGAATCTCCAGCCCAGATCACATAGAATAGCTGTTTATTTTAGTTGAAGATGCCAGAATACCTTTTCATCCACAGGGTTTGTACTAAAAACCTTAGTATTGGCTGAAAATGGGTCTATTTAATCATCTATTTTCAAATGAATCATAAAAGCTTGAGATGGTCTTCAGCTTGAGAACTGAAATGCTCAAACAATGCTTAATTTAGATTTGCAGCCTTTGTGACATGAAATGCCCTGAAATGCCCTCTGCTCTAAAATGAATATAAGATTAGTTAGATTGAGAAAAAAACACGTTCCAAACCAACATGTTAGCAGATTGTCTACTGTGGAGAAAAAGAAAAGAAAAAAAACAAATGATTTTTGTTTGGTTTTGCATACAAAGAAATACCACTTAAAGCGCAAATGTAGGCATAATTACTACTTAACTACTTAATTTAGGCGACTTCAAATGAAGCAGTTGTAGTTCTAGTATAAAACTGAACTAGCTACTAGCCTAGTTTGACTACATGCAGTAACTGTTATTATGATTTGACCCATTTAACTTACAATGAAAGCCATTTCAGTCCAGATTCATTAAAGGACCAAACTAAATGAATTATATTATACTCCAGTATCCAGTCTAGCATTTTGTACCCTACTGGATAATGGGTATCTCTTAGGTTATACATCTGAACGCAAATTTGGTTTTTATTACTCAAGACAGTTAAGTGATAAGTGCATATGTGCGCCTCAAAGCAGCAGTTTTATGTGAGCTATTTTAGTACACTCATATGATTACCATAAAGACCTGACATTTACCGTCAAGGCTGTTGTAATCAAGTGATTTTGAGGGCCCAGTCCACTGGTCAGTGTTCTCCAGCACCCCTTTGAAATGCCAAATTCCCTCCAGATTGCTAACCACTTTCAGATGTCATCCTTAATTAAGGCAATAAATTAGACGCACATTTGATGTGAGACTCACTAGCGTGCGCCGCCTCACCGGGACTGTACACAAATGTGAACAATTTATTCATTGTAAAATCTCACTCTGTTCCTCCTTTTACTGGATGGGTACTGAACAATGCCCTCATTGTGTTCTCAGACAGGCAGGGGATCGGTGCTGAAATGGATCTAGACCGGTGCCTTGGCTTTTGCTTTCTTGCAACCTGACAGGGAGGGTGCTGCTGTAGTAGACGCCTGTTGCTGCCTAGCACATGTTGTTGTTGGTTTTCAGAATGTATTTGAGTGAGAAAACGAAGAAAAGACTTCTAATAAGTCTGCTTAAAAACAGTTAATATGCACTATATGGACAAAAGTATTGGGACACCTGGCCGATTCGGTTCGTCCCCAAGGTGTTGGATGGGGTTGAGTTCAGGGCTCTGTCTGGGCCGGTCAAGTTCTTCAACTCTGAACTCTTAGAGCCCTGTCTTTATGGACCTTGCTTTGAAAACTGGGACACAGTTATGCTTGAATAGAAAAGGTTCTTCCCCAAACTGTGTCCACAAAGTTTGACGTTTTCCAAAATGTCCCAGTTAAGACTTCCCCTCATTGGAATTAAGGGGCCTAGCCCAAACCCTGAAAAACAGATGTGTCCCAATACTTTTATCCATGTAGTGTATTAAAGGGCAGGGCAATATTTGATCACTACCGTAATAAATTGTGTATGCTTTTCTGACCATATCACAAATATCATCAGTCACAACAAACCTGTTAAATATGGTCAAGATCAAATAGGAGATTTTCCCCTTCATCTACGGCTCTATCATGTTTTCATATTGTTTTCACGTATTACTGTGATTGGCTGTGCAAAGTAAGATCAGTTATATATATATTTACAATGAAAAGCTTGTGTTTCTTGTGTCACACACATTTTACACTAATGTGTACACTAAGTGTTTCATGTCGTAGCTATAGAGACTTGCTGTTGACTTGAGTAAACTGAGCATATGCATCCAGAGAGTGAAGCTATGAGGAAGCTGATGAAGTTTTTTTCAATTAGCACATGTGGCATCCTGCAAATTGCAGATAACCCATGTCCCACTCTAGACCTCAGCTCCATTTACGGTCATTGATGCTTCATAGCAGAAGTTGCTGTGCTCATGATAAGACGCCAAGGCTACAGTGTTATCGAGCTGACACTGCAGGCTTGGCTGGAGTTTCCTTCAGAGCCTCTTTATCCATTGTGGATGGGTGCTGCGATAATGCTAAAGCTGCGGTTTTCCAGACCGCAAAAGTCTGCTGGGTGGTCTCGTCATATCGATGGGTGGAAACACATGCTCTTTCTCCTCGCACACTTCTCAAAGGGAGAAGGAAGTTCACGGGCATTTTTGCACAGACCACTTTTTGTTCGGGGCCTTCAGCCCAATGAGATCAGAGGCCTGGGGCTATATGATAAAACACATGCATACAATGCCAGGATCTGTCTGGCTGCCACTGCAGCCGTTAGGTCCGAGACCACTCACAAAAGGCGTGGAAAGGTCACTTCATTCACTTGACGTTTAAATTCTAAACAGCTGATAACAGACAGTAGGCAGAGTGTGGGCTGTTTGCGTTTTGTTCACACGACAAGTGTCTGTCTTTTGTTGGTCTCTCTTCCAAATAAAAGCTCTGTTATTTACATTTTGTGGCATATATTGTTTGGAAATATTTGAAAAGCAGTGGTGCAGAAAACACATCATGGTTTGATCACGTAAACCTCTTTTTATTACTTAAAAACTCGGATCAATTAAAAACGCCAGTAAATATCACATAATCGTTAGTGACTGCACTATTGTAGCTCTACCAGAAAGGCTGTCTCTTGTCGTTCATAGCAACAAAATGGCTTTGCACTGACATCAAAGGACGTGCTTAAAATGTTTGGATCATCACAGCATTAGCAGCTGGTTTTCATATAAATGGTTGATAAATTTTTGGTCAAAGAACCACCTTGCTAAGCTCCGTTCGTATCCACCCAGTTAAAAGGCTGGCCTGGAGGAATTTTTGGTATGTCGGACATAGACTGCAGACAAATGTTCTCATGCTGTGTGTCCGTCTTGCAAAATAAGTAAACTGTAGCGAAGTTCAGCGCTTTCTCGTGCACATGATAAGGTTTAAATTACAGAAACACATTCTGCTCAGGCAAGGCCCAGAGGCCCATTTCCTGTGTTGGGTGTTTCAGAGGAGAGAATCAGCCAATTCAAATGAGGCCTGGCACTGATGTGACTAATAGCTGGCTTAGAGAGTCTGCAGCCTGCATTACAAAGTACTAGTGTGTTAGTTCTTGGGTGTTTTTGCTAGCCACTAGCTGAGGTGCTTGTTTGCATGGCCTTAGCTTTCAGCGTTGTGGGATGGACCAGTAATAAAACTCAACCAGATGCAAACATGTCATGCTTTTGTGCATGTGTGATATCCGTCTGAATTTATTTCACACCTCAAGGTCCGACAGTGTTTGTTGTTGCAGGGAACGATCAATAATGTGAGCTTTGTTAATACGTCCAGCAGCGGTAATGTGTCCCTGCAAAATGGGCGTGTAGCTTACCTTATGCTTTATGTCATAGTGGGTTACCTGGAAACTGTTTGGTTTCCCTTTGGAGTCTATAGAATATGACCACCTGATTTAGAGAAACTATATGCACATGAAAGCCAAAAACCAACATAAAAATGCAATGGACTGTAACACCTCACCTAAAGGATCTTACTCAACATAAATTAAATTTAATCTATAATGTCAAAACCAATGGGAAAAAATGTTGTGAATTGCTCTGATATCATTTTCATCTTATTTTCAGAACCTTCAAGATGGAACAGTGCCACTACAATGAAACCATCGCCTACTTTTACAACAAAAGCGGAAAATATCTGGCCACTGAATGGAATACAGTCAGCAAACTTGTCATGGGACTTGGGATTACAGTATGTATCTTTATTATGCTAGCGAACCTGCTGGTGATGGTAGCCATCTACATCAACCGCCGTTTCCATTTCCCCATCTATTATCTGATGGCTAACCTAGCGGCAGCGGACTTTTTTGCCGGGTTAGCGTATTTCTATTTGATGTTTAACACGGGGCCCAATACGCGACGGCTGACTGTCAGCACATGGTTGCTACGTCAGGGCCTCATCGACACCAGCCTCACGGCCTCCGTCGCCAATCTGCTCGCCATCGCCATCGAGCGCCACATCACAGTCTTCCGTATGCAGCTCCACACCCGCATGAGCAACCGCCGTGTGGTTGTGGTCATCATGATCATCTGGACCATGTCGATCATCATGGGCGCGATCCCCAGCGTGGGCTGGAACTGCATCTGTGCCATTGAGAGTTGCTCCAGCATGGCGCCGCTCTACAGCAACTCATACCTCATCTTCTGGGCCATCTTCAACTTGGTGACCTTTGTGGTCATGGTGGTCCTGTACGCCCACATATTCATGTACGTCCGCCAGCGCACCATGAGGATGTCGCGCCACAGCTCGGGCCAGCGGCGAAACAGGGACACCATGATGAGCTTGCTGAAGACCGTGGTGATTGTTCTAGGTGAGTTTCTCCCTCCCCTTCAGTTTGAGACCCATTCTATGTTTTCCTTCTACCAGACATGGACTTGAACAGCTTGCTCTAAGACTAGTTCATAATAGAATTGCACAAATTAAAATTTTTCTGTGGTTCATGAAGTCATGAAGTTGCGAGCAATGCAACCAACACAACTCCACTTTGTCTTTGATAACACAGGTATCAGTTGTTTGATGGACAACTTTATATTTCTTGTGATGAATTGAAACTCACACTCCTTATTTTTCATTTGTTTTTGTAAACTGAACAGCATATTCATAGATTCTTTATTAGGGTCATTTTACAGACATCACAACACTGACATAAATGTGAAATACCATCATCAATTCTAGCTCAGTAAAATATTAATCTTTCATCTCTATTAGATGTTTCATTTAAAATATATGAACTAATTTAAAATGTATTAGTTCTGCCCGTGGGTGTGAGCTTGGGGATAAGAAATCTCTTTCCATTTCTTTGAGTTTGAGTTTACAACAGAATTGTCTTTTCATTCAAACTGCATCGGAGTGGTCCTAATTGATCTACTTACACATACTTTAGGTTAGGACTGACTCACTAAAAATCAATTGAAAAAAGACTCAATAAAAACACAAGACTTAACAAAGAGTTAGTAATTTGAAAGATAAATATAGTGTCTACAGGTCATTTATCCTTACTCACCACATTGAACATTCTTCACAAGTGGAGCTATAGAGCCCTTTCATTTTTCTGGCTTGCCACTTTCATTGGTTTTTGAAACTGCTTAATCAAAGCAAAAGGTAGAGTCAGCTTTAGAAGACATTTTGTTGTGTCCTCCAGTGCCACGACTCCAACCCTAACCTGTTGATAGCACACATTCATTTAGATTATTTGGAAAGATGAGATCGTTACTATATTAGATGGTCATTTCTGTAGAGGTTCATCTTTACGGCTCAGTTTGGAGTATTATATGAAATGGAATGTTATAGAAATGTTCAGTCATACATAATAATATCAGGGAATGGCTTGAACACATTTAAACTGCCAGAATGGGGTTGTATCTGACCTATGGTCGGTAACGTGAGCCATGATTTAAATTTAAAGAGAGATCCTAAACCATTTTTATATATTTCTAATAGAATTGTTTAGGGTGAAGGTGTGATAGGGATTGTCTTTGATGATAAAAAGTGGTGGGTATTTGACCAACACTCCAGTGCTACAGTTGGTCTGGAGGACGAACTGCACAGAATCGAATGGTTCAGAACTTAATGCTTGGTACCTACGGCCGCTCTGCAGCTGAGAAAACAGAAAACAGTGACCTGGGATATGTACTATATAAAACAAACCATGTTAATTATGGTTAAATATGAAATATAAACAGAATTTTTACAATTGAGTATATTCAGCTTTATAATTACAACACCAGCTACAACATTTACGCCCGTTTCCCTGATAGCAGCCCTGGTCTCAGAACTATGTTTGTCATGTTAAAGAGGTGGGACTCACCTCGAAAGTACAATTAACTTACAATGGTTTAATGTTTTAACATTATGCCTCTAACTAATAAGTGTCATCATCCAAAGTGTGTTCCAGAGTGTCGGGGTCTAAAGGGTTAACGAAGACCCTCTGAATGTTTAATAGTTAAAAATATATTGGTTAGATTATTACCAATAGTCATTTATAATGGTAACCTTTCTTTATGTAGGTGAGTAGCGGAGAGATTTATCATACTTATAAATCCACTGTCCTTTAATAAAGCGGTGTAATCAATTCAATTCAATTCAGTTTTATTTATATAGCGCTTTTAACAATGGTCATTGTCACAAAGCAGCTTTACAAAATGAAATAAATGTGTGTGTGAATGTGTGTGAATGAATGCCTCTGATGAGCAAGCCAAAGGTAATCACACATACATGGCCTTGTAAATATGAACTGAGTTTGGCTGCGATGTAATTTATGGGAATTGGTCAAGGCTTCTAGCGTGTGTTTTCAATGCATCCGAAATAGCTGGGAACGTTCAAAAAGTTCAGCACTCTTGATTAAAAAACATGATCCCAGTGGTCATTGGGGGATGAAAAATGTGCCCCGTTTCCTTTGGTGTGGTACCTTCAACAAAAGCGACTCTTCATAATCCTGCCGATGACATCAGCTTTATTGAATGAATGTATTGTATCTTTTTGGGGTTTATTGCAATGATGTCACACTGTCGTAGACATCTGTCCTTGGGGCCTATTTATCATCTGCGATGGCAGTTCTCACAGTACATTGTGCTCAGATTTCCATGAAACTCCTTCCTGAGCTGAGCTTTGGCCTTGGCTGTGTTTACAGTAGATAGTTCACTGAGTGCTCCCGACTCCGTATCCTCACCTCACAGCCGTACTCTCTTAATGCCATATCTGTTCCCCTCACTGAGCCATTCATCCATACATAAGCAGCTACCTGGATAGCGTGCACCGCGAAACAGTATGTTATCCTGTTACACTGTTGTGCCAACTCTGGAGCGTTCGAACAATGCAGCCGTTCAGTTCTCTACAGCTGAGGGTCTGTCGTCCTGGTCTTGTCGCCAGTTCCAGTGTTTGCCTTGCACTGCGTCAGCGTCACGCCCCACCGGCTGCCCCAGCGAAAGCCGGTCCCAGAGAAAGGACCCCAGTCATGGAGAGAGACCCCAGAGCCACTAGCGTCGGTGGGAAACAGTGCTGTTGTTGTTTCGGGGCCTTGTGGGGCTCAACATGAGGCTCAGGAGAAAAGTGGAGAGCAATGGACCAGGGCAGGGGAGGAACACACACCGCTCTTAGGTAGTCTGTCACTCTGCACATAGGAAAGCGCTAATACTGTTACGCTGCCGCTACATGTGTGAGTGTTTCATATCTGCGGGTGTGGAAAAAGTACCTACTTAAAAAAAAAAAACTAAATGAAACACGGAAGTAGGAAAACCCCGAAAAATGTTACATACTTAACATTCATAAAGTTTTCACACTTTTTTTACTCTGTTTATTAGAATTTCTAAAATAAACAGTAATAAAAGGTTTTCCAGCCTTCACCCTTTCCAACGAAAATATAAAAGTGAATGTCCCTTGTATTTCTGTAGGTCCAGCCCTCATCCTCACTTTAATAACTACCAAAAGGACCATCACATTACTGTTTTAGCAATGTAGTGTGTGTTAGTCTAGTGTTTGAAACCACATAAGCAAGTCTATTAAAAATAGAGCAAATCTGAAAACATAAACTGTAGAAATGAGTATTAATTCTGCAAATAGAAAAGAAATCTTTTTATTATATAAAAAATGTATAAAAAACAAAACAAAATATTCAGAACTATGTGTTTTAGTAAACCTATTGAATTCTCACAGTAGCCTTCTAATCTTTCAAGCTTTTATTTGCTTGCTTGAGTCATGACAGGTAGTCAGTTAACCCTGTAAACATTGTTTTGTAAAGGTGAGAATGCCAAGATAGGGAAATACTAATCCCTACATATTTAATATAAGATTTCTGTTCCCTCATTAGATTTTATGCTCAGGTAAGTTTGTATTGGTGGGATTTCTAGGTCGTGTTAAATAACATAAGCGACACCATCTTAGAAGTAATGCACTTTGCAGCTTCGTAGTGAAAGCTGTCGTATCTGGGGGACGTCCTTCCAAGTCCCACATCTGCTAAACAGATGAGCAGGCAGGTTCCAATTCTCGAGAGGCTATAGCACAGTTATTCCTTATTTCTCCAGGGAAGCTCTGTCAGAGGTGGAAAAATTACACAGATCCTGGAGCATCTGCATCAGGCTTCAGAAATAGCACGTTCCCTGGGTATGGACACCAGTTTACTGTCCGAACTTTTCAGATTTGTGGCGTGTCATAACTCACTACTACTCTGCAAGTCTTAGGCAAATCTTATAACTGTCATTGGATCCCAGCTTCATTGGAATCCAGTTTAATTCAAGGAATGAACGGTGGAACAATATGCCAAACTAAATGAGATTTTTTTTTGAGACAAAGCAGAATATAAAATCTTATTTACTAAGTAACCCAAAGTTTCATGGTATTATGACAACATAAAATATATAGAACTTAAAATATACTAGAAATATATGAAAAGCACTAATACTCTCCATTCCACCACAAAAAAATATTGATAGATATTTGATAGATATTTAAACATTTATTTCAACAACAATGTAACTTGTATAATGAAATAATGAATATGACTGTTACTGTTGAAATAACAGCTGTCCTGGCACATGCTTTGAAGGGAGATTATAGCATGAGGCTATTACATTACTTTTTAAAAAAAAAAAAAAAAGGCTGTATTAGTACATGGTTAATGTTTGTAAGGTTGTTATTAGTTTTATGCTGCAGTTTATCATAGTTTATTATAGCTAACCGTCCTATCAGTGCCTGAAGACAGTTAACTGAGTGATAGCAGCCCCCCATTGAAGCAAACAAATTGTTTACAGTCAGTTGAAAACCTTTTGTTCATTTATTGATTAATGTCATGCAAACCACAGCAAGATACCAAGATTCCCACATGTGAATATGTTGGATGATGTAATGTCTGATATTATTACTGCATTATTGGAACCTAGAATGGATGAAATCATTGTAGAAACACTGCTGTTGAGCCGTGCTGGTTGAGTGCCGTCAAGCATGTTTTCATTGTTCTTTTATCATATTAAACTTCAGTAATATAGAGGTTCATTTGCATGTTGCAGCCTATTGTGGTAGCATTCTAGAGCCCACTATTGCAATACAGATTAACAGATGATATTTCATGCAGCTCTAGATTCTAGTTAGAAACACAAGTGGTTTTCAGATTAAACGCTTTACTGATTGTTTTCCTAATAGACTCAAAGTAGTGTTTGGCTTTTGTGCAGAGCATGAGCTGATTCATCCCTAACCATGATGACCTGAATCACGATGAAGTAATAATACTGTGTCTGTTCTTGTATTCTTACTCTCTCTCTGAAAATAGCTGGTGTCACGATGAGCTGTCTCGCATTCCTCATACTGAAAAGACTTTGGACACTTTTAGATTTTGAGGAAAAAGGCCTGATGAGCAATCGGCTGTACTCCATGGCTGCTTGGCACTGGAGCAGAAAAAGGAGGCAGAGGCTATTTGCGAGGCTCAACCCTGAATGTGTTAATATCCAGAGAGAGTGAAATCTGGCCTTGACCACAGAGGGCGACTTGAGAAAGAGTGTCTGAAAAGCTAATCCAGAACAAACGACTGCCTTTTTTGCCAGACGGTTGAGTCTCAAGTCTGTGTGAAAGCTTGCGAGGCATGTGCTAAGCACTTTCACAGGTACTGGTATCTCAGTAAGGCTCCATTGCACCCCCACCCATCCATTTACTGCCAATCCACATCTGCATACTTCTGAGACCACAGACATTTGGCCATGCTACTTTTTATCACTAGGAAATGTGGCTTAGTGGTCCAACAATAGCCCTGACTCATGTGCTGAATCATTTTTTTTTCATTTGTAAATTGCTGAAGCTGATTTCTGATGATTCACTATTTGTGATGGGTCAGTGGTTTACAGGGTCATTCAGTTAAGTATGGCTCAATCGTGAGTACAATAGTGTGTTGTCCTTTACAAAAAACAGTCAAATGTATTAAGGCGACATCTCTGAGTTAGTTCTTCTTTGCCATTTAACCTTAATTCTGGAAAGTCTTATAAGTTCCCATGAATGGAAACAGCGTGCCACCATCAAGTGGATACATTTGACTTCTTTTGTTTGTTTTATTTAAATGTGGAAACGTTCTACCTCAGAAAATACTACGTTATTATTAAGTACGCTAAGTAATGAGGTGTTCAGCTTTCCATTAAAACACACCATTGCTTATGTCTGTCAAGGTACACGGCACGTTATTAGTTGAATAATGAAAGAACCGGCATTCATCAGCACAACAGCCGGATATCCCGCCTCGCTTTTGAGGACCGTTTTTAGTTCAGCATTAGCGTGAACAAGCGTGTCATTGTGCCAAATTGTGTTAATGCACCTTGGCGGAAGTAATAAATTGAAATCCCGCTTGGAGTCGGTGAAAAGCTTTGAGCAGCTGTCAGTTGAAATACTTTCTCAGCTTGAAAGTAAGAGAGACCATCTGTGGAGGGGAGGGGTGCCTAAATGAAACTAAACAGCTTTGTTCAATTTTCAGCAAAGTGTTAGCTTGCACGTTACAACATGCCATCTTGTCATTAGCCCCGATCGACCTTTCACATTCTAAGGTGGCGTTGTCAATCAAAAATCCCCCAGATTTGCATACATTCATATGTAATTGAGGTTTTCTAGAAAAAACAACCATTTCTTACTGTTTGTAATTCTAAATCCAGAATAACGCTCCCGTCTTACTAAGATCTTCAAAGCGTATTTGATTTATGAGGTCGAACCGCAGCTCCACCTTTTCCTTTCCTCAATCAAAACTGAACTCCACCTCAACCCTCAAAGCCCAAATGTAGCTACATCTTGATTTACACCGATATTAAATAAATAATCAGGGCCTTCTTAAAGGTTCTCATTAAATTCACTTTAATAAGAAATACAACCATTGGCTCCAGAAATAGAGGGCACTTCACAAGGCAGCACTGTTTCATGTTCAATAGTGAAAGGCTACTGTGCAGAACCACAAACTCATTTTAAAATACACACACAGGCTCACCACTTACTTTTTTGTGGAAGACCAGTTGTGAACACACACACACACACACACACACACACACACACACACACACACAGTCCGATTTGGAGAATCCACTGCGGAAACGCAGCACTGTGCTGTCAGATATTAATAGATACTCATCATATAAAAGATGCTTCATATTTCATTGCTAATATACCACAGCAGGACACCTATTTATAATTTGTGAATAATAGTTTGTACTCAGTGTTACTTTTTAAAATTCTGCTTCATTTTCAGTGGATTAAAGTAAAGCAATCTAATACTTATCTTCTTCACAGGCTGCTTCTTTTCCCTTTAATCTTATAAAAGTGTAGTCTTTGTTTTGGACGCTGTTCTGGAATTTTATAGTATTGATGTGAAGTAGTACATATATATCATCACACACACACACACACACACACACGCACACATATTCCCACATGATATTTTTTATTGGCTGATTCAGCTTTTTAATACAGCAAACAGGCTTTCTGGACCCGGAGACCTTGGTGGAGGAAATTAAACTTTCATCTATAAGAAGCAAAACCAAAAGTGCTTGGAAAACAATCTCCAGAGTGTTTCCTTTTCTATCCCTGTTAAGCTTGTTCAGTAAAGAGCAAAACATGTGGCCAAGTCGTGCTGGAAACAGGCCGCTGGAGTTTATCTAACTCCTGAGAGTCCCCACATAACTTTCAAGTGATGTAAAGCATGAGAGAGCAGCTGTGTTCCCTGAAAGAAAAGCAGACAAATATCGTCCTCTCTTGCAAAATACCATCTGTAGCCAAAATATTTATACTTTTTTGACATACACTGAGAAACAGCAGTCAGAAAAGGGATGTATCATCAGTTTGTCAAAGCTTTTCTGAGGTTACGCTGATAAAGATGTGAATGATGTGAATGGCCGTGTCTCATGCACTGAAGAATTACGGGGAATATTTCACCGAAGCACCTGTCTTCCCGTCCAGGTCTCACTGAAGGTCACACGACACAACCTTCAACCTTACAGCGAAATAGTCATAAACATTCCCAAGAAAAATCCAAAAATATGCTGTAATCAGTTTATTACTGGGTCAGAAAGGGAGAGAATGACAACCATCACTCCAGACTCTCAGTATCATTGTGTACAATCTAATGTCTTTTTTCTTTTAGTAGATCTGAAACAATGCTACTTTTTGTTTTCCAGTACTGGTACTGAAACCTTGAGTGTAAGCTGATCTGATGTTTCTTCTTTAAAAACTTTGAAATGAAGAATATTTCATTGAAGCAGTTCATTTTAAATGAGGCCCCAAAAGTTCTCCTACTGAAACACTGGACTACCTGTCACTGGGGGCCGGGTCTAACCGGCTCCCGTGATTTACCTCGGGGCAAGGACCAGGCTGGAAAGCAGGTATCCATGCTGTGGTTGACTTTAATTAAACACAAAAACAAAACAGAAACAAAAACCTGGCAGAAGGGCCGCTACAGACATGAACACGAAAACAGAATACAACATAAATGAGGCGATGGACAGACAACCGTGGGCTAAACAAACAGAACTAAATACAGACAGAAATCAAAGGACAAATGCAAAACAGGTTGAAACAGGAAACAAGGTGAAAAACAGAACAGAATATCAATATAAAAGACCCAAGAAACAACAGAAAAGCAGTGGCCCCTAGTGGCCACTGACCGAGCCGTGACACTGCCCCACAGGAGCAGATCCGCATTGACATCATTTGGTCTAGAATTTGTAAATGAGTAGATCAGATTCATTTTCCCCTTTTGATTTTTAATCTAATATTTTATGCTGATACCTTCACAACATGGCACTGAACAGTATCTAGTATCTGTACCTAGTGTTGAATTGGTGTAGTCCCAGGCCTTTTGTTGTCTCATTCAGAAATAAATTACTTCCACTAACAGAATAATGTGTTCCTCACACACATAATTTCCTTTCAGTAAAAATGGAATTAAAATGTGTGTAAGCGGTGACTCATTTTTAGGCAGTGTGTTAAATGTACATATTTATATATTGTTGTCTAATGAACAAAACATCCATTTTTTGAAGACATTCTTTCTTTTTCTGTTAGAATGGAAAAAAGCCACCACCAAAACACTAGAGCCACATAAAAAACTCTAGAAAAATATTTTATGTGTGTTATTGTAATATACATTTTTTGGCAATCAGCTACTTATTAAGATTTCTGCAGGTACACACACACACACACACACTGCTCAGTGTAGTAAATAATATATAATAAATAAATATATAATAGATAATGCACTGGTGTTGTAACTCATAGCGACCACATCACCTTATTGCCAGCCTCAATTGTCATGTAATTTCCTGTAAAATATTAAATGCTTTCTTTGATTGTTTCCTCTTGTCTGTGTCATTCTGCAGGTGCTTTCATCGTGTGCTGGACGCCTGGGTTAGTCCTCCTGTTACTGGATGTTTTCTGTGAAGATTGCAACGTTTTGGCTTACGAGAAGTTCTTCCTCCTCTTAGCCGAATTCAACTCAGCGATGAACCCCATCATATACTCGTACCGGGACAAGGAGATGAGCGTGACGTTCAAGCAGATCCTGTGCTGCCAGCGGCAGGAGAATATAAACGGTACTGCAGAAGGCTCGGACCGCTCGGCTTCTTCCTTCAACCACACAGTCCTTGCCTCACCCCACACTAATGACCACTCAGTGGTCTGAACTGGAATGTCGGAGCATAGCTGGCACTATCAGGACTGAACCCAGGACTGGAGGGAAGCCCAGTGTCCAGTGGAAGCATTTGCATCAGCGATGACTTCTTTGTTTTGGGCTTGTGGAAGAATTTGTTTGTTCATTTCATTTTTATACATGATCATTGCTGATGCTACATTAAGTATTTAAGGACTAATCCAAGTTGTGATGGTCCAGCCAGTGTAAATCACATTTCCCCCTCATTCTTTTCACAATGACAGGAGCAGGAGAGAAGGTTTATTGAGGAATTTCAGTTTCAGTTGTGTCCTGGGTCATTTAAGACAAAAATTGACATTATTTACCATTATACATTATGCTTTTGCACTACAGACATAAGCAGTGCACTCTTGGGAACAGCACTGATGAACAGCATCACTTTGCCTCATAATCTATGAAATATGATGTACGTTACATTGGATTTGTGCCATCCCATACTTTACATTCTGGTGTCTTTCTGTGCTGTTACACTTAGAGTAGAAGTGCTAAACACACCTAGGATGTAAAGAAACCAGTGGTGTATTCAAAATGTTAGCATATGTAACTAAAGGCATTCTAGCAGATTTGTGCCTCAGTAACTTGAAGGTTAAGTTGCTTTGTGGATTGTTCTCAGGTTGTTTGTCCCAACCGACCACAGTTACATCCAAAAGTCACCCTGTTTTGTCTCTGCTGTGTTCTTGGCAAAGGTGTAATAAATCAGAGGTTCCCAGCCACTGGGCCGTGGAGCGGTACCAGGCCGTGCCTTGTATGATACCGAGCTGCAACAAAGCGCCTCTGAGTGTCAGGGTGTGTGTGGGGGGGGTGCTTAAGGGGTTGGTGGCCGAATTAAAATCCATTATTTTATCGTTCTAATTCCTATCATTAATATAATCATAATGATATTTTTATTAAGAGTTCATTCCTATTGAAATTTACAGTTTTTAAACATACTGAATACGTCACACACTGTATGGCCTTGTGAGTGAATGTACACTATATTGACAAAAGTATTGGGACACCTGTTTTTCAGGGTTCCTGTGAAGGTCAATCTTAATGTTTCAGCATACAGAGACATTTTGGACACCACAATGCTTTGTGGACACAGTTTGGGGAAGAACCTTTTCTATTCCAGCAGGACTGTGCCCCAGTACACAAAACAAGCTCCATAAAGACAGGGTTGGATGAGTTTAGTGTGGAAGAACTTGAATGACACCCACAGAGCCCCGACCTCAACCCCATCCAACACCTTTGGATTGTGAACCAGGCCTCCGTGACCAACATTTGACCTGTTTTACAGAATGGGCGCAAATTTCTCACAGAAACTCCAAAATCTTCTAAGAAGAGTGGAAGCTCTTATAGCTGCAAAGAGGGGGACCAACTCCATATTAATGTCTATGGATTTCAATGCAATGTCACTGAAGTCCCTGTTGGTCAGGTGTCCCAATAGTTTTTTCCATATAGTGTATGTCCTTACAGGCTGTAAGGCAGTTGGGTTTAGTGAGGCATGACATTTTGTTGGTGGGCCTAATCCTGTGTGTCAAGACCCCACCTCCCCTCAGAACCACATAGACCGCCACTGTTGGTTCTGTAAGTAACATATTGACTATTTTTCACGTGGGAAATCTTCCTCCCCCTGTCTGAGTAGGTTTTTAACAGATCTCTCTGTTTTCATCCGTTCCCTGCATGAACACGGACCACTTCTATATATGAGCCATTTTTCTTTTCAGGGATACCAAGTACTTTAACTACATGAGAAAGCCACAAGTGCCATGTACACTGTAAAAATGGTTTTAACTTGAAAAGGAAGTGCCCATGCTGCCTTAGAGTTCCTGGGTCGTTGAATTTAAATTAATAAACAGTATTACCAAGCTTGTAAATTGAATAAGTTAAGTTTAACAAAATGTTAAACTGATTTTTGTTTAATAACAAAGTTATATTGATTCCAACAGGCAGCCCATAAACTTTTTTTAAGTTAAAATAGCATTTTTTTTTACCGTGTGGAAAACTTTGGTTACGTTTTTTGAAGGATGTTTTGGATTCTGTGTGATCCTTTTGAGGAACATGTTTAACAGACATAAAAGAAACATGTATGCTCAGAAATCTTGTAAAGACTGTATGGATTATGGATAAGAAACTGAAGGCTACAGTGTTGGCTGTGTATGTGTGTGTGTTATTGTTTGTCCAGCATTCAGGGCCAACCGAAAGAACTTTTTCTTCTTGTGAGCATCATGAAATGTAATCATGTTGAAATGTAAACACAACAGCCTGAATACATCTTGTGACTGGACATAAGAGGAATTAAATTATCAGTGGAGGATGCTCTGTTCTTTCTATGTAAGTGTATGTATGTACGTATGTATATAATATATGTATATATACAATGTTAGTTTCAAAGGGAATGTTTATTTTTAAGGATAAAACTTGGACCTTTTTTCTTGGTTGTATTTTGGTTAACATTTTTTTTCTTAAATTAATTGTGTAACTTTTGGGCCAGACATTTTTACTATTTCTTTTTAATTGATCTGAAATGTGTAAAACCGTCCCTGTTTTATAGTGGATGGAAAAGTCCTTATTGTGAATGGTTTTAAATACAACAGTGGACATTATATTGCGTTGTCCTTCTAAGAATGTAGGGCTGTAGAATGCTGGTCTGATTCATTGATCAGATGTGTTGAGAGCATGTAAAACTCAAAAATGTGGAGAACAGCATTGAGCTCCGGGACCAAAAACCGCTTTTCTTTATGACCAGAACCCAGTTTCAGCAGCATAATGGTCCACTGTTGTCCTTCACGGTACTGCTCCGATAGATTGTCTCTACCAAGCCTGGAAAGACCTGGGAGGAGACCATCTAGAAACACATCTATGTATGAACTGTATTGGACCACACTCCTTTCAACCTTGTGACCAAAAGCCAATATGTTTTGTGTTTATTGGATGAAATGTTCATCTTGTCCAAAAAAATCCTCATGATTTTGTTCCCTTGCCGAAGCCAATGAAATTCTGTATGATAACACTCATTTAACACTATAATTCAATCAGCCAATCTTCTTCAAATAAACTTGTATGGTATCAAATGCTCAATTTGTTCAGTATATTGTCCATGTCGTGTCATTCATTCATTCATTCCCTGTAACCTCCTAATCCTTACAAGAGTCACGGGGTCTATTCGCGCAAGACAGGGACTCGCCCTTGATGCGCCATACCCACCACATGGTGCACACACACGCACACCATTGACGCAAACCTACAGTCGATTAAGAATCCCGAATTCAACTGACATGCTTTTCTTTTCCCGGAGGACACCAGTGCCACCACGCATGAGCATTTTTAATGTGGGGTGGACGCTTCACTCTATGTCTGTGCCCCTGTCCAGAGGTGTCTGGGAGACAAATTTGGTGGGGACTGAACCAATGATTTTGAGGATAACAAGGATAACATGCAAACTCCACACACAAGGCCAGGACCCGGATTCAAAGCTCCAACCATGGAGGTGTAAGGCCAACCACTGCAGGGCCCGGCTTAAAATCACAATTTTCAACTCAACCCTGATGTTTAGTCTCCAAATTTTACTTCTTTAGTTTAGAACTGGAGCTATGAAGTAAAAGTAAACAAACACTAGAAGTCAGTAGACCCCTTATTCACCCCAAAACTACGTCCTGCTCTTTATTAGGGTGGTGCAAACCTGTGGATGTGGTTTAGGATTTGGTTGTACACTGTAAAAATGAACAAGACCTTACCGTGTAGCCACTGAGTTTCTAAGTCTGATATTCCTTTGTTTTAGTTGATTATTGTACATTTGTTAATCTGTGTCTCTCTTCAGGTCTACAGAAGGCGATTCTTCAGCCGGCGCCTAATTTCACAGCCTGTAGATGACATACTTAGGCGAGTTCATCACTCAGGAGAGTGAGCATAGCAACGAAAACAGAGTTTTCCAGTTTTTCCTGCAGACTGGCAGGAAGTTCCTGTGTCCAAAGCAGATGCGGACTGCTGAGTGAGAGGGATATCATGCTATCAGTAACACTGCTGCTTTTCCAAGAGGGATTCGCACGTATGCTCCAAAGAACAAACGGCCAAGAAAAAAGACCCTCGAGTTTAGCCTGTGTCGTTTTCTATAGGAAACACGGCCTGCGTTTCGGAAACAATTGTGAAAATGTGCGGTATGTGAAATGTAGAGCGTGTGAGATGGCGAGGACAATCGTAGCTCAGTCTGCCCGGTGCAGATAGCCAAGTCCCTAAATCGGAGCAGCTGGAGCCGGCATTCCACTGTGTTTGCGTTGCTCTTGAGTAATGTCTGATATTGAACATGGAATTC
This sequence comes from Brachypetersius altus, assembly GCA_037974465.1. Taxonomy (NCBI): domain Eukaryota; kingdom Metazoa; phylum Chordata; class Actinopteri; order Characiformes; family Alestidae; genus Brachypetersius; species Brachypetersius altus. Next base: position 2,726,560 of record JBBPDB010000036.1, on the reverse strand, counting down.
TTTGACAACTTATGGGGGATATCCATGTTTCCTGTCGTTTCCGGGCATGCGTTATTAGAAGACTGTACTCTGCCTTCGAAGGCCAACGGGATTTTCTGGCTTGCGACGCACTTTGTGCAACAAATGCCAGAATGATCGCATCATTATTTCAGTCCCAACTTTGCATTTGTGCATTTTAGATAACAACTAGATCATACTGATGTGTGACTGTGGTTGCTGTAAAACCAGGGCTTGGAGACACCCAAACGTTGTCTGTCATTCAGTGTCTTGCACCAGTGAAGGGGTGTGAACTCACTGTCTCTTACCAAGCCATTTATGGGTACGAACGACTGAACCACAAGAAACCACAAGAAACAGGAACACAAGCCTTTAGTGTCTTGAAGTCTTTTAATGAGTGTGCTGTGTGCTTGTCTTCGCTAAATTGATGTTTCTCCACATTTTGTCCTTTCCTGGCTGCCATAGCCATGACATCACAGACTCTCTCTGACACTCATTATATAGGTGACTCTACCATCTGACCTCTCTTCATATATTTCAGAGGCAACTTGACCACATAACTCTACTTTTTGAACTATCAGTACTCAGCCCCTTATCCTTCAATCAAAAATCTGACCGCACATCCACTACACTGGATATTAACAGATGTTTTGACGTTGGAATCATGACAGTACTCTGCTGAAGCAAACCTCAGGGGTGCTTAGCAGTTGTGGGAAAGGCCCGCTGTTTTTAGTCTTATTTTATGTGATGGATTTGCAAAAATAATTGGTGAAATGGGAAAAATATATATAAAATGTAAAAATTGTAAAACTTGGCATGTGCATATGTATTCATCCCATTTGCTATGAAAGTTCTGATGCAACCAATTACCTTCAAGGTCACACAATTAGTGAAATGAAGTCCACCTGTGAGTCTAAGTGTCACATGATCTTTCAGTATAAACACACCTTTTCTGAAAGGCTGCAACACCACTAAGCAAGAGGCGTCACACCATGAAGACAAAAGAGCTCTCCAAACAAGTCAGGGACAAAGTTGTTGAGAAGGACAAGTCAGGGTTGGGTTATAAAAAAATATCCAAATCTTTAACATTCCCCAGAGCACTGTCAAATTTATCATCTTCAAATGGAAACTGGGCTTTATGGAAGAGTGGCCAGAAAACATCCATTACTTAGTGTCTAAAAATAAGAAGGCACTTTTTGAGTTTGCCAAAAGGCATGTGTGCGACTCCCCAAATGTATATCAAGGAAGGTTGGTTAGATGAGTCAAAATGGAACTTTTCGGGCAACAGGGAAAATGCCAGGCGCAAACCCAACACATTCCATCAACCCCAAAAATACTATAGCCCCAGTGAAACATGGTGGTGGCAGCATCATGCTGTGGTGATGTTTTTCAGCAGCAGGGAATGGGAAGCTGGTCTGAGGTGAGAGAAAGATGGATGGTGCTAAATACAGGGATATGCTTGAGCAAACCTGTGTCAGTCTGCCTGTGAAAGTCCAGACCTAAATCCAATTTAGAATCACTGGTCAGACTTGAAGATTGCTGTTCAAAAGTGAAAACCATCCAACATGAAGGAGCTGGAGCAGTTTTGCATTGAGGAATGGGAAAAAATCCCAGTGGTGAGATGTGGCAAGCTCCTAGAGACTGACCCAAAGCAACGTGCAGCTGTTATTGCTGCACAAGGTGGCTCTACAAAGTACTGAGCAACAGTAGGGGGGTGAATAGTTATGCATGCTGAAGTTTTGTCCTACATCTTCAAAGTTGTAGGCATGTTCTGTAAATGAAGTGGTGCAAACTCTTGTCAAGAAAGCAAGGAAAATTCCGCTTTTCATTATATCAGCCCTTTTATTGTGACCTCCTATCCACAGATAAAGGTGAACCTCTGTATTATCTCTTCCTGTAAAGACACAATATATAAAGAGTGAATATAAAAGAAAAAAGAATCTGCTGGATACAGCTCTGAAACTATACAGATGCGAAGGAGCCCAAAAAACCCAGAGTGTGAGGAGGCACAGTGTCATAAGGCCTAGGAAAACAATATTGCGGTTTATCTTGTCAAATAGAGATTAAGGTTGAATTACAGCCTTAATCACAGTGCAAATTATCTCTAAGGCCGCTCGGTCACTGTTTACTCTGGGCAGGTTTAGTCAGCATGTTTATGCGTGACTCAGGCCTGCAGGGTTTATGTGAGCGGAGGAGGCAGATGCTCTCGGGCTCCAGCTCTTCGACGGCCACAAACAGTTTAGAGAAGCGGCGGGAGTCAGCCGTGCACTTTTCAACAGCTCAGCACACCCGAGCCAAAGCAGTGCTTCGTATCTGTGCCGGGACAAGCACTATTTTGACAGGCCGATTTACTATAGGAAGCTTCTAGTTGATGGGTCCTCCCTACTCTGTGGTGGCAGAGAGTCAATGGGGGAAAAAGATGACTCCTCTCTCTCTCTTTCTCTCTCCTTCAGACTATTCTTCAGACTCTGGAAGGAGTTATTATTATTTTTTTGCTAAACCGCAGCGTCACACAGGTCAGTGAGAGTTGAAGGCTCCGGTTGAGTCCCGGTTTTACCTCCTGCTCGCCTTGAGTGTGCTGAGTGTGTTTTTTCTGGCCTGTTGTGGGGACGCCTGCGGTCCACATTGCATTGCTCTGCAGGGTTGCTTCAAGTGGCGCAGACGATCCTTTTCAACGTCATCTGAAGGGAAGGGAAAAATAGCTGTCTCCTTCACACACAAGGCAAATATTGTTCAAACGTCCCCATTTTGCCGTCAGGGACCCCACTGTCCCCGTACTTTCCTCTTTAAAAAAAAAAACAGGGTCTATACTTACAGAGCTTAGGCAACACAGTTTGAGAGACCAATGTGATCTTCTGAAGAAGTGCTTCCCCCTAGCTGTCATGCTGAACAGCTCACATTCAATGCAAAAGGGACAATAATCAATCAGGATCATTATAACATGAAATGAGAAATGGAAGTCATGTGTATGATGGCTTTATTTTACATAGATGTGTAACACTATTGAATCTGTAATAGTATCATAGTTTATATCCCAATAATTCTACTTATAATGGAGCTCTTGATGCCATTGTTTAGAACCAGTTTAGATAAAGCCACTGTTTATGTTTTTTTGTTAAAGCTGGCTCTTTAAAGAGCTTACTAGAAGTAGGACATTATTCTGACAATAATACTAGTTTTGTCATGAAATCTCAATTATAGATAATATGTTAACATGTTATGTCCAGGTGGTTTGGGGTGAAATACTCCATTGTAGAGAAACCCGCAGTCAGAATTGTTTGACAAGAATTTTGTAAAGGCCTTGGCCAAAAGCTATTGATCAATTGCTTTTAAAAATGTTCTATGGCAATATAGTTCATGAAGAAAATGATTTTCCACTATTTTATCGATTATTATTGACATTAACTATATCACCACTATAAGTGTCTCTACAATGAACCGTTTAAAACCACTCTGGATCACTATGTTTACCTCTCAGCAATGAAAATGTGTAGGAAAATAGTGAAAGTCCCAAAGCTCCCCTTGAAAATGAAAAGTTACTGACTAGGCCTGAATAGTGTAACTTACAATATGCAATTAGGCAAACACACATAAAAACATTTACTATGGAGATGTACACCAGAAAACTACTGAAGGTTATTGAACTGACTGTACTATTACATTTAGACCCTCCTCATAAGGAATAAATGGATAAATCAAAGATGGATACTATAAAAAAAATTTAAAAAAAAAATGTTTTGACTTGAACTGAATTATAAATAGTAAGTTAACAAAATGTAAAACATTGATTTTTGACGTTTACTTTGAAATGTAACTTTTAAATGTAAACGTACAATTTATTACTTTTGTAACACAAATGTACACGGCTAAATTATACTTAATAATTAAAACTCTTACTTTTTACACAATGGTGGGATATGTACTGTTTCAGTACAAGTGGTGTGGGGGGGGCAAATATATTATTTGAAGCAAAAAATAACAGTAACAATAATGGAATATGGACATACGTGGTCTATTAGCCAGCAAAAGAGAGCAAACACAAACATTAGTAAAGTGATGCTGTGCCAATTTGGAATCTGCTACTCTATTCAAACAAGTGACAGTGAGATGCAGCATCAAGCATTCTGCCTGCTCCTCTTGACCTTTCATGTCAATCAATAAATACGCAGGACTTCAATAATAATGTCAAAAATGCACTCAAAAAAATATTTAGAAAAATGTAAAAAGGTTCACCGGTCAAAGCTGACGTTCAGTGAAAATGTCATTTGCTTTGTATCCACCGTGAGCTTGTCCTTTAATCATGACAAGTTGAAGAGTACATCTGTCATCCCCTCTTGGAAATGTCATTGGTGATCTTTTGACCCAGGTCTAGTACAGCTACACAGTCTCATTACTGGATCCTCATGCATTGACTTGACCAGCACTTACAGCCCTTCAGTACCCAAAGCATTTGACCTCAAATGGGTCCAAATCTGAAGATTCCTTAGAGCTCCTCCATCATTATATATTTTCTCAGGGTTAATGGCTCCTTCTTTTAGTTCTCCAGGCTCCAAGGACCACCATGGTTCAGTTAAAGGAACAGCTTGACAGCTTATTTTTGGTGTCCGAAGTTTTGATCTATGAGCTACGAGGCTAACGTAGCTAACAAGAAAAGTCTAGCAGGTAGCATTACACAAATTGCAAATGATCTCAAATTTGTATCAAAACCGCATGAAAATATTAAACTTATCTGATTTCTGGTACTGTGTGAGATCACTGGGACTTGACATATAAAGATTGACAGGTATCGAGTTGGAAAACAGGCAACAACTCGGCTATCATGGCCAAATGGAGTGTGTCGTTGATCACCTGAAGACGTTGACGTTGATCAAATGAAAAATGGGAATATAATGACTAACCTAACCAGTATTTTTCAAACATTTGCACTGAAATGAATGAAATACTGTGTCATTATCAGTTCTAAGTCAAATTTGAATTTACCACACTACAATAAATGCAGTTAACTCCCTAAAACATTGTTCAAAAAACAGGCTACAACAGCTGGAAGCTAAAAGTCAGGTTTGTGCATGTGCAGAAGACCCTAAAGTCTTCAAAAGTGGACAAAAATATGGACAAACATCAAACTTAACAAATTTTTTGGCTATTCATTTTGCCAAACTATTCCTTTAAGACAGCCAGGCCTGGTTTCAGTATCAGAAATGCCCTTGGCAGGTTTAAAGATTCCTCAGAGCTCCTCCATCATTGTTATGGGTCTCAAGGTTCTCCACAGCTTCTCATTGTTATTCAGATGCTATGTGAGTGTATAGAGGGGTTTGTGTTTTAGGCCATACTGGAGTGGAGCATCTGGCCGTGCATCCGCTCCAGTATGCGGTGGATGCTGGCAAAGCTGGGCCGGTCGCTGGGGTGACGGCTCCAGCACAGGCGCATCAGATTATAGAGCTCCAGAGGGCAGTTCTCAGGGCAGGCCAGCACATGGCCATCCCTCACATAGTAAATGACCTCCTCGTGAGCCATGCCGTAGTAGGGCTGCATGCCATGTGAGAAAATCTCCCACAGAACGACTCCATAGGCCCACACGTCCGACTCGCTGGTGTAGCGGTTGTAAAAGATGGACTCTGGAGGCATCCATCGGATTGGGATGGCGTCATTTTCGCTGGCCTTGTAGTAGTCAGCGGCGTAGATGTTTCGCGACAGGCCGAAATCAGCGATCTTCACCACCAGCTCCTCACCCACCAGGCAGTTACGTGTGGCCAGGTCACGGTGGACAAATTTACGCTCCGACAGGTAGGCCATGCCTGCGGCCACCTGCTTGGACACATAGAGCTGTTCCAGGCAGCTGAGAGGGGACGATTCTGATTCAGAGGAAAAGCTCTTGTCTGTGAGGCTCCCCTGGCTCAGGCTGCGCTGCTGGGCTGGAGCACGCCTCCGCAGGTACTCATTCAAATCCCCGTGGGCCATGTACTCAAACATCAGGCACATGGGCTTCCCAACAGCACATACTCCTGTAAGAAAATACATCATGACGTGTAAACCTATGATCTCACAATTATCGTAGCAAAATTTCACCGCTACTCTTTTACTACCATTCGTTTCTTCTTTGATTAGTCCTACTTTGAATCAAAGTTTCAAAAACACTGAAAACACCCAATGTGACTTTTTAAAGATTTTTGGGAGGTTAGTTAAAGCTTAGTTGAAAGTTGAAAACATATTTTGGGAAAAATAACTGTGTAATATATTACTGTTATAGTTCATGCAGTCTTGAAAATACTACCCCCCAAGTTTGGTCCTGTTGGCCCCAACTCCGTGGACAAAAATCTTCCCAAGTTCCCAAACCCCAACTGCCTCAAGTTGAATCTTCAGTTGAGCCTTCATTTTTGTGCATCACAAGGCGCTCATAATCGTCCATCCTCAAAAGGCTCAGCAACGTTTCAGAAATTAGTCTCCTCACCAAAAATATCCCTGTGTGACTCTTAAGCTAATGCTAATGCTATGAGGCATGAAGCATTATTCCAGCATGCTATAGATCTCGCTGCTGTCCTCAGCTAAGGTTGTGGGTCAGCACTGAAATGAAGATGAAGCTATTTTAGTATTTTTTCTGTTGTCATACCCTTGGGAGAAGGACAGTCCAGGAACACGTGGTTGTTTTAAGCAGCTGTGTGCTTAAAAAAGCTGAGAATCACATCCGAGATGTGGAGTAAAATGAGTTTTGAGTAATTCATTATGAGACGTCAGCTCATTCAAATTTAGGACCCATTTCTATTCTTGCAAAATTGATTAAACTTGTAAAGAACCTACAGTGCGATGGTATAGGACAGATGATCTAATGAAGAGCATGAATTAAACCTCGCGGTGGCACATACCAAGGAGACGAACAATGTTGGGGTGTTCAAACTCAGCCATGAGAGCTGCTTCTCTCTGGAAGTCGTTCTGCATGTCGGCCGAGGCTTCCTCCTTCAGCATCTTCACTGCCACCATGGTGAAGGGTTCGTGAGGTAACAGTCCTGGAGCCCTGAACAACAAACACCACACTCGAGATAAAAAACCTCCGGACAGAATCCGTTACCCCCAATAAAAATTCTCCTTCCCTTTTCTTTAAAATATATTTTGGACAACATCATGCTTCCAACTTTGTGGACACAGTTTGGGGAAGAACCTTTTCTATTCCAGCATGACTGTATACCAGTACACAAAGCAAGCTCCATAAAGACACTGCTGGATGAGATCGGTGTTTAAAGACTCCTGGAGCCCTTCCAGCACCTTTGGGATGATCTGGAACCTCATACAGAATGAATGAGTACAAACAGTGGAATCTGTTCTAGCTGCAATGGGGGGACCAACTCCATATTAAAATCTATGAATTTGAACGCAATATCTTTTAAGTCCCTGTTGGTGTAAAGGTCAGGTGTCCCAATACTTTTGTTCATATTGTGTATGTGATTTGGTCCTTTATACCAAATCCCCTCATTAAGCAGACAGCATAATAGGTCTAAATCTAGCACTGACAGTTGTTATTTCTCAGTCTTTGGTGGTTTGCTGCTAGTTTTTGGCTCACGTCAGCAGTGTAGCAATCACAGTGGCCCAAGTCTTGTTCAAAACTTCTTGTGCCACAATGCTGGGTTGAGTAGTCATGCGAGGAGCTGTTTGGTTCAGCCTCTTTATCACAAAGTGGTTGAATTCGTATGTTGAAACAACGAAGACCAGCTTTCTTGGCCACAACAGCGCTTTACGATCCTGTGGCCAGCGGGTTTATCCTAGAGTGCACGCAGACCTGCGCTGGTGGGCTGCTAGTATATACACTCTGGGCCGTAATGGTAAACAGACATGCTGTGTCACTCTTTACTCCCATAGTTCATCAGGCTGCTCTCCTCAAAGACTCTGCCCAGGGTTAGAGATGGCACCGTACTTCCATTTTTTTTCTTCCATTTGATACACTGGTACTTCAGCAACTGTTACTGATATTGATTTGATTCATTTTTGTTCTTATGTAAATATGACCTTTTTCTTTAACAGGATCTGCCAAATCTCAATCAATTAGGTCTCTGTTTCATGCCACACTCGACATTTCTCATCCCTTTTTTTATCTCCCCACATTACTACATCCTCATACATATGAACACCCATTAAGTGCCTTTCTCCAGCTTTTACTGATTAAAAACAACACAGGAGCTCTCTAACTGGCTAGTTAGGGCTTTTCTCAATACTGAGTATCTCAAGTACTCCTGTTCTTTGGAGTTCAAATCTAGCCAGCTCTGCTTGGGAGTCCAGAAGGGAGGATGCAGTCGTTCAACTTGCATTTGGAACACCAGCGTTCTTGCTGATACCACAGTTAGGCTTGGCTTGGCCCAAGGACTTATTAAAATCTTCTATATTCAATATTCACTATTTGTGCCTATAAAAGGGCCAATGTCACGAAGTAACTTGTGAAGGAAGTAGTTTGTGTTTGGGGGGACAAGAATTTGAATAAAACCTTAACAATATGTATAGAATTGGTCAGTGGTGGTCACTTAAAACATCCAGTTACTGTATTTGGTTGGTCCTATTTTGTGTGAAATGCATTCTTGGCTACCACACATGTCCCTTCTGATGTATCCTCAATGAAACTCATGAATCGAGGCAACATCCAGGTATTTCGCTTGATGTGAACTTGGAATTGGGCTTAAAGGCTTAAATATTCTTCGATCTATCAATTGATATGACAGTATGTTGTTTTTATAAGCAAGTAAACATGTCTATGTTATGACTGGCAGCAGAAAGTCAATCTGGCGAGTGTAACAAAAGGATGGTGCATTTTCTTTTTGTCACACTAGTACAGGAATGCAGGACCAGATGCACCAGAACACAACATTGTTGCGTGGCGAAAGAGCCCCAATGCTGATGTCACGAGGAAGCAGGTGAACCACGCTATTTACTCTGAGAACGCTCCTTAAGGAGTAGAGACCCGCACCAAGCAGGTCCTCGTTCTCACTCGCACACACAGGGGAAGATGAGGGTAGGTCCTCAGAGCTTTAAGTACTCACAGTACTAGAGAAAAAGTATAGAGGGACACTGACTATAACTATAATATTTTGCCCTTGTTTTCTTTTTGTGCCTTTTGCATTTGCATTTTCTTTTGCTTTGTGCTGTTGGTTTTGTGTAAGTCTTGCCTCGTCTTAGTCCCACCTCCTCCTGCACCTGTGTATTATCTGTAACCCCGCCTACTTCCAAGGAATTCCCTATTTCCCTGAAGTATAAGTATCTCTGTGTTTCTGTCTGTGTTAGTTGACAGTGTGAGTTCTACTGATTTAACGAAACACTTCTTGGGAACGGTCACATGACTTCTCCCTTTTGCTTTAATTAATCTCTTAAACGTTTAAACTCTTGCATTTTCCCTCATTATTACACCAGTGCTGACCAGACCATTGGAATCTCTCTCCACCATAAGTCCTCACCTCCCCAACCCACAGAAATGATCAGTTCTATTTGCTGTGAAAAATCTATAAAACCTTCCTCTCATGTTAGATTTAGGCTGCTGTGGCTACCATGTGATCTGCCTGTGTATTCTAATGACATGAGGTGTATTCTAATGATAATATTTTGTATCTTTGAGACTTGATTTGTCAGAGAATTGGAGTGGATTTGTTTTTATATGTCCTCTGAACTCTGCTCCAGTATTTTCTGACCATAGCGTACCAGCATAAAGCAGATCCTTACGACATCCTCAGGTCAGGGCGAAAGGTCAGTTCCTACACACTCATAAGCCATAATGGCAGGCGTTCTAGAGTGGACTTAGCGTGGCATTAAAAGTGCACTTCCTGTGGCTCCCAAATGTTCCTGGAGAAGGTAAACACTGGCGAGGCTTCTATAAATAGTGCCCCGAATTGCGCCTGCTGACACGGGAGCGTCTGCTGGGGAAGTTTCACATTGAAACCCATCTGATGCCCGCTGTAGCCTCATCCCTGCTCCTATTTCAGACGCAGGCCGTGGGAGTTAGGCACTCTACACAGCTCCTGTTCCCAGGAGTCTCCATACACCGCCTGGACGGCTTCCCATTGCAGTCAGATTACACGGCTGTGGATTATACGAACAGCAGTTGATGAACGGCATGTATGCGTATATGTGTCATGTCCATGCAGGACAATCCAAATTTGACCCATTTGCTGCTGAAGTACAGAGCCTTGTCATTTATTTACTCTCTTAAGCCTCTTTTTACATTTATTCATTTTGTAAGTGAATTAATAATAAATATGATTCTTTGTATATTTCTTGTTTTGCAGAATTGAAACCAAAGCCATAGACAAAAAATGCAAACATGAACCTGTGAATACAAAATGTGACCTGATTAATATCTAATAAGGTTACTATATATAACTTTATGATGTAAATTGATTCATGCTTAAGGTTCTGTCATAAATTCTTTGATATTTAGTGCAGGATTTGATCTCAGGACACAAGATGTAATAGTGATGCCGCTCGTCATGTTTTTTATGCGTGAACAGGATAACTGTCACATAAACCAGTCTGGCTCACAGAGTATGACTGGTCATGTTTTTTTTGCATTAGGGGCAGCAGTGCTGGGTGGTCATGACGTGGCACTCGGTCTCACCTTGCCTGAAACACCCTGCCGAAGGCCCCCTCTCCGATGTCCCGCACGTATTCGATGTTGTTGCGTGGATACTCCAGCGTCAGCAGCTTGGAGTTGAGCAGCAGTGGCAGGCGCTGGTACATGGGGTTTGGGTGCAGTCTGTCCAGCAGCAGCTCGGACGGGAGGGCAGTGAGAGTGGGGGTCTCTATGGCCCTGCTGAGGATAAACAGCACATGGTCAGAAACGGGGAAAAAATAGTTGCTCACTGACTTTATTTGAGGTGGTGATAATAATAATGATGATGATTATTATTTTAATTAGTAGTAGTAGTAGTAGTAGTAGTAGTAGGTGTTAGTAAATAAAATATAATGATACATCAGCCTGAAGCCTGCAACTGAATATTCCTATATTTTAATATTTTAATATAATTTGAAAATAATATATATAAGGAAATATAAGAAAATGTTCTAGTTATTTAAAATATAAAAGAAACACAACCACACAAACACCCATACACACACATACTGAACAAATGACTTAAATATTCATTTTAATCACTGGTGCAGTCACATTTTGTTTTTAATATTAAAGAATTAAAAAAATCTGAATCAATAACTGAGTTTGGAGAAACCTGAGTGAAACGGCTCACCTTTTTTGACGTTTCCACATTTTCTTCCTCTTGTGGCACATGAGGATGAGCATGGTGAGGAAGGCGGTGCCTGCGAACCCGGCGATGATGAAGATGATGACACTCATGTAGTAGGCGGTGGAGACGGCGGGGACATGGTTCGGAGGCGGTGGTCTGGGGGCAGACGACACTCTCACACTCGTCGCTGCTGAGAAAAAAAAAAGGACTTTCAAATTACTGATGTAGTGAAGTGAAGCAAGGGGCTGCCACCAATGAGGGACGCACAGGGAGAGGGGACTTTAGTGGTGCCACTAGCAATCCTGGGATTTGAACCCAGGGTGAACACCCTAACCACTTGGCCACCAGCTGCCCAGTGAGCAACTAAAATGAATATTTAGTCTTTTTGAATCAATATTCTTTTCCCTGTTGTGGCAGTAACCAACCTAGCAATAGTGAATATTTTTGAAGTTCTGGAAATTATTTATGTGTGTGAAAAACGTAAACGATGAAACATTATGAATTCAAATGAATTAAAATGATCATAAAATATGTAAAATTGCTCCTAGTGGTAATTCACTGTAATGCCACTGACAGTCCTGTAGTGCAAACCCTTGTGCTTTTTTATATGATGCTTTCCTGTCCATCCTATAAGCTTCACTTCCACGTCATGTGACATGATTGATTGAAGCATATTTTATGTGTCAGGTGCCAGCTATATTGTGTCATACTGAAAGGTAACAGTACCTTCTCCACATCTGGGCACCTGGCAGTATTGCCAGTGTACCCCGGGGCTGCTGGAGTAGCACCACGGCCTGTCATACTCTCCTCCAGGATTGCGGCAGTAGTTCTCAGCGTTCCTCAGCTCAGGGATGACGTCCACAGGCAGCCTGTGAGGATGAGGATCCTGACAGGAAGAAGTCTTTTATGCACCAGTCGTGAGATTTTCTAAACTAAATGTCCTTTTTTTCTAATAAACTGTGTAGCTTAAGGCAGTGCTTGAGGAGGAGCTGTTTGCTGTACTATAGAAACATTGTTTTAAAACGTCCTGTTGATTCCCCAGTCCATCTAAGCTGGGAAATAATCATTTCAAATGCATGTTGGTTGTGATGTCACAGCCATGAACATATTTACATATAACCAGCCATTCAGCCCACAGCAGTTTAACTCCACCCATTCACACCGAAGTGTGTTTTAAGGCAGTGGTCCCCAACCCCCAGGCCGCAGACTGGTACCGGGCCCTGGGTTGCACTGAAAAAAAACCTGTGGATGTTACCTGTGTTATGTTGTCGGCTCGTTGCTGTTAATAAAGCTGCGAGTACACATTGGATTTACATTTATTATTATATTTTAAAGATACCTCATTATTATATTTTAAAATATAA